>CADDXX010000078.1:1690952-1714304 GCA_902810485.1 Alauda arvensis | reverse complement strand
TACAGGAGTGCAGGGGGGAAAAGGAAAACAACCAGCCGATCCAAGGCTGGAGGACTCCCGAAAGCTGGGAACGGTGCAAGGGGCAGAAAACGAACAACAAATAACTTCATAAACATTTTCCTCCTTTTTTTTTTTTTTTTTTTTCCTCCAGCTCTGTGCTGAGACAGGGGACGGGACATGATGTGTGTGGTACCCACAGACCCTGGCAGACCCCAGTGGGAGCTAAGTGTGGCTGTGCCACCCTGCCAGGTGCCATCGCCCAACCGTGGCAGCTCTGCCCTCTCTGCAGCAGCACAAGCACCTCCATCAAACGAGTGTAACGAGAGAGCTGGGTGAGGGATTGTTGTGTTGGTTAATCCCTCGTTTGGTCTAATTAAAAATCATCAAGGAAGTAAAGGAAAGGTTTCCCAGAAACCCGAGCTGGCAGGAGGGCAATGCTCTGCTCCGAGCAGGGGTGCAGGAGGTGGGGAGAGAGCTGCTCAGGACAGTGATGAACCACTTCTCTTATTTTTGGGGCGTGCATTTGAGCTCGGGCTCTCACCTGTGTACCGGCACATTTTCTGCTGCATCCCTGGTGTTTCCCAGGCAGGGAGAGCCCCCCATCAAGGCCCCCACCCTTCCCTGCTGCTCCTCCCGGAGAGTGCCTGGGCACGGGCAGGTTTTCCAGGAATCTGTCTGGACACATTCATGGGCCCACTGAGGCCGGCCCGGGAGGGAGGGAGGAAAAAGTGAAGTGTTTTCAAATTTTCTATGCGAAATGTAAAACGAAAGGGGAAAACAGACCTTGGATGTTCCCCCAATTCTTTCATTAAGCCTCAGTGATGCCTCAGWGAGGTGAAATCAGGTGCCACCTCCCACCTCGCAGTTGAAGGGACTCTGTTGCCCATTTTCACCCCGTGGCACTGAATACAAAACCATCACTTTTGGCCCAAAATAGTGCCAGTCACCCACCCAGGGGGCCAAGCTGCCCACCAAGGACACATCTCAAGGTCTCTCTGTCTTTCCCCTTTAGCGTGGCAGAGGTGTGGGTGCCTAATTTAGGCTCCTCGGATGCCTGGGGCCAGCGGAAAGAATCTTCACGTGGGAATTCTCCCCCAGTTGTGGGCACACTGCCCAGCCCAGCTCACGTCCACTGTGGAGCCAAGCACCCACCTTCCCCTCACCCTTCAGAGCCTGGCTCTGCCTAGAGGAGCCCACAGATTCCAGCAGCTGGCTCCAGCCTCCCCACATGCCCAAATCTGCTGATTCCCTGGGTTAAGTTCCATTTTGTGTCCAAAGCAAGGAGAAAAAAAAAATTGAAACTTATCATTGTAACAGCAAATAAAAAAAAAAAAGGCTTTCTTGTACTTTCAGAGAAATTGACGTTTTGGTTTTGTATTTGCATTTACAAGACCCCTCRGGCTACTTATGTTTGCATTTTCATAACAAAAAGATTGTGCTGTTAATTGATGCAAGCCAGGGCAATTTCTTAAGGGAGCAGCAGCCACCACAATTGCCCAGTTCACGTTTGACAATGGGTAAGTCAGCAGTGCCAAAAAGYAGCTTCTGTGCCTCTGTCAATAATATGCAAGAGATTCATTGCTAATAATTAATTGTTTATTCGTAAAAGCATTTATCAAATACACCATGCAACAGTATCCTTCAAGACCTCAGYTTTTCCTTTCAGTCAGTCTTGAAATTCTCACTGTGGACTGAGATTTTGCTTTATATAAATTATTTGAACTAACTGAGTTTGTACTACTAGTGAATTTTTCTCTGCATTTTTGAAGAAGAACTGATTTTCACCACCTTCCCACCCCAGCTGGACAAAACCTCTGGTGAACAAGGAATACCCTGATATCATTTCAGGGAAGATCAAAAATTGTTGCACTTTTTTTTGAAAGAACACTTGTTCTTTCCCAGATTTATTTCCCAGTCCAACAATTTGAAAAGGGGRATTGAGTTTTATTCATTCAGTCTTGTCATTTTAAGAGAATCATCTCTTTAAGGCTATTCCTGKAATGGGCAAAGGGTCAGGAACTTGTTGCTGCCCCTTTTATCTTTGTATCAGTGGGACCAGGACTATGTGGAAACCTGTTTATGTAATGTCAAGAACTTAAAACTTGAGAGAAGGTTTTACTCATGCCTTACTCACTCATCATGACCAGTCAACATGATCCTGGCCAAAGGGTATCTGCCAGAAAGAAAAAACCCAAACCAACCCAAAAAACAACAGTTAAAATGTTCTTTTTTTCTTTTTTTCTTTTTTCTCCATAGTAGAGGGTGCTCARGTGGGACAGTAAGGTCTGGTTTGGGGCAAGAGGAGCTCAAACCTTTTGGTTGAGAGGTTGTGAGAGCTTGTGTTYCCACCAGGTGCACAGGGTTGGTGTGGGGAGAGAGAAGGGAAGGGAGAAGGCTCCGGATTCTGCTCTGAGGCTCACGGAAGTCGTTTACCCCACACATTATTTAACGTAAAATAACTATTTGCTGGAGCAGGGAGTGAGCCTGTAGCCTGCCCTTGTGCTCCTGCTTACCCCACCCTGCTCCCCTTGGCCCAGCACAGCTTTAAGGTATCCCTACAACGTGTTCCATGAGCTCTGGGGTGCAGAGGCAGCTGGGCAGCAGCACTGCCCTTGGCCAGCACCATCCCTGTGCTCCTGGGRCTGCTCCTTGGCCAGGCAGGGTGTGGCCCTGAGCTGCTCCACTTACAAGTGTAGGGTATCCCACAATCCTGGAATGGTTTGRGTTGGAGGRRACCRTAAAGAKCATCTCATTCCCCATGGGAAGGGACATCTTCCACCATCCCAGGTTGCTCCAAGCCCCATCCAGCCTGGCCTTGAGCATTTCCAGGAATGGGSCAGCCACAGCTTCTCTGGGAAAGCTGTGCCAGGGCCTCACCACCCTCAMAGGGAAGAATTTCTTCCTCGTACCTAATAGAACCCTGCCCTCTGTCAGTTAAAGGCCATTCCCCCTTCTATCATTCAATGTCCTTGTCCAAAGTCCCACTSCACTTCTCTTGGATCCCCTTTAGGTGCTGGAGGGGGTTCTAAGGTCTYCCTGGAGTCTTCTCTTCTCCAGGTTGCAACTCCTCTGCCCTTCCTGATGTGCTGCAAACACAGATGCTGTTGCAGAGCAGTTTGATGCTGTTGCAGAGCAGTTTGATRCCTGAAGTGTGCCCAGTGGGATGCTCATTCTGATGCACTGCCCAGTTCCAAGCCACCCTTTTCCCCTCAGACCTACAGCCAGGTCTTCCTTGGGAACCCGCTTTGCTGTTCTGTCACAGGGAGGATTTTGGCAKCAACTCTTCTGGGAGAGGGGACACAGCCGTGTGGGAGGACCAGGCCCTGCCTATTGTATTTCTTGGAGCTGCTAATGACCAYGGCTACAGCAATCCTAAAATAAGAAAGGGAGCTGATTGTTATCCGTTATCTGAGATTGTTCCCCACCAAAGGGGGAAATCGGAGCACAGTTACGTGCTGCACATCAGGTGGCCTGAGCTGGAGTCATGAGGCAGAAATACCAGAAAAACTTCTGAAAAGTCCAAAGCTCAACCACCACTACCCTGTTCAGGGGTATTTTTAGCATCACCAGCTGCTGCTGGTGAGAAAATACCCTCAGAGGGGCTGTGAGTGGGGGCACTGCCCTGCCCTCCCCGTGGCAGGAGGAGGTTGAGGGCAGGACACCTGCTGTGTCCCCTGCCAGTGTCCCCATGCTGGACACCGTCCCCGGCGCCAGCCTGTCCAACCTGCGCAGTCAACACTGCCCTGTTAAATTTTTACAAAGGCTCGGAGTTAGGCCTGCCATTGCAGAGAAAGGCAAATAAAAGTGAAAATCCGAAGGGGGCCCAGYCCTGCCCTCCCCAGTGCGGCTGGGAAGGATCAAGCCTCGTAAACCTTCAGGTCATTAAAAAGAATTAGCTGATAAATGTCATCCTGATGCTCAGGAAGTTGGGGACCCAGGCTGATGAGGGCCAGCAGGGTCACACGTGCCTCAATGACCCCAAGGGTGGCACATTCTGTGGTCACGCACCCGTTCCTGGCATCGCAAATCACTCGGGGTCAGCAACATTCAATTTGCCARCAACTTAAAGTCCAGTCGGTGTTGAAACCAGCATCTGTGTTCCTGCCAAGTTTCACAACCCTGATGTTTCTCCCTAATTTAATTTAGTTCCCCTAAATCTTGCTGGCTCTTGACGTGATTGGAGGATTTCAATTCAGATTATTACAAAAACGGGGGGAAAAGGAAATAAATTTCAAATCACATTATCGCAACAAAAAAAAAGCTTGAAAATGCGAGCTCGAAATCTCATCTGAAAGGTCAAAACATAGAAGCTGTAATAAGGGACGTTATTTAAGATTTTCGAAAGACCAAATCCCATGATTTGAAGGAGCCTGATTTATAATTTGGGGACACTGGGGACTGGTCACACGGTGTGTGCAGCCACGGCTGTGCCTCTCGTCTGCCAKCCCTGTCCTCGAAAAAGAGAATAACAGCACCATCTACTGCCATTCCTCAGCATTCGCTTGGGAATGCCAAACTCCATCAAATCACCTCAGCAGGTCACGGCCCAAGTATTGACAGAGAAACGAGCAAACTCGGGCCGCAAAAATCAAAAATCAGCAGTCTGAATTACTATCGATGCGTGCTMATTATTAAAAATTTCAGGCCTCAGTAATAGACTTTCCCCCCCAAAACTTGCGGCGTTGAGAAAAAGCCTGTCAGCAGACCAGCATTTTCATGTATTTCCCCCAAATCCTTTCATGTGTTTATTAGCGCGGCCTGGAAGGGCCGCCTGTAGAATTGCCACTTTCTACCGCGGGCGGGCATTTTCACCGTCARCAGCAGCTCATGAAAAGAGGAGGTGGAACATCACCCTCGTTTCCAGCCTGGTGAAATCCGGGTCTGTGCTCGGGGCTGGCCAGCTCCCAGGAGTTTGTTTGAAAGTCAAGAATGTGCCACGGTTTAATTACGCCGCTAGGCCGGGGCCTAAATGAAAGCCCCGTTATGAGGAGCGGTCTCCGAGGAGAGGTTCCCCCGCTCTCGGGTTTTTCTCCCCGAATTGATTACTGGTTAACTCGGGGTAGTTAACACGTTTGTAATGTCTGGTCCCGGGCACTTCCCAGGCATTTGTTGCAGGATGCAAACGTTTGTGGTTTGTAAAGTAAACAGGCCCGCCGACATTTTTTCGGCYTGGATTTATTTCTGGTCGCAAACCGTCTCAATGGCCTGGTTGAAAACGCTCCTCATCCCAGTGAAAAAGYGAAAAGAAAAATTAATATCTTTTTTTCCACGTCTAGACCGAGCCATTTTTATGGGCCACCCCACGGGTCTTGGCGTCACCTTCAAAGGGTGAAGCCCTGGCGATGAACACGGCGGGGCAGGTGTGGAAAAGGGATGCTGAGCGGGAGGTTGTGCCTTCCCAAAGTGAATCGAGACTCTGCTTCCATGGGATGGTGCTGGAGGGATCTGTGTGTGTAGCTGGGGAAGCAGAGAGAAGCTTTAGAAAGACATCACAACCAAACAAAAGTGGAGTAAGATTGGGGCTCATCAGCAGCACAAGAAAAAAGTGAAGCACACACCCCTCCCCATGTGGGGACCCCTCTGTCCATCCTATCTTGCAGAATTATACAAGAAATGGAGTTTCACCAGGGCAGAGCTCCAGCATCACCCCTCACGTGAGCTGCGAGGGCCAGGCCGGCTATTTGTATACAATGCACAAGTCCCTGGGCTTATCTGCTCCCAAGTCTCTCTATCTTGGAAAGTCATTGTCCACCAGCCTCAAGAATCTCAACGTGTTTGCCAGGGACAGGCTGGACCCTCCCCAAATATTTGCTCCAGCACACAGACTGGGTTTGGRGTAACCCTGGTCATCCATCCCTGCCATGCAGTGCCAGGGGGATGTGAAGGAGATGCACAGCTCAGTTCTGCCATAGAAAAGCTTCTCTGCCTCTGCACCAAAACAAGGAGAAAAGAGGTTTTTCAGGCACAGCCCTGCAACGCTGTGGCTGAGCCAGGTTGTGCCATGTGGTGACAAAATTTAATGGTTGCACTTGAGCAGGAGGAGAGGGGAGGACCTCAGTGGGCTCTGAGTTCTGCACCTTCAAGGGGCACAGCACACACACAAAATCTCACCAGCAGCCTTCAAAGCYTGCTCTTTGCTCCCATTTATCTTATCTAGTGCTCCACTGAAGCATGGATTTACAWAATACACACCTAATATATTAATGTTGCTATTCATCGAGAGGATCTTGACACTGTTTTCTTTGAAAGTCTTGCCAGAAACGATCAGGCTCCTTGAAACACAAGAGGCTTTTATAGCTCTGAAAAGGATTTTCTCCCCCATTTGTATTCCGAATCCTTTCACAGAGGCTGTTTGCTTCTGTGATAAGAGCCAGGCCCAAAACTGAGGAGTGGTAGGATCCACAKTTTGGGTTAGTAGCACATTACAAAACTGCAGCACTCCAATTTCTGACTCAGCATAAAGCAGTTGTTTCACACCCCCTTTCTAGCTGCAATTCTTTCCCCAAAAATTATCTTGCAACACAGCCTTTAAATAGTCAAGCCTTGTCACACTTGTCACACATATTTCCAGTTTAAAAACATTTTCATTTTCCCTCTAAGTTTACAAACTTCCCCTCTTGCTTCAGTTTTCTSTGCCAGTTTAATTTTGCTTGGGACACTGGATTTCCAAAGGCTAAAGAAATGTCTGTAAAGAAGAAAAAAAATCTGCTCAAGTTATGATATTGACCTTAATGCAGCTCAAGTGACTTTACAAATGCACACAAGGTTGCCTTGCAGACCACAGCATCAAACCACTAGAAGGAGGCTATTTTCCCTGTAAATCCAAGCAAATYCCCTGGGATATATATCCAGCCTATCTYTTCCTTTATTTTGAATGGGATGAAGAAAAACTTGCTTCTACATGAATTTTTGGGCATGAATTATTCTTCCTCCCAAAGGTGGACTAAAAAAATGAGAAACACAGTGCCCATTTTATTTTTAAATAGCAACAATGATCAAATCTTAGAACACTATTTTGAGTATTGGGTTAGTGGTTGATCTTTCTACCTTCATGTCTTGCTTTGTGGTGCAGCTGAACACAAAGTATTGGGCTCACTACAGGAGGAGATGAAATTGGGTGGCTTCAGCTATCCAGRGACTCAGACCATGGCATTATTGGTCTCTTCTGATCTTCAAAATCTGCAAATTTGCTCTGAATCAGGGATTATGAAATAGCAAAGAGCAAATCCCTTTAAAATTAGCAGTAAATGTCAGGGACTACACTTTAAGCACACAAAGACACAGGTTCACTGACAGCCATTGCCCAACAGCCCACAAATAACTCGAGCGCTCCATCACAGACCTTTTATCTCCTTTATCAGAATTGCCAACATCAAACACTGAATGTCAAAATCCTCCTCTTTCCAAACCACGAGACTATTTTGAAACACTGGGATTCAAAAATGAAAGAAAAGGACACCTCCCCCCCGAAAATGATGCATTTTGGGTTCTCAWTTTACCTGTCCTCACCTGCCCACCTTTTCCCACCACACTCCCACCTTTAGACCCTCCTGCCGTCAGCAAATCCTCACACCACCAGCTGCTGGGAAAGTGGGGCAAAATGCTTTTGGGGTGACAAACCCAACAGCAAAAGCACAAATCACAGGAGTCTGAGAAGGCACAATTCTCATTTGGGTTTTTTTCCATCTGCTCTTCAGGGACCACCAGCCTGGGTGGCTCTGTGACTGCGTGTGCTTCTGTGGGCACCTGACAAGCAGCCCAAAAAATACTGGGAGGTCATGACAGGCATTAAGGAACCTGGCTCTGATTCTACTCTTTTCTACTGATTTTATTCTTTTCACTTGGATGAAAAGCTCCTAATAACGGCCCTCAAAGAGAAAACATGAATCACAGAATGGTTTGGGTYGGAAGGGGCCGTAAAGATCATCTTGTTGCACCCCTTGCCATGGGCAGGGACACCTTCCACTATCCCAGGTTGCTYCAARCCCTYTCCAACCTGGCMTGRGACACTTCCAGRGATGGGGCAGCCACAGCTTCTCTGGCCACCCTGTGCCAGGGCCTGCCCACCCTCACAGGGAATGATTTCTTCCTGCTATCTAATCCACCCCTGCCATCTGTCAGTGTGAAGCCATTGCCCCTTGTCCTCTCCATGTCCTTGTCCAAAGTCCCTCTCCAGCTCTCCTGGAGGCTCTTTAGGCCCTGGAAGGGGCTCTAAGGTCTGTTTGGAGCCATCTCCAGGCTGTACAGCCACAGCTCTCCCAGGGTTCTGCAGCCCTCAGATGATCTTTGTGGCTGGACTCACTCCAGCAGCTCCATGTCTTTTTATGGACACTCCACGTGGCTTTTTCCTATTTCTTGACCCATTCCTGCTCATGTTTTCCATGCTCAGACAGCACCCCCATGGCTTGAGAAGCTGCTGTTCCCTGTACCACACACCCCACCTGAAGGCAAGAGAGAGAACAGACTGAAACAGGAAAAGRGCAAAGGAGAACAGAACTTAAAACTCACATGAAAAACAATTGCATAAAAGGGGAATCTTGCTTCCTAAAATAGGCTGGCACCAGGCTGTAACATGAGACCCTTTTGCTGATGCCAGATGAGGAGAGTGAGCTCAACATGACCGCCTGCCCTCACAAGAACTCAGCCTGGACAACACAGAGCTCTCTCTGCTGTGGCTTAAAGACCTTTGATTTCAGAAGAAAGCAATAAACAGCACCTTGCTTCAAAAGTTTCACGATCCATAGAAATTAAACTGGGCCAGTTCAAAAGGCTATTATTAATGTGCCTTCTTGTGCAGATATGATCTCAAGAAAAACACACATCTAGGACTAATAATAACAAATAATAGAGTTATTCATACAGCTGCTGCTTACACGATGGCAATTTCCCCATAATTGCAGGCACAGGGAATGGGCACACAAACAGCAGTCTGTAGTGCCTCTGCCTACTCAGGGCTTGGGTTGAAGCTATTTCTTGTAGGTACATATACTTTTGGGAAGGGAAGTATTTCAAACTCCAGCAGAACCTCCGTACAGCTCTCCTGCATCCCTGCTTAATGCTGCGTTCACACCAGGAAAACACAAGGAAAAGAAAAACAAAAGGCATGGACACAAAAGGTGTTTCAGAGGGAGAATGGTTTCTGGGCAGTGGTGAGATATTCAGGCMTGAGAACCCTTTGCTCAGCTGGAGACAGAGTAAAAAGGCTCAGGAGAGGTGGCTGTAAAGTCACCTCCTGGACCTCGGCAGCCTCCTCAGCAGGGCCAGGGCGCAGGAAATGGTGCTGGCAATCACACAGTGTTCATTAAGTTGTTAAAGTCACCTGCAGAGTGCAAACAGGGCAGGGAGGCAGCCTTATGTCTCTCCCGTGGCTCCCACACCTCCAGGCAGGCACCCACGGCCATGTAACCCTCGCCTGTCTGCTCCTCACACCTTTGGGTGCATTTGAGCCCCTTCCTGGGTGCTGGCCCTCAGTGCCACTGCCCTGAGCCAGGGGTCAAGCACAGCTGCCTCTCCTTAGGAACTTGTTTGTGGCCATGGCTGAGTTGAGAGGTGATAAAAGCAAACAATTTACTGCCCAAACTGGAGGGTGGGGAGGGGCTAATCCCACCTTCCACCCAGGAGARCACAGATGRGTGACAGGGAGAGATGCYGGYACTCCCCCTCCTCATCCCAGCAGGRAGACACCTGCAAGGTAAAGAGGAGGAAAGATCTTCCAGGCAAGGGTTGTCTCTCATGGTGCTTCTGCTTTCTCCCAAATCCCATCAACGGCCTAGGGATAATTTGGCTTATTTAGTAAACAAGGTGGATGATGCAAAGGTAATTCCCTCATTGGGAAATGTTTTCCAGCTCAGAGCAGCTGCATTTCCAGCCACCCCAGGCTGCACACCTTGGGTGACACCAAGGGACACCACACAAACAGACAGCAGCATGTGCAGGGTGCTGTGTCCAAGCACCCAGGGGACTGGCAGCATTCAGAGGAAAAAGAGGATGGGTGAATGCATCCCTGCAGGCTTGAATTTACCTTGACTTGTGGGTGGTGCCTTTGCTCTTCCCTCTGTCACATTATTTTCCTGTCCTGGCAGCCCAGCACTCAGCTGAGGTGGTGGAACCGACCTTGGAGGGGGCTGCACCACAGTGAGATGGCAGCAGGAGATGGGAAAGCTCCACCTCTTTCTTCCTCATCCAGATGGGATCCTCATTTTTTAATCCAGCTGCCATTATMATTTCAGAGCCCAGGACTGCATTTGGGAGCCCAGATTCCCAGCCTGGATGCCATCWAGTGCTGAGAGCAGAGGAAATTCCCAAGGTGCCTGGAGCTGCTAGGAGGAAAATCATCTCCACTCCTCTTCCAGGGGCTGCTGGCTCATGCCAGGCTTTATTTCCCAAGACCCCACTGAAAATTCCCTGTGATTTGGGTTGATAAAATTTTTTGACCACTTCTTTATCTACCTTTTTTTTTTCCTCTCCTCTAATACAGAAGAATTTCAGGAATAAGCAACCACTTTTGCAGCACAGACTCAGGAGATGGGACACCTTTAAAAGGAAATATTTTCTGGAGTCATCCAAAATCTGTTTGSATGGTTTTGGTTTCCTGGAGAGGAACCATCCAGCTGAAGGGCTGGAGTAGGTCCCATTGCCAGGTTGCAGGGGCTGAGGATCCTCAGTTAAACCCCAAAATCCAGGCACTCTAAGAAAGAGGGCAGTGTATTTTTCCCAATTTCAGCACTACCAATTTGTCCATTTCCCAGTGCTGCTGGTTGGGAGGTTTACATTGRATATTAGGAAAAATTTCTTCACCAAAAGSTTTATTGGAATTGGCTGCCTGAGGTAGTGATGGAATCACCATCCCTGGAGGGATTTAAAAGATGTGTAGATGTGGCACTTGGGGGCATGGTTTGGTAGTGACCTTGGTGGTCCTGGGCTAGTAGCTCGACTCAATGACCTCAAAGGGYTTTTCCAACYGAAATGATTCCATAATTTAATGATTTTTTTCCTTGCACTATCTACAGAATGGCCACCCCACTGATGACCACAACACATGCCAGTCCATAAAGTCCTTCCACCACCCAGACTCAGTTCCCAAAAGCATCATGAGGCTCTTTGGGGTGAAAAACCTCCCTYCTCCCCCACACCCCAGATCCCAGGAGCACACACCTCCCATGTTCTGGGTGCTCCCAGGGACCAGCCCAGGTCTGTCTCACCCAGCCCAGGTCTCACCTCTGCACTGCAACGCAGACATATCCCCAGGGCATGTCTATCCACCCYGCTCAGGCTGCTCTGGAGCTGGCAGGGAGCAAGTCAGGTCTGGTTTGGGAAGCTGCTGAATGGTTCTGGGGTGCAGAGCCAGCTGAATTTGCCTGGGCACTTCTGCCGCAGCTCCACGGTTTGGGGTCAGGGCAGGAGGCTGCAGAGAACTGCTCCTCCACAGCCTCCTGCTCTTCCACAGCTCCCCATGGCTCCCCAAGAGCTGTGGCACACTCCCACCCACCCATCCTCCTGCTTTCCCCTGCTTCTGCTGGCATCTTGCCCTCCCAAAGCTGGCATTTCCCTGCTCTTTCTGCAACRAAGCCACCAGGAGCATTCCGGTACCTCTGGGGTCGTGCCTGGATCCTGCCTCTGTTTCAGGGGCACAGGGACTGAGCCTGCTCTGGGAGAAGCTGAAATGATTCACTTGCAGGCTTGCCTGCTGTTTTATTAACTCAGATTGTTTTGTTTTGTTTTGTTTTGTTTTTTTGTTTTCATTTGCAATTTCAAGCGGTGTAATTTTGGGATCAAAGCCCTGCCCTGCTCTAATGGCTCCGGCCTTCACACGCACAGGAGGCTCTGCCTCCAGGAAAGAGGGGAGACTCAGCCTCAGAGGAGGCAAAACTGGACTAAATGTTGCTCTCACTCATCCCCATCCAAAGTTAATTGGCTTTAATGTGGGAAGAGCATATACCTGCTCGACTGATCCTGGTCAGGCCAGGCCCTGCAGTGTATTTGGGAAGACTCACTGGATAGTGCTACCTATGGAATAGCTGCAGTTACCTGAGGAGAGCAGGAGCAGCTGGAGAGTGTCCTGAATGGACAAACAGAGGGCAGGGCACAAGGCAGGGGGCTGCTCCATCTCTCACCAGCAAGAGGGACGTTTGTGTTGGGCTTCTGGAGCAATACTCAGCTGCAATTTGTTTAAAGGTGTTGTGCACACACTCCATCCTGTTTCTTCAACATATTACCAACAGTTTCATGTGTGCCCTTTCCTCCCCTGCATCTGCAGGACAGGAAGATTTWAAATGGGGCTGTGGCTATCATAGAATCGTAGAATAGTTTAAGTTGAACTTAAAGATCACCTACTTCTACCCCCCCTGCAATGAACACCTTCCACTAGCCCAGGCTGCTCAGAGCCCTGTCCAACCTGGCCTTAAATTCTTCCAGGGATGGGGCATCTGTCACCTCTCTGAACAATCTGTGCCAATGTTTTACTACCCACATCATGAAAAGATTTCTTCCTTTTATCAAGTCTGAATAATTCCTCTTTTAACTTGAAGCCACTGCTCCTTGTCCTGTCACAACAGGCCCTGCTAAAATGTCTTTCCTCTTCAATTTTTGAGGTCCCCACATAAGGTAGAACAGACCTCTCAGGGAGCTGGAGATGCTGGTAGATGTTGCCCAACATCATTCAACACATCAGGAAAAGCAGAACCTGTACCTGGGCAAACTCTGAAGATTAAACCTCAGCTGAACCTGCGCAGAAGGGTAGTGAGACTTCATTTTGTCTCAGACCTGCCATAGTAAAGCTTGGCTTAAATTGTTTAGGAATTGTTCTGTGATAAAATGGAGCCAAATCAGTMAGAAACAGGTGCAGTTCTGGGCAGGAAAACAACAGGGCATGGGCAGAGCCAGTCTCACCAGTTGTATTGGAATGTAAGTGTGGTCTACAGGGCATGGATGGAATCCCCAGCCTGAGGGTGCAGGAGAAGATCCTAAGACTGCCCTGGCTGGCTCAGAGTCCACTCCCCTTTAGAACAGGCTCCCAAGACAACCCCTGGGCACTGCCCTCTCCCTTGGGTGCTGGCTGAGGCCCTCTGATGTGTGACAGCTCAGGAGCCACTCTGAATCAGGAGCAAACCACCTCCAGGTCTGAAATGAGCCCAGTCTTGTTCTCACAGACCCATTCCATCATTCCTCACTTACACAAAAACACTCACGCTCTGTGTTCTCTCACATGAGGCAGCAAGCAGAAGCACCATGCTGAAAGGGGTCTCTTTCCTGTTAGAAGCTGCATTTATTTGTTGTGCTCGCTGTGTTTGATGTGTGTGCTGCTGATAAAACACAGGCTGTGGTTTAACAAATCACTGCAGCACTCCTGATCACAGCCCCTCTGAGCAGAGGGCTGCTGCATGCTGGATGTTTCCTTATCTAATCTTTCACACTTCAGCATTTCTTCATGTAAAGCATCGATAATTAAAAATGCAGAAGGGGATGATCGTGAGCAGAGATTAAAGAGCTTGAACAAAACAGTTGAAACAATAATAGCATTACATTACAGGGAACAATGTCTTCTATTAACTGACTGCTGTGCAACAGTGCTGAGGGATCCCAAGCTATGGCTCAAAATCCCTCTGTGTTAGGTGACAAGAGCTGCCATAAAAACCAGACAAACTCCCTACAGGATGCAAAAGGCAGCCCAGCCAGCTGTTTACATCTCCAGTTTTTCTGGCACAGATCCTTAATTTCTTCTTCGTTTTCTGCTGAATTCCAAAGGTTGATAAAAAGCTGCCTAAATCAAGATTTGAGGCTCTCTATTCTTCGAGCTACTCTGCATTTTATAAAAAAAGAGATTTACATCAGATGATACAGCAGTTAAAAATAACTGGGAAATATCAAGTAATCATGAGTACATGTCCCACAGGTTTGCATATCTTGAATACTGAAATGACTCTCACTAAGCAGYGAGTCTCATTTTTGCCCTTGGAAATATCATACACAATTCCTTCTGTTTTGATGGGGGTTTTGCTTTGGAAAGCTGTCTTGATAGACACTGCTCAGTGTTTGTGTCAAAGAAGGCAGACCAAAAACCTCTGTTTTGCAGCTGGAGTAGGATGGGATATGAGGTTAGTTCTTGTGGGATTTTTTCTCAGGATTCTGTGCTGGCTTTGGCTGAGGTAGAGTTAATTTTCTTTGTAGGAGTTAGTATGGAGCTGTGTTTTGGATGGTGCTGAAAACTSTGTTGATAATACAGAGCCTCATCCTTCATAAAAACAGGAAAGCAYTGGGCTCCAAATGAAGGATAAGCAGCAAGGAATCCAGACTTTCAGCTATGAGTTCCACAAAAAAAAAAACAACCCCACAGGCTTTCTTCATTATGGCTCAAGAAGCACCAGGGCTGCCTTGAGAGTAAAAATTGCTCCTCCTGAAGCATCTCTATACAAGAGCCCAAAACTGTCTTAAACTGCTTAAGCAGCCATCAGCCAAAAATCCCATCTCCCATTCCCCACCTGAGTAGCTGCAATCACTTTRGAAAGGAGAAAAAGCAGCAGACACAATTTATTTGTCATTTATTATTGTGACTACAATTCCTCGACATCGTTACACTCCTGGTAAAGAAATACTTCCTCCTAAAGCTCCCCTGGTGTRGCTYTGAACCATTCCCATGTGTTTTATYGCTRGATACCAGGGAGAAGAGCTCAGCACCTTCCTCTCCATGTCCCAGGAAGTTAATCCCAAATGAAACAAGCCCAACATCCTCAGCCATTCCTCCTAGGATGTGCCTTCCAGCTTTGTTACCCTCCTCTGGATGCATTCAAGGACCTTCAAAAGGAGGAGGACAGCTAAAAAAAATAAAAAATTGAAAGAAACTAGTCAGACTGGACACTTTATAAAGTGAGAATAAAGACTCACAGCAAATATGGTCAAGTGAACACAGAGCATGAGGCAATTGAGCAACACACAATGAGGAATTCMACAAATAAAAAAGCCCTCAATGTAAGGATGCATTAATTTGTTCRACTAATCCCTCAAATTCTACTTGCCCTAACTAATTTAATGCCTGAACCAGAATCTGAGATGCAGGCAGGGCAAGCGAAAAGGCACATCAGAAGAGGTGAAAAGGATCAGAGGCTGAATTTTCTTTTCCACTATAACCTCTTGTATTTTACAGCTCCACCTCATGAGAGCCCATGATCACACGTGGGATAACCTTCAGCAGCCAGGTTTGCAGCTTGTCCTACAAGACATGCTGCCAATCACTGTATCAATCATTGCTCTCTCTATTTTTCTCATGCTTGTATTCCAGATCAGGCTTTCTCAGCAAAGCTGCTGCTCCCTCTCAAGGAGGGTTAAATGGTTTTCCAGCTGATCCTTGGCCACAGTTCCTTTCCACTCCAAGCAAGGGCCAAATCCGAGCCTGGCTCTGCGCCCTCTGCTTTCAGTATCACTCGATAAGTTCCTTTTGTCTGGAAAGCCCTTCAGATTTATCTCCCACTCCTCCCATGCAGAGATAAGAGCCAAATCCCAAGCACCTTGGCTGCACATGTGCGACTCAGATGGTGGGGGAGCACAGCAGGGCTCCCTTTCCACGTGCAGCCTTACAAGACCCAATCCTCTGTTGTTTCTACTTGTGACATACCCCAGTCTGGTCCAGACCCATCTCAACAGGACCTCATTTTGTGCTAATTAAGCTTTGTCACTGGAATTCCTGCACAGCAATACGTGCTGGTGTGGGGCTCTCAGGGGAAGCCCACAAGGTTCCACCTACATCTGCACCTTCCAGATTTTTCCCTCCTGGCCAGGGAACTTGGCAGAAGCATTTTGGTTTCTCCTCAAGTGAGCTGTGAAAAATGAAGATTCTCATCTGAGAGCAGGTCTCCAAAGACTTCTGCAGAGGATGTGAGCACAGCTCTCACGGCCACGCCAGCCCCAAGGCTCCCATCCCAGAGGGCATCCTAAGGCTGGAGGCATTCCATGGCCTCAGCAGAGCAGGAGGGATTAAACCAGGATGGCTGACTGACAGAGATGATAAAACCAGATTAGGACATCTAATCTCGAGGCAGCAGGAGCAACTGATGGGAAGGCCAGCTGTGAAAATCGCTTTTCATTTACACAAGGCACGAGAATGGGCCAAAAATGCTACTGTGGGATGATGTCTGGGATCACATGAGCTGGTTAGAAAATACTTTCAGGATTATTACAATGTAGCATTTCTCCAATCAATCAGTAAATTCCTGACACAACATACACTGAAGTCCATGGGAAAAGCCAACTGCATTCAGAAGGCATTGGAAAAAAAAAAGTGGAAAATTATCCTAATGCACAGGCTTGTAATAGGACACAAGTAAAATGATATCCCTACTTATAAAAGCAGCCATAGCAAGACTGTAAAATTAAAATTGATGCACAAACATACAATACAGCTGAAGCAAAATATGATATCCCTGACTRTCTAGCACTGCTGCTGCACACATCTAGTTAGGGTGTCATGAGGCTGCTGCTTAGAAACACAAAATAGGGACAAAAGATTGTTATTTCTCATGGAGAAGGTTTTTGGGTTGTTTGTTTTTTAACATGGATGGTTAAATGTATGTTTATTTTCCCAATACATTGCTGGGTTAGTTAAAAAGGATTGAAAAGAGGTTAACTCAGAAGCCTGGGAAACAGGGAAGACAGACTTTAATATGTGTGTGGCTTGTGGTTTATCTTCTGATTGGTAAAATAAGAGTACTGTCCTTTTGGTGACAATGCTTTGGCCCTTTGTCATTTTTCCATGGCAGTAGGACACATGGGTTGGAGGGCAATTTCCCTTAGGAATGCTGCAAGTTGGTGTTTGCACACACATTTCAGAGGGTTTTGTACACAGTCAGGTAGCTGTGCTGTGAAGTGTTCCCCCACTTCAGCTGATGGATCATCCCTGCCCAAGGAAGAGGCCTCACCTCCCTGTGGAAGCACAGGAATTCCAGGCTCCATCTACTCCAGGGAAAGCCTGGGTGCACAAAATTCCTGCGGAGCAGCCGAGGGACAACAACTTCTTGGACAATGGCAACTTGTGCTAAAGCCTTGAGCAATTATTCCTCATCAGAGCTGCTGGATAATTAAGRCTCCTCTCCAAATGAGCGCGGCAGCTCTCACACGTTCCCCACGGCCGAGCTCAGTGACCCACATAGACAGTGCTGCTGCAGCCTTGGATGAGCCTCCAGCTCACAGCCACACTCAAATCCCACCCATGGAACCAAAATCTGTCCTGTGGCAGACTTTGAACGCCATTACAGACATGGCACTTCTCATCCTCAAAGATGATCCTACCAGGATTGATGCACAATGAGGGGAGCACACACTTTTCTACCAGTCAACAAAAATCTGAATTTTTTCATCCCAATGCAAAGGCCCTTTTGGCTGATTTTCCATCTCTAGGAGGCTCTGCAAATTATCTCTGATCTGGTTGGGTTTCAGGCTAGTGCAACAGAAGGGGAAAATCTCTACTTCTCTTGTAAATAAACGCAAATAAGTCGAGCCATCCTGTTGCCATGCCATCCTAATTCATGAGGCAAGATTTGCTCTCAGTTCCACCTCTCCTTGCTGAGCACAGGTCTAGGAATATATGAGAGACCATTCAATGAATGTCTGCAACTTACACCCACTCCATCTTCATGCCACTGCAACCTACACACAGCTAGATTCCACTCCCCGGACACATTTTCTTGATTCATGTTCAAAATCTGAGTGAGTGAGATTTTATATTTGTCCAGACTTTTTTTTTTTTTTCCCTGCCTTGCTGGCTGCCACATGGCTGGAATACAGATGCACAAAATGTTTGGGAAGGCCCTGATGAGCCCATGGCTGCAGTGTGAGCCCCTTCCCTGCTGGAAGGTGATCCCTCTGTCATTGATTGTGGATATCCAAAGTTATTCAGGCTGCTCTCTCAAAAGTATATTCAGGGGGTGAGGGGGGAAAAGTTCAGCTGTCAGAAATGGATTTTTGATTTAATTTTCAATCAACCATCTTGCTAATGCTACTGTGGTTTCCCACATCTCCTACCAAAACCCATTCCCATGATGGAACCTAAAATGCTTTTCTTAAAACCTGTAAGATATTCTTCTGCATGGAATCTCTCAATCTTTTTTTTCCCCAGTAGTTGATTTATTGAAAATACTTAATCTCAACTGGACCAGTTCCTCAAGAACTCACCCCAATGGCTTCTGAAGGAAAGGAAAGCCTCCATAAAATATCAGAGACAGAATTTCACAGCCATAACAGCGAGGGAAGCATCAAATCTAGGGACATAATCACATCGAGTTCCTGATGATCCTTATAATGTGGGAGATTATTTAAAGTCATCCATCTTCCAGATTTTTTTTCCAATTTAATAATATTTGAAAGAAGCCACTCAAGCCTCTCCAACCAAGATTTCTGATGCAAGAACTCCCCACCGCAGACCAAAAATAGCAGAATTATGAGCGTTAAAAGTGTCTAGCAAGGCTTTTTATTTTAATTCATATTTGAGAAAGGTTCCTAGCAGCTGGGAAAAGYAAGAGCTGTATTCATAAAACCCTTGGCTATTTGCCACACAAATGGTGCTTTTATTGAGCGGGGGGCAGYGGTGGTGGGGGGGAAGGGGGAATGTGCCTATTCCGCATCGGGAATGTGTTTCTCCAATTCATAAATCCTCCTCCTCTCCCCCAGCTGACTAAAGGAAACCTTTCTCAGTTTGCCACTGTGATGAGAGAGGGCGAGAGCGATTCCCTGAGAGTGGCAGGGCCAGGGAGAGAGAGGCATTTCAGTTAAAACAGCACGGTTATTAAAAACACACACACACACACAAACAGGACTATGTGCTACAGCCCGGCCCGGGGACAACAGCRGGGACAAATCTGTCAAAGGTACAGCCAACCCATCATACTCACAGCCTGCCACCGAGGGTAATGCCCTGCCATAAATACAGACATTTTTCAGAACAGGTCTGAGAGTTTTCCAGCCTAAAATGCCCTCTCAGACGCAGGCGGGGAGGAGGAATGAGTTACGAGGATGGGGAACTGAAACACAGGCAGATTGAGGGCTAAATAAAAATAATATAATACCTAGGTTTACTTAAAAAATGGTGATTGAAGGTGATATGTTGACACAACTGGAAATGGGAACTAGAACTCCTGATTTCCCCCAGGTAAAGCTTTGTCCTGAGCTGCAGGTACCACAAGGCACTAAAGATGCTCCTAAGATGAAGAGGAATATCTGGGTTGTTCTGGGCTCTTAGTGACTTCACAGCTCAGCCCTGTTAAAAGTGGAGCTGTTGGGGTTAATAAGAGAGGTCTGACTTTTGGCAGTGTCCCATGTGGGGAGCTTGAAAGCAAAAATAAAATAAAAGCCACTTAAACATTAGGGCTTGGCAGCAGCCAAGTGGAAGGTTTGGATGGTTTTTTTTTTAAACTTTAGCTCAGCTCCATTTCTCCTACTTTGGGCACTCCAGCCCTTAAATGCACGTAACCCTGGAGAGCTTGCCCAGCATCCCACAGGGGCTGAACCCAATTCCTGAGGTCCTGGCTGAGACATGAASCAGGCACTGGACGTGCAGGGACTGAGCTCACAGCATCCCTCCACCCCAGGCAGGAACATCTGCACTCCACGTCCAAATAACAGATCCTGACACTTCAGTAAACCTCACTTCAAGTATTTCTTCATTTCGTGCCATCTGTGTGTGGTTTAATTTTAGCCCTATTCTTGTCCTGGCCATTGTGGACGTGGAGAACATGCTGTTCCTCCCTGTTTGATACAGAAAATGCTTCAGACGGGGCAAGGAAATAGYGGAGGGAGGCTGCAAGGTCACAGATCTTTAAACAGCATTTCATATCAAGGTCAAAAAAGGCTGGATCTACTGCACAGGCCTAAACTCTTCCTCAGTCTGTCCCTGGGTGCAAAGTGAAGGGTGAGGGTAAACTTCAAACTCCTCCTCAGCAGCAAGGGCTTTCCCAGTGGAGCTGGGATTATCTCATAGATTGTGCCCTAAAAGAAAACAGACTTGGCAAGACAGTGGGAAAAATGCTACTACAGGCAGCTCACAGAGTCTCTGATTTTGCCTTCACCCTTCATGAGTTGTCTTCCAGGATTTTTGCTGCTGAGGCTACAAAGTTCCTGTAGGAACCCTACTGCCCACAGCTTGTAAAAATAGGAGGGTGAAACAGCATGAAAATAAAATAAATACACCCTGACCTTTCCATATAACTCACCCCCATATTGGGTTTTGTATTTGTGGATAAGGCCTAAAAGGTTGATTGCATGATTGCACAAAAGTGCATGGAGAATCATAGAATTTTTAAGGCTGGAAAAGCCTCTAGGATCATAGAGCCCAACCACAACTATCTGCTTTAAAAATAACCCCCCAACCAAACCACCACACTAATCACAGAGCATATAAAAAGATAACAGGAATTCATTACTGTTACATTCTCATGGGTTGAGGAATCCAATTACTCATTTGTGCCATTAATAAAAATCTTATCCAGAAGTCTCATTCTCATGTAGGAGTAATCCTCTCAGAAATAATGTCCTCCTCTTGCTGCTGGTTGGAGTGCTGTGCACCCAGTGCTTGCACAGGCAAGGCAGTGTYTCTCCTCAGCAGCCTCCTCATGAAATGGGTGTTTGTCATGTGCGTGCTTAAAACGTTCTGTTTTCAATGCAAGGAGTGCCACCCTCCTTCCCCACTCTCACACAGAGTTTCCAGCTCACATCCCCACCAGAGCATCACATCTTGCCACACAGATTTTCAGCCAATACCAACAAGAGGCCATAATAGGCTCTGGACCCACACCCATTACATTTTTTGAATAATGCTGCTTGTTCCATTATGTTACACTCACAAGATTGTATTTGAATAACCAATAATTTTAATAACCCCCAGAAAAGTTAATTTCCAACGCTGTTGCACAAATGGTTCAACATCTGCTCTTGGCTGCTACATGGGGTTTGATAAATGACATCACTTACATAATATAAATGGGAATTGCTTGGTTACAAATCTAATGTGCATAAGCTGCCTCTGATGCGTGCAGTTTCTCCAACATTCAGAAAAATCCCATTTCACATGTCACAGTTTACCCACTGCTGCATTATCTCATTAACTATCTCCTCCCAAAACAGACTGGGAATGCAAATCCTACCGAAAATCCACAGATTTAGGGCACTTACAAGGGTTGGATAGCATGCCCTAGAAGTTGAGCCTTTGTGTTAACAGATGCACAGCATCCCTGGCATTTTTTTTTGGGAAAAATCCAGCACCCAAATGTGGTGACAGGGGCAGGGAGCTGAGGTGGGAGCTGGACACAACTGGGGATGTTCAGCTACAARCCCTTCTGTAGGTTCACGATGGTGGCTGAAGCCAGTGCTGCAACAGGCAGCACTCAGCTTTCCCTTGGTGCCCTCCCAGCCCTTCAGCCTCCTGCTGCTTAGCCCTGCATTTCCAAAAAAAATTCCCTTTGAACATCCAGTGCAGGCAGTTTGGTGCCTGAGAGGAGCACCGGCCAAATGTGAGCGTGAGCCAAGCCCTCTGTGGGAGCTGCAAGGAACCCGTGTTTCTGCCCAGGACTCCTGCATCCCACAAAAGGGTGCAAAACATGTCCATGTTTTAGCACTCAGATCTAATTTCTGCTGTAAATCCAGCCCTGGCAGCAGACCAGGCAGAGGGAAGGGCCAGGTATTCCAGGGCAGCTTTCCCTGTGCCATGGCACAATCCCGGTCTGTGAGGAGGGTGGACATGAAGCCAGCTGGGATGGGGGGGCCTCCTGGCTGGCACTGSGGTGTAACAAGAGGCACAGGCAGCACAGCAAGGGAGAACAAGCCCTGGCAGGATGTATTTAATGAGCCCAAACCCAGAAAACCCGACTGCTAACTCACAGTGTCTGAAAAAACAAGAGACAACCGGCCACAAAGGAACCAGAGGCATTTGAGGATGCCCTCCCCCAAAGAGAGACATATAYCCTGCTGCTCAGACAAGGGATTTCTCAATGAGCAGGGGAAAAGAAAATAGAAAAAGAGAAAATTCTTGGAGATTGCAAACACCCAGCCTCCAGCTGGACTGAACWCCATACAGTCTACATTTGATTTGTGTCTTAAATGAGCTGCAACGCTACTACACAAAACAGATCGTTCAGAGAYGGATGCGAGCAGGGAGAAGAGATTTCTACCCTGCCTCACAGTCAAATACCATTTTGTGTGATCTGCACCAAAAATAAAAACGCCACTTTGCCAGACACTGGAGTCTCCATCTCCTAGCAACACGCCCCACCCAGCCTTTTCCTCGAGACCCTTCAGCTCCTGCCAGCACAGCTCCCTTCCCTTCCCTTCCCCCGTGTCTGCAAGTGAGGTACCCATGATACAGATACACACATATATATATATACACTCTTGAAAGCCAGAGGGAAATTAAGTARACCTTCTCAAGCCTGAGCCCTGGCACTGCTTTCCAGGAGCATCCCAGGCTCTGCTCTCAGCTCTCAGTGACATTGGAGAGGGTGGAAGGCACTGACCCACCTGGGGACATCCTTGCCACCAAGCAAAGGCCTTTCTGTGAGCCTCCTGCAAACCTCAAGCCCCCAAAATATATCCTGTGAGCTCAAAACCTGATTAATATAAATTTGATGTTTCTAGTAGACAGCTTCTGTGTGTCAACAGGCAGTGGAAACACTCATGACATCGGTTTGCTCTGAGGTTTAGTGACCAGCTTTCAGGAGACACGCAGGGCAGCAGAGCAGGGCATCTCCATGCAGCAGCTCTTGGTAAACACATTGGTTTAACCATTAAACAAACACCACTCGAGTTCTCACCTCTTTGTGTGCTGCTTCATTCAGGCAGAGCCAGGGCTTGCCAGGACTGGAAGGGGAGATCAAACAAACCCCAAAGACGGAGCAGAGCTGCCCAGGGCTTGCAGGGTAAAGGCTTGCATGGGCTGACAACTTTGCAGCTGCCCAAAGAAGGCAGAGCTTTCTCAGGCATTCCAGGGGATTGTAGCTTTGCTATCTTATCCAAAGTTTACTGTTTGTAAAAGCTGTTTCTTTTGTGCCTTTATGTACATCAATTGTTCTGGTTGAACAGAGATGGTTTCATTATACTACACATGGTTTTGTGTTACAGCAACCTTCCAGTTCTACCCCCAGCTTGTTATTTTAGTTATTTATGTTATTGGATTCCTTGAATTAAGTTGCCGTTTTATTATTTATGATAGCACAGTTGCATAGGCTGGTCATTTTTTTATCATCAGGGACCTTGTGTTTACACACACTGCTCCAGCTTCCCAAACAGCTCTTTATTACCTTGGAGCACAGATTGCATTTGTGACTGCCTTCTGCTACTTCGTGCAGCTGAATGAGAAACAAGGAGCTACAAATTAACACT
>CADDXX010000078.1:1627604-1690756 GCA_902810485.1 Alauda arvensis | reverse complement strand
GTTCTGTGTAGGAGATGAGGGAGAACATCCTGCTTTCACTATTAAACCTTTTGGAATTCTGGCTGAATCTATCCATTGAGTGCACCTGTTCTTCCAGCCCAAGGCACAGCTGGGCCTCAGAGGGTGCATTTGGAGCCCTGCCCCTCACACCCAGCATCTCTCCTGTGAAGATTTGCTCTTCGTGCCAAAAGCAGCTCCCCTGGCTGGTGAACAGTGTCCCCAGAAGGAGGGATCAACCCAAGGAAGCAGAATACCCCAAGCAAATGCCACCTTCTGCTGGGTGCACACCCCTGGGCAGKTGTGACATCCCTCACAGGCAGAGAAGGGTGCACCTCAAGGACAGTGTGACMCTCGGGTGGSTGTCACTCCAAGGAGGGTGMCACCAGCACCTCTCTGACGTGTGCYACACCAAGCTGGGCACACCACMAGGAGAGTGCCCCWAAAGGAGGGTGCACTCCAAGGRCCAYGTCCCCACATCAGGCAGRGAGGAGCCTAAGGGTGRCACCACCCCCAACGAGGGTGTCACTGCACGCAGGGAGGGTGTACCCCGAGGACAGTGCCACCAAAGGATGCTGTCACCCCCAGAAGGCGCACGGCAATAGAGAATGTCCCCCCCTGAACAGTGTCGGCCGGGGAGGCTGTCACCCCCAGGCAGGTGCGTGGCAATCAGAAGGGTACACGGAGGTCAGGGCCACCGGAGGACAATGTCCCTTGAGGCAGATGCTGCTCCCAAGGGGTGTCACCCCCAGGCAGGTGCACGGCAATAGAAAATGTACCCCGAGTACAGTGTCACTCGGGAAGAGTGTCACCTCCGGCAGGTGGGTGACAACAGAGAATGTAACCCACGAACACTGTCACTCGGGAAGGGTGTCACCTTCAGCAGGTGGGTGACAATAGAGAATGTAACCCCCGAACACTATCAGTCGGGGAGGGTGTCACCTCTGGCAGGTGCACATCATAGAGCGTGTACCCCCTGAACAATGTCACCCGGGGAGGGCGTGACCCCCGGCAGGTGCCTCTCTAACAGGATGTCACCCCCAGGCATGTGAGGGGCAATAGAGAATGTAACCCTCGAACAGCATCACTAGGGCAGGCTGTCACCTCCAGCAGGTGGGTGGCAATAGAGACTGTACCCCCGAACAGTGCCACCCGGGCAGGATGTCACCTCCGGCAGGTGGGTGGCAATAGAGACTGTACCCCCGAACAGTGCCACCCGGGCAGGTTGTCACCTCCGGCAGGTGGGTGGCAATAGAGACTGTACCCCCGAACAGTGCCACCCGGGCAGGATGTCACCTCCGGCAGGTGGGTGGCAATAGAGACTGTACCCCCGAACAGTGCCACCCGGGCAGGATGTCACCTCCGGCAGGTGGGTGGCAATAGAGACTGTACCCCCGAACAGTGCCACCCGGGCAGGATGTCACCTCCGGCAGGTGGGTGGCAATAGAGACTGTACCCCCGAACAGTATCACCCGGGCAGGGAGTCACCCCCGGCAGGTGGGTGGCAATAGACACTGCACCCCACGAGCTGTGTCAGCTGTGCAGAGGGCGTCGCCCCGGCCGGTGCCGCCCCCGGGGGTGTCCCCGGCAGGTGCCCCCGCAGCGGGCGCTGTGCGCTCCCCGCCGGCCGCACCTGTGCGCTCCCGCCCCTCACGGCCGGGCCCCGCCGCGCTCCCCGCCCCGCCGGCCCGGCCCTGTGCATTGTGGTCCGGCGGCGGGGGGCGAACATGGCCGAGAAGCAGAAGCACGATGGGCGGGTGAAGATCGGCCACTACGTGCTGGGGGACACGCTGGGGGTCGGCACCTTCGGCAAAGTCAAGAGCTGAGTACCGCGGCCGCGGGCGGGGCCGGGCCGGGCCGGGCGCGCCCCTTTCGCCGCCGCCTCCCCTCCTGCCGCTCCCCGCGGCCTCCGCGCCGGCATCCCCTCCCTTCCTTCCCTCCCGCTCCGCTCCCTCGGCGGCTCCTCTGGGCATCCTCCGGGGCAGCGGCCGGCGGAGCCGTGCCCGGGGCGCAGGGGCGGGGAGCGGCCGCTGCCCGCGGCGGGGATGCGGCGGCGGCGGGCGCACGGTGCGAGATGCAGCGCTCGCCTCTCGGCGTTCCGGAGGCTGCCGCAGCCCCCCGAGCCCCGTGCTGCCGGCAGGACCCACCAAAACTTTGCTTCCCGCGCTCGGAGGGAGGTGGCGGGGAGGCAGGAGCGCGCACCGGCATCCTGCCCCCCGGTCCCGGCAGTGAGCTCCTCGCTCCGCTCCGTTCCTTCCCTTCCCGAGGGGCGGCAGGTGCTCCGGGGGTCTCTGGAGCCGGCAGCCACAGGGGGTTGGTGCTGCCGCYCCTCCGAGCGCGGCCCCGCGGAGCCGAGCGCGCCCCGCGGCCCCGGAGCGGCTCCCGCGGGGATGGAGGGGTCGGGGCGGGCAGGGAYGGGTGAACCAGCTGCGCCTTCAGCTGGGGAAGGGWRGGKTCCASAGCYKCCTTAGAGCACCTTCCAGTGCCTAAAGGGGCTGCAGGAGAGCTGGAGAGGGACTTGGGGCGAAGGGGGGATGGCTTCATGCTGGCRGAGGGCAGGGATAGATGAAATATTGGGGAGAAATTGTTCCTTGTGAGCGTGGTCGGGTCCTGGCACAGGGTGCCCGGAGGAGCCGTGGCTGTCCCATCCCTGGAAGTGTCCAAGGCCAGTTTGGATGGGGTTTGGAGCAACCTGGGACAGTGGGAGGTGTCCCTGCCCATGGCAGGGGGTGGGATGAGCTTTAAGGTCTCTTCACCCCAAATCATTCCRGGATTGCAGGATGGGGGGATTGTGCCAGGTTGGGGCTCCACACAGGGATTCCTTGGCCAGTCATGCCAGAGCARCCGACTCACATCCTGAAGGCTTTGCTTTACCTGGCTCTGAGGTTTGCAAATATTTGTATTTCTTTTTCCTGTGAATTCTGCCGCTACGTGCAAAATTTCATTTTTTAAACAAGGTACTGAGAAACCAGAAAACCAACAAAATTCAGTGTCTAAGATGTGTTTTCYAGTAGGAAATGGGTTTAGCTCAAGCTGGGGGAGCAGCTGTCCYACTCAGTGTCCCCCCACCCCAGTTGGGATGTGGCTGGGCAAAAGGTGCTGTGCCTACCCTCAGTGCTTGGAGTTTTAAAATAARCCCAAATTGACAGCAGATGAAAGAAACCACCACAACCACTGCAGCTAAGTCCACCTGTGGCCATTAATCACGCCCCTAAAAATAYATTGCTGTGTTTAATCCCAAACCACAAATTCACTGTCTAAAGAATTATCAGAATAAATACTTCTAACAGTAAGGACCATTTAAATCACTCRTGTGTACTAGCAGACCTCAAAACTGCTCCAAAGGCAGGGTTTTTTCCTTGCAGACCAATTTAAACCTGCCAACAATAGCCTTTTTCCCCCTTAACTAGCACAAATACCCCCTCCCTGCCTTACATATGACCTGAGTTTGGTAAAAATGGACATTTTCCAAAGAAATATTTCAAATAACATAAAAGAGATGTCCTAGCTCAAAATCCTTTCTAGGTGAGTAATGCCCTTTATATGGGTTTTTTCCCTTAATATTTTGCCTATAACTGGCAGGTGAAGTTTATGCTTGAGACTGGGGACTGAAATGAAGAAATGGAATCTCCCGTTTACACTGAATTAGATTTTAATCGATTGAGCTTTAGAAAAACTTGYATTCACATGAGAAAAGTAGAGGTTTTTGTTGATTGATTCAAGCATTGTGTGTTGGGTATAATAATTCTTTTTTCAGGGTGAAGCCAGGTGCCATCAGTGACATTTCTTGTTGCTGATGTGTTTTCTTCAAGTTCTGCCTTGCACATTTGGTCTTGGCACTTTTTTCCTGTTTTATTTGTCAAAGTTAAGGAATCATAATTTACAGTTTTTCGGGATTATTGTTATGAAGGAAATAAGAAATGGCAGTGAGAGGGAGGATGTAGTGACACAGGGTACAAACCAGAGCCTGAACTCAYGGCTGGAGCTGAGTAGTCATTTTGAGCCATCAGAAGCCAGGGACATGACAGAAAAAGTCCCTGACTGCCTGGCTCATCAGGGAACTGATCCTCCTAAAAACTGGCTGAACACTGCAAGAAACTGTTTTGTTTTAAGCCCATTCAGTCTCTTGATCTCATTTACAGAAAGCCCACACAGGGCACGGAGGGGAACAAATAAGTTGGCAGATGAGGGCAGGATTTTGGTGATAATACTGAAATTCCATCTGGAAATTGTGATGCGGACACAGCATCTGTTAGGAGAGAGGAAGGGAGGTGGCAGGAGCTGGTGTGGTGGATGGATTGAAGGTGCCGTGTCAAGAATTTAAGCTGCCACACAGCATTTTTACCAAATATTGTTGTTTCCCTGTCCTCTGGGCCAAGGATTAGAATACTTTGCAGAAACAGAACTGTGGAGAAGATGTTGGATTTGGAGTTTAGCAAAGCCTTTGGAGGARGGAGGTGGCATCTCCTTCCCTGGGGGTTGGTAAGAACAGATGGGACAAACAGATGGGACACCCTGTAGGTCCCCAGAAGTTCTCCTGTGACCACAGCCCCCACAGAGTGAGGTTYACAGTGGGTGCAGCCTGGGGAGCTYCACTCCAAATCCAGCAGAGTAACCCAGATGTTTTTTCCCATGTGATGCCACCCACGGGCATCCCTGGGGGCCTTGGTGGCTCCTTTCCCTCTCTTGTTTGCCACAGAAGTGACCCATTTGTGGTCCCTGAAGGGCTGGCAGKGCTTGGGTTGTGTTTCTGTCACCTCCACGGGCTCCAGTTGGGATCAGATCCCATTTTTTTTCCCAGGCACTGTAGCTCTGCTGCTGAAAGACAAACTTTGTGTCAGAGGGAAGATAAACTAAAGGAGACAGAGCAGGGGAAGGACAGGGAAAGGCTGATACAACACACAAGCAAGTGGCACTGRGGCTGAATTCATACAGCATTGCTAAATATGTGCTTTGGATGGACTTCATTTTTAACTTTGGGCTGAGATAAGGGCCAGCAGAGCTGATGGGGAAGGAGTTTCCTCACCCCTCCACAAGCTTCTACATTGCCCTGAAGCGTTTTGCAAAAATGTGAACTGCTTGTGCTGCCTGAGCTGGTAGGATAAAGAAAGTGATATTAAAACCCGTGCTSTCAAGGGGTTTTAATTAATATCTGTGCTCATGGTGCTGTAATCACTATTCCTCCTCAATTTTTTTCCTTTTATAAAGATAAGTAAATGTCAGGAGACTTCTTTCCACTTTTTGAATCCAGGGAGGCAGTGAGGGGGAAGGAGGTGTCCTCACCACCAGCCAAGGCCACACTTGGGGTGAGGAGCTTCTTCCCTGCCTGTGGGAGAGCTGGGATTTGCCCCTCACTTTCTGGGATGATGCTGGGCTTCAGAGGCAGTGACTCTGTGAGCAGAGGCAGGGTTGTCCTTACTGTCCAAATTCCTGCAGCTACAGAGAAGCCCTCAAAGGCTTAAAAGTCTCCCACCACRTAGGAAATTGTGTTCCCTCTTTGTCTCYCTCTCTCTCACYGAGTTCAAGGAGGCTTAACAAGTCACTGGGGACAGAAACAATAATATCTCTGTATCTAATGCTTACTGTAAGCAAAAGATGGATTACAAAATGGGCTGTTTATTTTTAATTATTAATGTGTTTGTGCTAGCAAACCTTCGCAGTTACACATTGTTTGTCACGGATGGGAAAGGGGATGAACTATTTGGCAATAGTATTAAAAACAATAATTATTCATTCTGGGCATGACCTTTTTTTTTTTTTTCCCTAGTGTATAATAAAAATTTTTCAAAGCMTATGCTGAGGCAAGGCCAGAAAGCGTTGTCCTGGAGCAAAGGGTGGCAGAAATCAGGGYTTTCCTCCTAGCTCAGTGAAAAAACTTTGCTTTACCTCCCTGCAGCACTGCCCTGCTCTCCTCTCCCAAAGGATTCACCAGGGAAAATGCCTCCCTGGACTATTTACAGCACTCTCCTTGCACTACACCAGAGGAATTATCTGCCTCCTCCAGCCCTCAGCTAATCCCTAAATTGCATCTCTGCTGCAAAGCTGAGTTTATTTTCATTCCATCATCTAGTAGTTTTTAAGCATTATGAGGAATAAAATGGGCATGCAAAGCGCCGCTTTAATTTTCAAGGGCAGTAAAGTGTTTTATTTTTAGGATGCTCTTATTGAGGGGAAAAGAATCTCTGGCAGGTCTTATCTGGTGGCTAATAATAGTGACCTGGTGTGCCCTGAGTGCTGCTGCCCTGCCCTTCTCACGCCTCCTGCTTACCCCGGGTGCTTCTGATCAGCTCATTAGGGCTGCCAAAATTACAGGCTCTAATAATGTAATAGCAAGGTTTTGCTCTCCGTAATTAACTCCTTGCKCCGTGTGTTATGACTTGGGAGGGTGACGTTGGTAATTAGAGAGCACAAATATTTACTGTAAGCAGGTTTWTTTTTTCTGTGCAGGCTTTAGGAAGCCATGCCTGTGTCACCCTGTTGAGTATCACRTTAGGAAATACTGAGGAGGAGCAGCTCGTTCTGAGGACCCTTTTTGGGTATAAACATCCCATTTTCAAGCTTTTTCTGCTCTCAGCTTAAACCTTGCTTCCTGGGAGCTTTTAATTTTTTGGTGTGGTCTGTTTATTGATAACAAATGGATCCCACACTGAATTAGTTTCACATAATTAAGTACAATTCCCCCAGTGACAGTGGGGCTGCTCCTCCCAGTTCATGGTTATGGTTTTTCCCTGAACACAGGGGATAAACATCAGCATCTCAATGCACCAAGTGCATTCCTTAAAAAAACAACCCCAATATTGAAGTTTGCATCTTTCCTAAAAGCAGAGTTTGAAGTCCAGCAGTGTTCCTGCAGCTTGTCATCAAAGCAAGAAGCACGCTGGAGGAAGTATAAATAGAAATTCATTTTAGTAATGCAAATCCTGCAGTCCTATTTTGGGCAGGGAAAATCCCCATACCATTTTTTAAAAAAAAGAAGTGTGATGGTCTAGTTTTAAGACTGGGTTTAAGAGGGATTTTGTCTACCAGTGTGTTGTGGTGGAGATTCTCCTCTGCCATTTAAATATATCTGGTTCTGATTAATCTAGCTTTTACATGCTATAAATCCTTGCAAATTAGCTCGGGGTATGACCTCCTCCAGCAACTCACTCTGTTTTATTTAGTGGAGTGGTTTTGGCAGATAAGTCCCCTCTCTTCTGCCTTCTATGACTCCACTGGGAAAACAGTGAAGAGACAAAAAGTTTAAAATATTTCACACCCTCTTCTGCTTTTTTTTTTTTTTTTTCCCTTCAGAAGTGGCTTTTTGCTTATAGTGCCCTAAGCTGCTTGTGTGAGCCCTGCTGCACTGTTTAGTGACTTTGCAATGCTCTCTCTCTCTCTAATAGTTGGTGAACACCAGCTGACAGGGCACAAAGTGGCAGTGAAAATACTGAACAGGCAGAAAATCCGCAGCCTGGACGTGGTGGGCAAGATCAAACGAGAAATTCAGAACCTGAAGCTCTTCAGGCACCCYCACATTATCAAACTGTGAGTAGCCTCCCTGAGCCACGTGTTCAGCTGCTCCTCTGTGCACAAAGAGCTCTCTTTCACAGCCAGCTGGGTTTCAGGAGGTGGGCTGGAGCAGTAAAAAATGTGTTTGGTCAAGTTTTTTGTGTGTGAGGTGATCTGCTGGCACAGGTTCTCCAGAGGAGCTGTGGCTTCCCCATCCCTGSAAGTGTTCAGGGCAAGGATGGATGGGTCTTTAAACAACCTGGGATGGAGGAAGGTGTCCCTGCCCATGGAATTGGATGGTCTTTAATGTCCCTTCCAACCCAAACCACTCCATGATTCCATGAATTGCAGCATGGTCAGGCTCTGGGAGTGAAACCTCGGCCTCCAGTCAATAGGATTTATGTTTTAATGGCCTGATTATCCAGAGCTTAAAAGAACATTATTTTTTTTTCCTTGGGAATTTATTATTCAGACATAAGTTTTGAAAGTCACCACTTTGATGAGCCTGAGTTGRGGCTGTAAATCAGCACCTGCACTGCAGCCTCTGGGGTTCCTGCTCAATCCCCAGTTTGTGCAGCCTGCCCACATTAATGAGGCACTCGATAATATCTTTGGCATTCCTATAAAAGAAAGCTGTTGAATGGTAACTGCAAGGGTAAGTTGACATTTAGGTCAGCCTTAAAACTGGCATGAGATATAGCAAATACCTGGGACTTAGAGGCAAGGGAAAACAAATTCTCTCTGCAGTTAAATAACTAACCATGCAGCAACTGTTGACTTTAGAGTAACTTCACAGTTCCATGGATTTATTGGAGAACAGATTGGTATTATTTCATGAAAAAAAAGCAGCAGCAAGGCTCCTCAGCTGTGTGCCCAGCATCCTGCAAGTCAAATCCTGTTCACACATTTGTCAAAGCAATAAAAATTAAATCCAGTTTGACAATGTCTGTGTCCTGTGATGCATGTTGCATTCATGAAATACAGTGATAAAGATGTGAGGAGACTGGGGCACACAAACCTCTTTCAATAAGTTTTTAAATGTATATAAAAGAAATATTGGGCCAATTAACAGTAACTTAGATGTCTGGGTCTAAAGCTCTTCAGAAAAATGAGGTTGATGCTATTGATCTTTATGGGAGTCTCCCACATYCCCTTGCCAGCCTCTGAAAATTGCTGAAATCTCTTTGTTTCAAATTACAGCCCTGTAAAAAGTCATGAAATTCATCTTGGAATTGGAAAAAAAAAGCAAACAACCACAAAACAATGAGTCTGAAATAAAAGAGAGGGAGGTCCCAGCTGGTGCTGCTGTGAACTCCTGGGGCTGCATTGACCTCAGCTGATCACTGGCAGTTTATTCCAGCTGGGACACTGAAATGCCTTTGCAGCACTCAGGGATCATTTTGAAGGAAAATGGAGAATAAAGCTGCAAGTTGAAGGTGCTACTCTGGGTTTTCCCCCATTCTAGAGAGATTTAATATTTCTAAAATGACTTCAGGGAGGGTCTCCTTTTTGTTTCTGTACCTGTCCAGAGGAAGCTCTCTGTAGTGCTTAGAGCTCTTTATCTTCTTTTTTCTTGATGTGAGGGACACCAGATGGATCCTCTCCTTGCCCCCAGCTAACCAGGACTTCATTTCTGAAGCTGTTGTTGCAGATCTTGCCCAAAATGGAAGTTTGTACAGTCAGGGCAGTCCTAAATGTGGTAAGATTTCCTGGCAGATATTTCAGAGGATTATTTAAAGGGCTGAAGGAAGATCACAGGTCTGGAAAAGAGGTCCTTTCACAGACAAATGAAAGTTTATACTGTAAACAAGAGATGACTTTTCAGAGTTGAAAAGCAGTTACAAATGCAAGAWCCAAACAAATTCTGATATGAAGTGTTGATGTGGAATCAATAATCTGTTTAAAAGCCTTTCCCTGTTCTTAATTATGTATTTTCTCTAAATCTGCTTGTGTTTTTGAAGGTACCAGGTCATCAGCACACCAACAGACTTCTTCATGGTCATGGAGTACGTGTCCGGCGGGGAGTTGTTTGATTACATCTGTAAGCACGGACGTGTAAGTGCCTGTCCTGAGTCAGCCCAGACACTGGTGTGGGAAGGGGGATGGTGTTCAGGAGCAAAGGGACTGCTCAAGGGAGCACACTTAAGGTTAAGGCCCAAAATAGAAGTTGCTTCACAGCAGCCCCATCTGGGGTGTCTCGTTCCGGCTCGCACGAACCTTGGGTGTGATTTTTCGCAGCATTCCCTGGTGTATTTTTGATCCTCAAACCAAAACATCCAAGGTAACGTGTTGCTTAGGGCAAATATTTGGAAAGCTGGCTTATTTTTATGATTTTTAGCTACGGGTTGCCTGCCAAAAACCCTCACGGATCAGCAGCAAATTTATGGCRTGGGAGGGGAGGACCACTTGGTGTGGTCTGTGCCCCAGTCGTTCACCTCTCCCAGGTCCCCCCTCTTGGTTCCATGTCAGGTTCTTTGAAGGCTTTTCAAGGATGTGGCTTATCTGAACAACATTTTYAAATGCCAGCAGTCCCACTGGGTATAAATCACCTGAGGTGTGGGTTGAGCCCCTGAAATGTGAGATTTTGGTTACAAGGAAAATCACTGGTGTCTGCCCCATGGAGCAATTGCAGGGCAAGGAGGTAAAAATGGGCCAAAGTGGATATCCAGAATAAAGGTTTAGGTGAAGGATCAGCCCATCACATGTTCCTTCTCTGTGCTACAAAATCAATACATTTACAGCAAATTGKKTTAGATTAGTGKAGTGGTCAATGGAGCTGACTCMATTTTCTATGTACAGTTCTGATTTYTCACAYAATTTACCCATCTAGATCTTTACAGTGACTGATTTGGATCTTTTCTGAACTTCTGCATTCATAAACTCAATTTTTCATTAAGGGAGTCTTTTGGAATTCATCAGAAAGAGTAATAATTAAAAATATAGTTTCTCTGATACAGCTCATACAGCTTTACAGCTATRCAGGTTATTGAAATCACCACGATATTCCAGCTTCACCTCTTGCTTCCAGAGGAAGTCCATGAGGAATTGCTCCCAGCAACATCCTCTGTGGTGTTCTGTCCAGCCTGGATCTGTGCCAGTCCCATTGGGACAGCAGGCCATTGYCTGATAGATGCCACCTTTAAATTCTTGTTGACATCTCACTTAAATTGGGATCTCACCTTTCATCTCTGGGCTGTATCATTTTCAAACGCTGGCACACTGTAAAACACAAGGGTGAGAAATCTGCTTTACTCGCTGCTTCTGSTCTCAGGCACGCTGGGATTTTCTCTCTGCACTCTGGAAGCCTTTTTGGCTCCTTGCTAAGCCAGACCTTCCCCTGCCAGCTGTGTGTGCACACCAACCCCCGGCGCTGTTCCCTCTGCTGTCCCCGCAGGTCGAGGAGGCAGAAGCTCGCCGCCTTTTCCAGCAGATCCTCTCCGCAGTGGATTACTGCCACAGGCACATGGTTGTGCACAGGGACCTGAAGCCAGAGAACGTGCTGCTGGATGCACACATGAATGCAAAGATAGCTGATTTTGGTACGTGACCCCGGCAGCATTCCAGAGGCGCAGCCAGCGCCGCCGGAGCGTGGCCATATGAAACCCAGAGCCCCAGCCACCTCCAGCTGCTCCACCTGGGAATCCCACTCTTAGGAACACTGCCCTTCCTGCAGCAGCAGGGATTGCTTGGTGCAGGCTGCTCCTGTGCTGCTGCTGAGAATGGAGCAGCGCAGTAATTTGTAAATCTCTGCTGTGTTTTATTGTAATCACCCTATGTAAAATTTACCTCATTTATGTTTGAGGCAGGCTTGGTGCAGCTAATTCAGGGTGAGYTGGCTGTGTGTGTTTATTTTGGTGCATGTTCTCCCTCTGTTTGGCCATGTGCTCTTGGCCTCGGTTCATTTTGCAGCCAGCAGTAACAGGAGTCTCTAAGTGGCATTAGGGATTGAAATCCATTAAAATACCTGGGCTACCAACTCTGTCCTGGTGAGTCCTTTCTAGCAATGTAAATCCTTCTGAAGATTTACTCATTTCACAGCCCCACCCAATGTGAAGTAAGTGCTCTGGGATGAATTGTGTCTCTTCTCCTCCATGCTCTGGGATTTGCAACTTAGAGGAGCAAAATTAGCCTGGAGTGAATATTTCTTGATTGGGTAGGAAAAAACAACGACAACAAAAAATAACACACACAACAACAATAATAACAAAAGTTCTAATTTTCAAACCAGTTCAGAAAAGTCTATCTAAATTATATCAACAGTTCCCTTCCAAATATCCCACTCCACTTCCCTGCCCTTCCTCTGTGTGACACAGGGTCTAGCATGTCTGGACCTTCAGATCAAACATCAGTGTGTAATGAACATTTTGGTTTTAGGGCTGTCCAACATGATGTCAGATGGGGAATTCCTMCGCACCAGCTGTGGCTCCCCAAATTATGCAGCCCCTGAAGTCATCTCTGGAAGGTAAGACATTCCATTTCTTATCAGAGTCTGTGTGAGCACGTGGACTTCAAATTTGTTCTTGGTGTTGGAAACAGCTTTGCACATCTAGTRAAAGCAGCTGAAYCCTTYCAACCTGGRTTTTATGTTTGGGTGAATCTGTTGGCAAAGATCTGAAGGTTTGCTTGGTTATTTTACTTCTCAATAGCTGTAATAGCAAACTGTGTTTTGCTACAGGTGTTTRCTTTGGAGCAATTATTAATACCAGATGTTGACTGTTTATATTGCTAATTAAAGAGGGTGAAAATGACTCTTTGGATGCAAATACTGAGGTTCCAGGTGGAAAGGCTTTTCCAGGCCACCCCCTCCTCTCCTGCCCACCTGTAATATAAAACACAGTGTTAATGAGGAAAGCCATTCCCTAACAAAAGAACCAGGAAGGTCTTTAATCACTTCCCAACACATGTAATGAAAATTGTTGTCTTCTGCTTCCTTAAGCCTGGGGTTTTGGCTGTGGCAGGAGGTTCAACCTTCAGAGCTTTGTTTTGAACTGATTCACTGAATTGACAAACCTCCTCTGTGGTTGCATCTCTCAGCATGGAACATCTGTACAGCACACGGAGTGTTGAACACACCCCACCAGGTTGATTTGGACTTCCMTGTGTTGATACAGAAGTGTTGCCTCATACTTTGCTGTCAGGAACAGAAATTACCTAGGACATACATTTTTCCCTACTTCTCTCTGTAATGCTTTAGCAAAGATTGCAAATATAGAGTTTCAAATKTTCAGTCCTCTTCAAACTGCCCATCTCATTTTCTGCCCCTTTTCTTTTGAATCTCCCTTTGCCATGAGCTTTACTTTTCCTAATCCAATGTMTTTTTGCCTATATCTGTAGCTTTTAAATAGAACATTTTGTTCAGAATGTGTTTGCTGTGATTATAGTTGTTTTATCCCTGTTTACACCAGAGCAAGTGTTGGCAGAGCATCCCAGGAATTAGACTAGCATCCAAAAACCCTGTTGTGACTACAGTTCTGTGTGTGAAATCAAGTAAATCCTCATTGTCAAGAAGGGGACAAAGCCAGAAACTACTGGGATTCCAAAAAAATATTAATAGTATTTCCATCTCAGTGAAGGCCAGACACATGTTTTTCAATTTGTGTAGGAGACAAGGCACATGGCAGATCAGCAGGAAGGATTTAGTCCCTGAGTRTTCCAAGAGTACAGGCAATGCAGCTCAGTAACAACAAAAGTWAGAAGGAAAACCAAAACCAAGCCCACATATTGAACTTTTTCTCTGGCAGCAGCTGCATCCCTCCCTCATCACTCCCACCTACAGGCTCAGGGCTGCCTGAGTTTCATGGCCCTGCTCAATGTGCCAAGCTGGCCTCTTCTCAGAGCTGCAGCAGAGTGTGAGAGCTGCATTTGAGGGGGACAGGCACAATCCAGCCTCCCTGCCTTGCTGGTGGGTGTGTGGGGCAGGGGGAGCTGGCTCCTGGCTCCTCTGCCTCTCATGCTAGAGCAAAAAATAGGAGAATGTGACAGCTCAGGTTTCAGAGCCATAAAAGTGCATCTCATTTGGGCTTAAAGGTCCAAAAGACTGTTCAGACTGTGCACTTCTTAGCAAAAGAATCAGGTTTCTGATCTCTGGGAGGTGGGCATGGAAGCAGGGCTGAGGGGGCAATCCAGCTGAGCCTCTGCCTTTCCAAAATGGCTTTGCTGCTGTCCCTGGCCTGGGACAGTCTCATCTTTGGACAAGCAGACCAAGTGTTTTGGGGGTGTTCAGTGAATGTTCACATGCATGACCAGCATGATTTCTACACTGATGTGTCTACAGAGATGCTTTTCAGGAGGAGCAGGGCAGGATGCTGAGGTTTCATATAGCTGCATTTTAACTTCTGTATTTCTGTTGGGCCCAAGGGCAAGTGTTGCCTCCCAAAATCTCTGGGCATGCATCAGGTGTAGCAAGAAGAGATGAGCAGGAGCAGCAGAACTGTATATTTGGGGTGTCCCGAGTTGGTGATGGCAGAGAGGACATTTGGCAGCTTGTCGGAAGTGGGAGCACTTAGATACCAGCACACCAAAAATAAACACTCAGGGATAGAATTATCTGCTGCTGTTTGATCTGCCTCGTTCAATGAACAGAAATTTCTGGCCGGGCCCTCAGGGTAAAGGAGCAAACAGCCAGGCAAGGCTGTTGGAAATGTGATGTTTGGCTTTTTGGAGAGTTTGATGGAGGCAAACTGTGCACAGGGCCAGTGCCAGCCCTGCCATTCATTTCCCTGAGGCAGATTTGGTTTGGGGGGAACCACGTGAACACAGCCCTGGTGTGAACTGGAGCTCTGTCCTTGGTGGAGCTGGCAGGGGGTGCCCCCACCAGCTGGGGAGAGAGCGGGGGTGACACAGAACCTGCACCCTGAGTGAGGAGATAGTGGGGGTGACACAGAGCCTGCACCCTGAGCGAGGAGATAGTGGGGGTGACACAGAAGCTGCACCCTGAGCGAGGAGAGAGTGGGGGTGACACAGAAGCTGCACCCTGAGCGAGGAGAGGGTGGTGGTGACACAGAAGCTGCACCCTGAGTGAGGAGAGGGTGGTGGTGACAGCTTTCCTTGTCCTCGTGCAGGCTCTATGCTGGCCCAGAGGTGGACATCTGGAGCTGTGGTGTCATCCTGTACGCCCTGCTGTGTGGCACTCTGCCCTTTGACGACGAGCACGTCCCCACGCTGTTCAAGAAGATCCGAGGGGGGGTGTTTTACATCCCTGAGTACCTCAACCGCTCCGTGGCCACGCTCCTCATGCACATGTTGCAGGTGGACCCCCTCAAGAGAGCCACCATCAAGGACATCAGGTGGGCTGGGGTGGGCTGGCTGCCTGGGGGGGTCTCTGGTGGCTGTCCTAGGGGTCACCTGCTGGCAGGTGGGCAGGGTGGCTGTTAGAAATAGCCAGCTAATCCAGATGGTTTTTGTCCCGAGTGGTTCAAGGGGCAGACTGCTTCTCTGCTGGCTGGAAGTGGGTGATGATGGACAGGATGAAAATTTTATGTATATATTTATATTTATATTTATTTCTTTTATTTTACTTTTTTATACATATGCAGATATTTAAAATTCTCTTTTATTGCATTATAAAATACCCTTAAAAATCTCTTAGCAGCACTTAGCAAAACAGCTACAGCATGCAGTGGTCCCAAGAATTTAATATCCAACAGCCATTTTTCTTYATTTCAAGAGCATGTCCCTGTGGGTACCAGATAAAGAGGGTAATCATTKTACTTACTGTATATCCAAAAGAAAAGGAGGAGAAACCCAAGAATTACTAACTTAATATGTAAATATAGGATGTATTAYACTTTGCTATATGCTGAGCATAAACATAAATGTTTCTAGGGCTTGCAGCAATTCTCAGGTTTTTAATGCATTTTCAATGCACAGCCTTAATTTTACCCTTCAAGCAAACCCGTGCAAACTTCCTTTTTTATTTGTTTGTTCCTTAGGATTWGAGGATTTAATTACAGGTTAGAGAGGCAGCACATGTGGTGAGATTACTGTCAATTAGAACCTATAGAYAAGGCACTGTATGAGTTTTAGACAGTTAATTATCATTGTAAAKTGGTGGGAATTTGAGTGTCTATTCTCCTTTTCCTAGCTCTTCTTGCCCTCCATCTTCTGATAAAGTAGTAGCTTTTCAAGATTAGATTGCAGTAGAATTTCACAGCTTAACATAGACCTTTAGTATTAGCACATAAAACACAGTGTACATAGTTTTTTAGTATCAGAGTAAAAAGTGCCCTTGTAGACAGTCACTCTGTACTCTTCTAGCTACCTGCAAACTCTACGCTAAACAGAAAGAAAACTTTTAGAGATAAAATAAAAAACAAACAATCTTCAAAGCATAAGCAAAGACCTCCGAACTTTATAGCTTACTCTCAAGACTCAAAAAACACGTGAAAACCTGAGAGGGTAGGTTTAAAGGGCCCATGGGAATCCCACAGTGTGAGAATCTTGGAAGTGCTGAGTTCTTAGCTCAAATTCCAGTGTGCAGAGTGCCATCACCACCATCCCTGTGCCGGGCTGGGTTTTGCTCCCAGTTCACCAGCCGGGCTTTATTTATTCTTGGCCGGCCGTGATTTCCCCTCACAGAGGGGCTCCCCTCTGCCTCCCCCCAGGGAACACGAGTGGTTCAAGGAGGAGCTGCCCAGTTACCTGTTCCCGGAGGACCCTTCCTAYGACGCCACGGTGGTGGACGACGACGCGGTGCGCGAGGTGTGCGACAAGTTCGAGTGCACCGAGTCGGAGGTGATGAACAGCCTGTACAGCGGCGACCCCCAGGACCAGCTGGCCGTGGCCTACCACCTGGTCATCGACAACCGCCGCATCATGAACCAGGCCAGCGAGTTCTACCTGGCCTCCAGCCCCCCCACCGGCTCCTTCATGGACGACAGCGCCCTGCACATCCCGCCCGGCGTGAAGCCGCACCCCGAGCGCATGCCGCCGCTCGTGGCCGACAGCCCCAAGGCCCGCTGCCCCCTGGACGCCCTCAACACCACCAAGCCCAAGCCCCTGACTGTCAAAAAGGCCAAGTGGCACCTGGGCATCCGCAGCCAGAGCAAGCCCTATGACATTATGGCCGAGGTGTACCGGGCTATGAAGCAGCTGGACTTCGAGTGGAAGGTAGGGGAGTGCTGGTGCCCTGGCGTGGGTTTCCTTTATTCCCATAAACTCAGGGAGGTTTGTAAGTTTGGTTGCAGCCCCACCTGTTTCCAGATAAATTCCCCCACCTTGCAATCATCCCTTGTTAAGGCAAACAGCATTAAGCTGTATGTTTCAGTGTCTGTGGTGTTGATGGTGTGAAACAAGGGGTTTCTTTCTGAGACCAGACTTCAGCTGGAAAGATGATTCTGCCTCCTTTAGCTGCAGGGATAAGAGGAGCTGTTCACACTTCTAATTTTAGTGGCTAATTCCTTGCGAGGTCATCTYGAGTGCTCCTGAGCAGAGAGCAGAACTCTCATTATTTCTGCCTGGTCCTGTCAGGACTGAAGTGGCACAGTACAAATTGTCCTGAAGGATGCACAGATAAGGGGCAAGGGGCCTCGAGTGCAGGATTTGTATCATTGATGTGGTGGCCTTYTCCTTGATGGAGATGCAGCAGTGCTCACAGACCAGATGTGTTTTCAGACACTTACTGCTTCCTCAGTTTAGGGCTCAGCTACTTGATTGRAACCCAGATGTTTTTAGTTGACAGTACTCACTGCAAGTATTTCTCCAGGGCTGTGCAACATTTAGTCACAGCTGTTTTCAAGGTTGGAATAATAAATCCCTAAGTTAGCCCTGGATTTCTGCTGCTGTGCCTGACTCCCCAAATCCTGGTGCAGCCCCTGAGGTAAGCTCTCCTTGTAGCCTTTGGCAGCAGCATCATGTGAGCATCAGGAGCCAGGTRAGGAGAATTTYAGCCCAGATYTTCATCACCAGAGGAGCTCCCCTCYTCCCTCCAGGTCCCAAGCGTTGTATGTGTGAATTTTGTTGTKCTGCTTCTTTCAAACCTCCTGACTCCTCCTTATTTTTTATAATATTACGTCTTTAAAGCCAAGTAGCTTCCAGAAACCCCATTTCCCTGCACCAGGCAGGAGATGGACCATGGCCAGGTGCACTTGCCCACACCAGCCAGACATTTGTTAGCTGCATGGTTTTACAGGGAGTGAACAAACCTGCTGTATTTCTGGTACAGCCTCAAAAAGCAACCTCAGCCCGACATCTCTGTGTAGGCAGTGGAGCTTATTTCATATGAGGAGGTTTCACAATAGCCTTTCCCACCCTAAGAATAACTTCAGATGTGACTCTTCATCAGAATGAACTCTCCCATCCACGCAGTTGCTTCATAAATATAGCACAGAGAAAAGATCTCATTGTAAATGAGATGCAGCAGATTGTGAGGTGGGAAGCAGCGAGGGGAAATACTCAGCTTGAGGCTGATTCACAAGCACCGGGTTTGGCTGCTGGGGGAGGCTGCTCTGCCCAGCTCGCCCTGATTTCATGAGCACCGTCCATGTGTGTGGGTACATGAGTGGACTTTTTGGTTCATATGGCCATGGCTGCTGGTGAGGRAGGAGGAAACGTCAGTTCTGTGCCTGGCAGATGGGTCACTGCAGCTTCCTCAGCCAGCAGCTGATGAATCAGAAGAATATTTAAAGATAGGGGGAAATGAAGCCGCTTGCTTCATTTTACAGGCGATGTCCCTTTGAGAAACAAATTTTCCCAGAAGATGTCTTGCTCCTATGTAAAAAAAAATAAGGGAGGAGGTGTTCCCCTTGCAGCCTGGAGTGTCCCTGCTGAGGGCAGGTTTCCCATTGCAGGTGGTGAACGCCTACCACCTGCGGGTGCGCCGCAAGAACCCCGTGACCGGCAACTACGTCAAGATGAGCCTGCAGCTCTACCAGGTGGACAACCGCAGCTATCTGCTGGACTTCAAAAGCATTGATGGTGAGTAGGACGTGGAGAACATGCAGAAGGGCAAGGATGGAAGTTTAGGAACCATCCTCTGCATTTTGAAGTGCTTACACCGTGTGTCATTTCAGCAAAAGCGCTTCCGAGCTGTTCCTCTCTGCTGCCCTTCCCATTTCATTGCCACATCTGCATCGCAGCTGCCAAACTGATCCCACTTTTTTCTCTTCTTTTTTTTTTTCCCCCTTCGGGCTTTCCAAGACGAGGTGATGGAGCAGAGGTCCGGCTCCTCCACGCCGCAGCGCTCCTGCTCGGCCGCGGGGCTGCACCGGCCGCGCCTGAGCATCGACGCGGCGGCGGCCGCCGAGTGCCAGTCGCTGATGGGTTCCCTGAGCGGCTCCTTCGTGGGCAGCATCCCCTCGGTGCCCCCGCGCCTGGGCAGCCACACCATGGACTTCTTCGAGATGTGCGCCAGCCTCATCATGGCCCTGGCCCGCTGAGGGCACCGTGAGCATCTGCGCTGACTCGTCCGCCCCTCCTTTCTTTTGGCTTCCTCGTTCTTCCTCCTCCTCCCCCTGACAGCCTGAGGCTCAGAGCTGTGTCCKTGCCCCCCTCTAGCAAGGCACTAAGGAAATTAACTTCATTTCTCTCCTTGTGCCTGGTGAAATGTATCCAATGCCCTCTTTTTTATTTTTTCTTTCCTTGCGAACCCCATGGGAAGTGTCAAGGGTGTAAAGTAACAAAAGGTATCACTGAGTTTTTGGAAAACGCCTCCCCCCTGGTTCATCCTGAGTTAATGGAGGCATAGCCAAGCTTCCTGCAGGGAGTTTGATGTTTCCCTGATCCTGTGCGGGGCAGAGGGGTTGACCAGGRGCTCTGTGAAATGGAGTGGAGGGTGACAGAGCAGCTCTGCAGTGTTCACACCCAGGTACTGGCCTCTCTAACACTTTCCTCCCCAAAGCAGCAGCTGCTTGGATGCTTCTGCACGAGTGCAATATGACCTCCCTCCCCTCTCTTTTTCCCCCCCTCTGCTAAAGATGGGGAGGGAAGGTGGGATGTGCAAAGGTCTTGGTGCAAACCTGCCCTGGGCAGGCCTCCCTGTGTCCGTCCAGCCTTTGCAGAGGAGTGTCCMTAAGGTGCTTTATTTCCTCCCGAGAGCTCCGGACAGCACTGACCCGCTCCCCATGCTCGGAGCTGAGGGCACACTGCCTTTTTTCCCTTAATCACCACCTCCCTCCAGCCTGCTCCCCCTCCCCTGCCTCACCACGGGCTCCAGGGGCTGAATCCCAAGCAGGGTTCAGGTGAGCAGAGGGCAGGATCTGGATCACCCACCTGAGAATCCAGCGCTTCACCCGAGGGCTCATCCCTGATGGGCAGGAGCCATCGGCAGCGCACAGCTCCGGAGCACTCACCTCTCACCTTTCCCCTAGGAAAGCTCTGCCTGTTGTCACCTGCCCAGAATCACTGCCAAATCTGCCTTCCCTGCTGCTGGACACTCACTGCCCCTGCCCAAGGGCTCTCCTGTCCTGCTGCTGCCCACTGGACTGTGACCTTCGCCACGCCGCTGACCAGGCAGGCACATCCCAACCTGGAATTTTACTGTTCCTTTGCTACTGGCTATCTGAAGGATGGGATTTTATTTTTTAAGATGAACTGTGGGGATTTTTAAGGTTAAATTCTTGTTACCTAAGGGTAAACCCTGATGCACGTGTGACTTCTTTGTTTAAAAGAGTTATTATTTTTTATTATGTGGGATTAATCTAATGGGCAGCGTTGGCATCTCCTTGGCTTTGACATGGTATTTAATTTACTTGATTATGAAGTAATGGTCTAATCAAGGAACTAATGCTTTATAAAAGCTTTGCCAAAAATTTCCTGGGTGGGGGGGTTTGGTTTTGTTCTGGTTCTTTTTTTTTCTTTTGTGTTCTGTTTTAAGAAACAAAGCAAAGAAGTTCTCTTGGTCCCAGTTATACRGTCATTTAACTTGAAAAGAAAATTTAATCTGTCTTTTTGATAGCTTCTTGTGACCCCTGGAGGTTTTTTCCTAGATTGGTTTTTTGTTTTTGTACAGTTGCACTTTAATTTATACTTTCTGCAAGTTTGTATGAGAAGCAAGGAAGAGAACAACACATTAAGCCTTTTTTACTGATCATTTAAGGTAATCAAGACAAACATGGGATATTTTTGCCATCTACTGGCAGTTAAATGGACCTTTTCAGCTTGAAGTCCTTTTTTTTTTAAAAAGAACCACAAAATTGCCTTACTTTTGTTACAGATTGTGCTTGGATCCTCACTTAATGTGACTTTACAGCTCCAATTTTTCCAGAAGCCGCACAAAGTAGAAAGCTTTCAAAAAGAAAAAAAAACAAACCAAAAAAAAAGACAACAAAAAGAAAAGAAAAAAATCAGTTTTGCTGTTAAGTCTTGAACACTAAATCCAACAGTGACAGCAGAACARGTCTGTTTTTAAGAGAAATACTGGAAATATTTGTAGTGCTCCTAGGTTTTGTAATGAGCCTTTTATTATATTATGGTTATGAAATAAATACTCTGGGGTGGAGGATGGCTTTGGTGCTCTGCCTGGTGGCTGCCAGGTGATTTGGATGGAGAATCCAAACTCCTGCATGCAAAAAAAAAAAAAAATACCAAACTCCACCCCAGAGTAAAATCTGAGGAGCACCCAGCCCCTTCAGCAGCTTTTAGATCAAGGCTGAGATGAGCAAAGAGCCCTGAGTGGTTTTGGGGTGATGGAGAAAAACCCCTTTGCAAAGGTGCAGGAGCAGCTGTAGGGACAGGCATTCATTTTCATCCAGGAAACAGCAATGAGTGAAATGTGTTTGAAATGTTAAAGGCTTTTCAAATCTTCACTCCCAACTGAGCATCTTGCCAAAATCCTGGCAGCACCTGTGGCCCCCTTGATAAGGGGCTGGYGTGTCACAGTCTGGGGCTCAGGAGCAGGTAGATGTACTGATGTATTTTTTTTTTTTTTTAAATTGACTCTTGTCCTCTGGGATTTCCTGCCCAGCAGAACTAACAGTATTAAGCRGCAGCAAATGCCCTTGGGAGGAAATATTTGCTTCCTGGAGGCGGGTGGGATTTCTGGGTTGTAGAATGAGCCCCTTGTGGCATTTGGCATCTCCTCAGACCCGTGCAGGCATTAACTGCTGTGTGGATCTGCAAAACCAGTCCTGCCTGGAGGGCAGGCAGAGTYACTCAGCTTTCCATAGGGAGAGGCACAAAGAGATGGAGCACTTCCCTGCTCGGGGTCAGCAGTGGCAGTGCAGGGAGCAGGACTGGTGGCAGCACCTCCTCAGTGACCACACGGGGTTGAAGGGTCCATCACAGCCTTACCCAGATCCTTGCTGCACTTTGAAACACCCTGAGGACTTTCAYTTCTTTTTATTATTTATTTTACCTTCAAACAGGCTGTGTTCTGTTTCCCAGCTGCAGAGGAGCTGCTGACCTCCAGTTAGATTTTCCAGGGGAAGGGTTTAACTTTCACACTGTTACACTGTGGCCAGCTCTTTTTTTGAGTTTTGCTGGTACATGCACAAGCATTGGGAAAAGCAGGGTAGACAATATTTGAACTACAGAAACTTGAATTACTCCAAGTGCAATTTTTTAGAAGCCACTGGACAGCTGTGCTTTGCAAGCCACAAACTCACCCAAATTTTGCTTCAGCCCAAGTGGGAAAGAGACAAAATGCARAGGATAAAGAGTTCAGATAGGCTCCAGCAGTAACCTCCAGCTCCTGGAGGAGTTAATTCAGAAACACCTTGTGCTGTTCTTGTTGGAAGCTATATACATGTAAATATTATATATGCATAAGTGCATATAGATATATATAAAATGTAGGTGGCATCCCTGTTGTTGGCCTCTCAGCTTTATTCTTCCAGCAGGGCAGGTGTGTGCCCTGGACACTGCCAGCACGCACTAATCTCAGCCTCTGAGAGGATCTGGACAAAGGAGATGCTGTTTTTACACCCTCTTTTAGGTAAAGCCCATGAGTAGCTTAGCTGACCCCATCAGGCTTGGCGTGGCCTTGGCCAGGGATGGAAGTGGCATCAGGAGCTGTGACAATCCTGCCCTCCCACCCTCCTGGCCAAAGCCCTGGTGCCGACGGGGTTTGGGGCAGGTTTATTTTCAGGAGCTGGAGCTGAGCAGGTAAAGGCAGCAGGATTTTTTATTTTTTCCCTCCCTTTAACAGGTCAGAAGTGCATCTTCAGCAGTGTGTCCAGTTTAGCATTTCACGAGGTGTGTACAAGCACAGGGGAATATCTGGGCAGTGTTGTAGAAACGTGAAGCAGCTGGTCRGTGCGTGTTGTGTATCCGTTCTGTGTGTGATTGTAGTGGCATTCGTGTTGGAATAGATGAGGTCTGAACAAAACACCCCTTTCTGTCCACTCCTTYTCATTTCACTGCTCTTTACTGTCAGCATGCAGCCCCTGCAGGGGGAAGGGGGAGCCGTGTGCAGGGCACGAGGACTGCTGGAAGTGGCAGCTTTGTTTCACGAGGTGCACAATTTCCCCAGCCCGTGCAGGATCCCCCCTCTGAGACATGCAGGCCGTGTTTCTGAATACTTGAAGTACCATTTGTTGTGCAATTATTTTGGCTTCGCCCTTTTTATTAGCTGAGAGGAGAGAGGGAAGAGGAATCGCACATCTGGATGAGCCAAACGAACCCCAGCTCGAGCTCCTGCTGTTCCTTTCCTGGAARGTTTCAGGATCTGGTTTTGTTCCAGGTGTATGATGTACCTTACTGGAGTCACCTTGCTTAAGGTCTTACTTTGGTATGGGCTTTTCATTCAGTGCTTTCCTTTGGCTTCCTTAGCCCCTCCCCTTACAGATCCCTTTTTTCATCGTTCACTTATTTTAAAAAATTGCAACAGCTTCTTGTAATTCTGAATTCCCCGTCTGCCTCCGGGCCATGGAGTTAACAATTCAGCCAGAGGTACCTCACTCCCATGCCTGAGAGATGCACTGGGTTTCAGAGTTCCCACGTGACACCTACTGATGGAACACTGACTTTTGCAGGGAGCACACCTGGTRTTCGATGCACAGATCTTTGCTCAGTTTTAATAATGAAAATTAGGAGAACTGGACTGTGAATCAGAGCTCTACCTGCAAGCACGAGTACACTTTTGGTGTTAGAAAAAAAAAAGTCTTCAACAAAAGCCTTGAAGTTCCTGCTGAAGCTGCCTTAATTTAAAAATCAAAGTTTATTTGTAAGACTCATCTCTGATTTTTTTTTTTTTTTAAGTTTGGAAGTAGTTTATTTATCCTCATCTCACAAAGCTGTGAAGTAGATCCTGTAGCCATGGTAATATTTATTCTTGTTGCTGAAAGCATGTTCATATGTTCTGTATCATGTTATATTCACGTGGTTTGTACCTCAATGCATTTGTTTTTTTGTTATTTTTTTTTTCTTTTAGAGCACAAAGCAAAACTGAATYCCAGGATTTCTGTGGTGCCCCTGGCCCAGCATCTTTGGGCAGACAAGCCTCAGCTCTGTGAGAGAGGTAAACTGGACTTGTCCACTGCAATTCTTAAATTCATACTCTGAGGAGTATTTATGATTTGTGATATTATATATTTAGGATTGATTTTAAGAAAAAGATGCTGAACTTCAAAAAGTTCTGAAAAGAAGCATCCCTTCAAACATATCATTAACATGAAGCTCAGAAAAAAATCCTGAGCTCTATAAGCACTCAGTCCTTCTCAATATTTTCTATTTTGCCAACTGATGGCCTGGAGAGAGGGTTTTGTTTTCCAGTTCATGGCTGTAGTACTTTGTGCTGTGGGAGGGCACAGAGCCCTGGTTCAGTTTTGTCCTTTGTGCATTAGATAATCACAACGGAGCCTTTTTCCTTCCATTTATGGTGTGGAAAGTGTTTCTCGGTGTTCTGCACTGCATGTGATAGCTGTCTCCATGGTTGACATTTGCACTTTAATAAACTCAGAGATGAAAAGAGATAAAAGCAGCAAATCCTTTGGATTTCCTTACTGCACAGTCCCTTTCTGCAGGCTGGTGGAGTTTCCCTCTGGAGATCCTTGCACATCCCAGCTGTGGGACCACAGATGCCCTCAGGGCTTGGTGGGGGGCAAGGGGTGGAGTTTAAAATTTTTACAAGAGTAATTTAAACAGCTTCCCCAACCCAAAATACATGCCAGGAGCCAGGCCCATGTATTTACATGTGCTAACTCACATCTTGACTCCTCACAGCAAGGAGTAAAGAGAGAGAAGCGTTTTAAAGACATCGTGTAAAAATAACCTTGCGCTGCAGAAAAAAGTGTTGGGGACAAAACTGGGCACCTGTTTCCTCTGTGCCTGTGATGCAGGAGGATGTAACTCCAGTTCAAGCACACAGCTGCTGGGAGTGCTCCAGATTTGTCCCCTTTTTTRCACTATTTCAGTTCTCCCTCAGACTCATCAACTCGCAGCTGTTCCAGTGATTATTTCCCTTTTGAGGAGGAACGTGGAGGAACAGGGCTTAACACTCACATGAGAATTATTTCAAGTTTTGATGTGGTTAGGATGKACCARTAAGACTATAAAAGAGGGGAAAAGAAAAAAGAGGATGAGTTTAATTTCCTGACCAATCTCTTGACCTAAATATAGCCAACCTGTGGTTTAATTGAGGAAATCTAAGTTGCATTTTTGTGTTATCTAGAGTCAGCCCACAGCAAGCTCTTTTCTTCTTTGCATGCACTGGAATGTGTCCATGAGGAAAAAGCCATTTCTAAGGGTATAGCAAGGCATCCTTGCATTAAATCAGCTGCCTCTGGCAGTGCAGAAGTTTGTGTTTCACAGGGATTTTGGGACACAACCCCAGAAGGACCGGGACCGGGGCCACGTCACGTCTGTCACAGGATACAGGGGGAGATTCCTAAAAAAAACCTTCATTTAAAATAAGGAAAACTTGTTAAATGACTTCCTTGGGAGGCARAAAAAGAGCTTGCACATGTGGCTAATACAGGATTTACCCACAGTGCTTATGGTGATGGATAGACTTCATGAGTTGTGAGCGAGTGCTGGTGTGGAGGAGGATGAGGAAGGAGTGGAGGAAGGAGATGTTTTCTTCAAGGTTTTAATCCTAAACATCACCATGGGAAAAAAAAAAGCCCACCAAAACTTTGGAGAAACAGTCTCCAGCACTTCCCTGGGCCTGATTTTCTGCAAAGAGAGGGGATGAAGGGCACAGAGCACATCTAAAGCCAAACTTGCAGCTCCCCAAACTCTCCCTCTCCACCAGAAAAATCCAAATATTTGGGCTGGCAGGGCTGCAAAGCTGCGCATGCTTACAGGGGGAGTGCTTTATTTCTTTCTTTCTTTTTTTTATTTTATTTTTTGCTGCAAGGATGGATGCAGGCCAATGCACTTAATAGTAACCACATGGTAAAATAAATAAGAATGCCTGTATAGACTTAAAAGTAAATGTTAAATATTTGCTCTGTTTTTTTTTACTGATGTCTCCTATGCCAGCTTTGAAATGGCCCCGTGGCAAAGAGCACTTTTATTTTTCTTAAGCCTGGAACATTTAATAATTTCTAATTAAAACATCTTACATTTTTAGGATATTTATGAGCAAACTGATATGGGCTCCTAAAATGTGCCAGGAAGGGGTAAAAGCTGTACACTACAGTCAGATTTAAAGGAGTTTTTTTTATTTCAAAGCCATGTAAAAACTTTATCCACATTTTTTTTTCACTTTTGGAAAGGTATCTACTGAATACATGGAGGAGAAGCCATTAGCAATTTATATTTCTCTGCCTACATTTAGGAGCATTTTTCTGAGAATAAGTAATCATCCTCCAGGCCCACAGTGGAGAGGGAGCAGCCTGAACACAGGGGCAACTGTTGGGTAATTCCCTGTTGCTGCGAGTCCTCAGGAGCCAGGAGTCAGCCTTTACATATCTGGGATGCCTAAGTTAGCTTACAAAAATAAAGTCATTTTTGACTGAATGCTTTATTTACTCTTTTTTCTATTTTTTTTTAAGAAGTGAGTCAACTTTTCCACTATTTTATATATGTAACGCAGCACAAGTGGTGATGCATACTACTTCTCCCAATACTTCTAAGACCAAAACCAGTTCCAATTTATATGGTTTGCTTTTTAAAGAGCAAATCTTTTGGGGAAACTTGCAGTTCTGACAGCAAGGAGACTGAGCAACTAAACTGCACTATTTTTCTTAAAACGTAGAAATATAATGGCTGTTTCAGAGCTGCCCAACAAGGTGCTTCAAAAAGTGAGAAATACTGGAAGTAACTAATAATCAATGAATATGTGCTCTAAATGGCACAGAAAATTTAAAAAAAAATTWAARAAAGAAGGAAACATCTCTTGCACAYTGAACAGTGTAAAAAACCCARCTTTATTTACATTCCCATCRTCACCCCACAGCTGACCAACGTGGGCTGTCACAGATGSAGGAAGCACAAAAGAGACCTTCAGGGATGCTCCAGCAGCTCTCAGGGCAGTGAGTCTGTCTCAAAGAGAAAAAAAAATATAGAAATTTTCCCAGCAAAGGGCCACCTGGGTAAGAGGAGGCTGATTTGTGTGAATTATGCAGGAGCATGCAGGGAAATGCTGCAGCAGGGAGTTTGAGGGTGTGTTTTGGCAAGGCAAGGCACACGGAGTGGCCCATGTTTGCAGCAGATGGSGATTAATATGGCATATCTGAAGGCAAGTCAGGAATCTCCAATTTATACAAGTCATGACTGGACAGAGGGGTTTTTTTTTATAGCTAAAGTTGGACTGGAAATTTGTCCAGCAGCAGAGCAAAACTGGAAACACTTATTTAATATTTAATACTGGATGTTTACATTGACTCCCCCTGCCTTCAGAAGTTTTTAAGTGCATTCCTCCAGCTATCCCCACGCAGGAAAGAGGGGAAAAACATTCATCATCATAAATAAAACATCCTGAAGTTTACCTGAAGTCCACAATCCTGAGTTTACCTGAAGTTCAAGTGCTCCACCAGAACGTACCCGTCTGAGGGAAGAGGAAGAAGAGAACGATCAGACTCTGAGCGAACGAGGCCGAGCACGGAGGGATGTGCTGTGGTTTTTGGGGATGATTTTGGCCCCTCAGAGCTGGGTTGCAGACTCACATCTGCCCTGGGCGTTGCGGCAGATGGCGGCGTGGCCCTGCAGGGCGTCGATGACGTCCAGATGTTCGCCAGCTGTGAGCGGGAGGTCAGCGCGGCGCTGGCTGGGCACCGAGCACGCGGCCGTGGCTGCTGCCAGCACCCGGATCTCCCGGTGGTACTGCAGGGACAGGGGGGGAGGCAGTGGTTATTTCGTGTGTGTGATAGCCTCCCTAAGGGCACTGGGGAGGGAGGGAGGGGTTTCAGGATGGGTTATCACAGAATCACTGGGTTAGGAGGGACCTTTAAGGTCATTGAGTCTCAACTAAGCCATGGCACCAAGTGCCACATCCAGTCTGCCTTTAAACACACCCAGGGATGGTGATTCCACCACCTCCCTGGGCAGACCATTCCAGTGCTTTATCACCCTTTCTGTAAAAMAGTTTTTCCTAACATCCAACCTGTCTTTCCCTTGGTGCAGCTTAAGGCTGTGTCCTCTTGTTCTGCCTGGAGAAAGAGACCAAGCCCCACCTGACCACAGCCACCCTAGAGAGTGATAGGGTCACCTCTGAGTCTCCTTCTCTCCAGGCTAAACAACCCCAGCTCCCTCAGCTGTTCCTCACAGGGCTTGTGTTCCAAGCCCCTCACCAGCCTGGTTGCCTCCTCTGGACACACTCAAAAGTCTCTCAATGTCCTTTCTTGTTGTTGTGAGGCTTTGGGGAGAAGGAGGGAGAAAAACCCCAGCAGTGCCCCTGATGAAGATCCAGATTAGGGGAGAAGGCAACAGGTGAATGATGCCTTGAAGTGGCTTCCTAAAACAGAGGCTAGGCAAATTTAGGAGAAGGAAAGTGGGTATTTAAAAAAGGCCTTCAACAGGTTCATGTTGGGCAGTCCCCTCCCAGAGGCTACAGCCAGGCTGGACAAGTCACCAGTTCTTCAGACAATTTTAAGTTAGGTCCATTTACATGTCAGGGGTTAATCCTCCAATTACAGCCTCAGGTAATGAAGTCATACACCCCCAGTTTGCTCCCCTTAATTAACTTCTGGTGATACCTTTCAGGGCCTGAGAGCGTAGGGTGTCCTTGAAAATCAGGCCTAGAGGGATTGTTTTTTCTGACCAAAATGTGAAGACAGTAGCTAACACTCTGGAGTTTAGAGTTATACAGTAATGCAGAACAATATTTGAAACATAAAAATTACAGCAGGTCAGGGGACAAGTTCCCCAGCACAGCTGAGGACCAACAACACATGATTTTAAACAAGACACAGAGCTGCTTCCCTCCCCTGGCACAGAAAGGCACGCACCATAAAYGTCTCTCTGAAGAGCTTCTCTTCTTTGTCCATCTTCTTGCTCTTTTCTTCACTGCTCTTCTTGAATTTGAAGATGCTTCTGCAACAAGAGAGACACACACAGACAGTCACACTTCTGAGCTCCGTTAAAATAACCCCTGGCACATCTGAAATTGCAAGCCTAATTCCAGCCCTGTCTGCAAGGAATCCTTGGAATAGCAAAGCACACTCAGAAAAGGGTGAATAGACAGCTCAGATTTGTCAGTGAGGCACAACTTGAGCCATTTTGTATCTCCATTTGGGATATTTTCTTGTCTATAAGCAGCGTGGGAACAAATAAACTCTCTAYTGAGTGTTTCAAATCAGCCCTGTTTTTATGGAAGTCAACAATTCACTTTTCCCCCAGCAGTTTGTCTCCTTCTGGTTTTATTTATACTCAGAAATAAAGGGTCCCCAGATAACTCTCATCCTGAGTCATTTATGGAAGTGGGGTTTGACACAGCTCTCTCCAGATGTTCTTTAGCACATGGAGGAGAAAGTCTCTCCCAAGCAGACATTTATGTGGCACTGTAAAGTGGAAAACAAGTTCTTATATCCCACTTAAAGGGAGTGGGGCATTCCCTGCATATGGGGATGCCACTATTTCTGATACACAAAATTACAGCTGCAGCATTCGTTTTTAAACTGAGACAGGAAACAAACACCAAACAAAAAAAAAAAMAAAACCCACCCATTTGTAATAAAATATTCATCCTTGGCTCATTTTGATGCACTTAAAAGGGAAAGGAAATCTGATCTCCCACTACCATGTGAATTTTTGCAGCATTGGTAACAAAAAGAAAAAAAAAAATTTAAAAAGGAAAAAAAAAAAGAAAAAAATTTGCTTTTATGCACAAATGGCATAGAGTCAATGCAATCAGCCCAAATAATCAATACTTTAAAATGAAAGGCTCTTGCCAAAATCATAGAATTATGGAATGGGTTGCTCCAAGTCCCATCCAGCCTGGTCTTGGGATGCAGGGGCAGCCACAGCTTCTCTGGGCAACCTGTGCTGGGGCCTCCCCACCCTCACAGCCAGGAATTCCTTCCTAAAATCTCATCTAAACCTACTAAACAGTAAAAAGGAGCCAAATATACAGCAAGTAACGACTTCTTGTCTTAGCTTAGTGGAAAATCATGACAAGACTTCAGGATAAGACCTCTGGGTATCCCCCCTTGCTCTCAGTTCAGATCCAAGAGTTTGTTTCACCCTTGAGGTATTTTCTGCAAAGATTCCTGAAACCTGCCTTCAAAGGGAAAGGGAGTATCAACCACCACAAAATGTCTGTGCAATGAGGGGTATCCCACTCCTGAAACCACTCAGAGAAGGGTACAAAGCCAGACAAAATGAGAACAGGAATGGAAATCAAGACCTTTCCACGTCGTCGATGCTTTTCCTTTTGTCCTTGTACTCTTTCGCCGTCCGCAGTTTCGGCATCCGGACTTTGAACTTCTCGTCCTTCCCTCTGAGAGGAACAGACAGGCAGGAATTCAGGCTTTTCCCAGCAGATCCTGTCCCCTCCCCAGACCCTTCAGAGCCGTGATTTTCCTCCGTCTCCCCCCGGAGCCTGCACTGAAACGCAAACACGTGCTGTGATTTACAGCAGCACGCGCAGCCACCGCGCTCATCTGGCACCAAGACACCAGGACAAGCTGTTCCCATTAAAAGTAATTTTTCTGACAAGGAGCCTGCCAGGATGATCTGGTCTGGGAGATGGAGTTTTCCTTCCTCAGGAAAAAAAAAAATCTGATTTTCACGTGTTTCAGGGAGCTGCTCTCTCCTTTTCACGTCTCTGGCGCTAACAGGGTAACAGCAAGGAAATATCCTGCCAAATATAACACACACAGGGAGGGCACCTGGACTGGCTCCAGAGGAATGAATCCCAACCAGCTCATGACCCTCAGGCACAGGTTTGTGTCAGGAGGAAAATCTGCTTGAGGACAAGGCCAGGACAGGGCAGGCTCCTCACCTGGTCTCTGTCTGCCCCACCTCGACGTCATCATACACGTTGTCCTCCTGGGAGACAGCTGCTGTCAGTCAAAATGCAGGACAGAAAAGGATTAGGAGATGCCACTCTGAGCCTGGTACCCCAAACAATCTATTGCAGAGGAAAATTTGGGCTGCTGCTCATCACTCAACCCAAAGGGGCCAAGGAGATGCAAAAAAAAAACACCCAGCGAAGGTCCAGCACAATGCTTGGGTTGCTTTGTTGTGTTTATGGGCAGTTTTCTGCATGGCTTTGGCCACCCAGCTCCATGGATGGAGCAGGAGCAGCAGCAAAGCCCCAGCTTTGCACAGCAGCCAGCCCAGGCAGGGTTCCCAACACAAGGATTTGGGTGTGTTCACTCCAGCACCTTCTCAAGGCTGAGGTTGTGTCCACCCCATTTATGTAAAGGATGARCTTGGCCCTCCAGCAGGGAGGAATAAAGAGTTTTACACAGAGCTGCTGGAGTGCCCTGGGCTCACACACCACGGTCAGCCTGCAGCAGTGTTCCTGCATGGAYTGTTTCACACATCACCCTCCTGGATACCTCCAGATCTGCAGGAGAAATGCTCTTCTTCAAAGCAAAACCACCCCAAAATGAGCAAAACCCCTGCCCTCAAATGAAACACAAATCTCTGTCAAGTCTTCAAAGCTCCTGCTGCCACCACACRTGATTTTCAGAAAGGCACAGTGCACACCAAGCTGATTGTGCAAAAGATCTGCCTCTTCAAACACACACAAACCCCCAGGAGTCAGGTACAGGTATGTGCTTACCTAAATTTGGTACTGAAATGGAAACCAGCCTGTGGATGGAAAAAAGGGCTTTTAGAAACAAATCTGCACATCAGCAATGCCCAAAAAGCCATGAGGAGCCCCAAAAAGCTGCTGAAGAGACAGAGACAGGTCGAGGTGCATGGGGACCATGGCACCAACAGCATTTCCCAAAATGATATCCCTYGATAAATAAGCATTTCCATCCTGACAGCAGCAAGAGCCATGCAGGAAAGATCTACACTGCATCCAAAGAACAGCCCAAACTCCTGCTGCCCTTCCCAACAGCAAGGGGGCTGCTGGACAGTTGGAATTTTTAGTCAGTAGTTATTCCTTCCTGTAAGTCTGTAAACATCAAGGGCTGTCCAGAAATTAAAAACCTGGAAACTGCTGTAGCTCCTGCAGATTCCTGATGCCAGAGATTCTGGAGAAGCTGCATTGATTGACCATATCTGCCATAGTAGCTCCTAGTGAGTTGATAGAAGCACTTTTGGCCCAAGTTTCCCAAAAAAAAAGCTGTATTCCTTACTCCCAGACCTCCTGCTCTCCAATAATTGCCAGGAGGAATGCTCAGGTTTGAAGGGGGAAGGGGTGGGACCACCAGCATTCTCTTACCTTAGATTGTCCTTGAGCCTGAAAGTGTTCAGCTTCAACTTTTCCATCTTGAACAGGTTTCCAAATCTCTTTTGTTTTTCTGTTCTGTCCAAGAGAGAAACAGGTTTTAAATTAAAAGAGAGACGAGGTGCAGAAGCAGCCCCAGAGATCCTGAGGCAGGGAAAGGAAGGGCAGCAGACCCTGGACCTCAGCTCAGAAGCAGAATTTAAGTGTTAACAGCATCCTGTGGATGACAGACTCACTGGGATAAGCACCAGCCCAGCAAGAAGTGCTTAATTATTGAGTCCAAGTTTGTATCTTTGCTTAGCTTTAAGCTTTTCTCTGTTAATTGAAGTTGTTTTCCTCTGACATAACAACTATGGGGTAATCCAGGTTCCTTTGGAGTGAAAACCCCCAAGGAGAGGGCAGCATTACCCAGTGACCACCAAAGGAGACATCAGGGGCACCTTCTGAGCCACCCTCCACCACATATTCCCACTGTCCTTGAGGAGGACAGCCCGTGGCACACACTTCTCTCTGAAGTTTCCAAAGGGTTGCAAACCTACACCGCGATTTTCTTGTAAAGTGCCCGCAAGCAACCCCAGATCCTCCCCTGGGGGTCATTCCCCCTGCACAAGGGCCATTAAAAGCCCTCTGTGTGTTTCTCAGCACACTTAATCCTGCACGTGGGACCAGCAGGGAGATCACAGCAAGGCTGTGATTAAGAGGTCGGGATTAAGACCCCGACCTCTGAAACCTCTGAGTTTGGTCCCAAATGAAATTCCTTTACAGCCCCAGSAAGGTGCACTTGTGAAGCAGCAAGAGGGTTTAATTTCATGTGCAGAGGGGAGAAGGAGAGGCACGATTTGCTTCCCAAGGGGTGGGGATGTGCATGATCCATCAGGGAATGCGCTTCCCTCTGGATGGAGAAGCTGGTGCACCCCCAACCACGCAGCTCCTGCGGACAATCTGCAGAGAAATGACATTTCCTCCTTTTAATGACCATCCTGCCACCTTCCAGGGGTTCAGCTCTCCCCTTTTTCCCCCCTCTCTGCCACACACACGGGCTCTGCAGCCACGTGGGAGCTGCACTGGGATCCAGATGGAGGGAAAAGCAGATGTGCAGCAGCACCTTGTGATTGCTCCCACTCTGCTCCTCAGGAGAGAGGCACCAGCTGCACTGCAAGCCTTCCTGTGCCACTCGTGCCTGTCCCAAGGGCTGCCTCCATTTCCCTTACAAAGGCAACTTTTTACTGCAGGAGGGCAGGGAACCACACAAAACACAACTGAACTTCACGTTAYGCCTCTTAATCCATTTGGGAAGCTCAGGCAAAACATAAACCCCGGGCTGCAAAACTCATTGGTTTCGTAACACACCCCCTGGAAACAAGGATCTTGAAAGGCTGCATAAAAAAAAGAGCAGGTTGCAAGTTAGTTACAGCACATCAGGCTCTTCCCCAGCCTGCTGTGATCTCAGATGTGAGCATTTTGTCCTGTTTTATGGGGACAATTTGTCCCTGGAGCATCACCTCTTTTGGCACACACACAAAAAAAGGTGCCAATTCTCAGCTACAGCTGAGCAGCACTTTAAATCAAGAGGAGGGAAGTGGGACTGTCCTGTGTRCTTGATGCAGGAGGAGGTCTGGGAGGGCAGTACTTCCAMAGGATGGAGGGTGGCACAGGRAGAAAATTCCCCCCTCACTGCTTTGGGATTTAATTTTGGTAATGGCTTTTTGCTCCCTAAGTGTTAGCCAAAGGGGAGAGAGGGAGGAAGAAGGGAAGAAACCCACCCACACAACTTTTCTGCAGTTGAGCAGGGAAAAAAAACCAAAAGGCTTCCTTCCAGTCAGTACCTGGCATGTGAGATCAAGGCTGAATAGTCAGAATTTCAAAAGAAATTGTAACTTACTCTGGTTTTGCTGGGKTTTCACCCCCAATCTCAACATCTTCATACGTTTCCTCGTAGCTGTTCCCTGAAACTTCAAACCAAGGCATGCCATTAAGACAAGCCCTGTCCAGCAGCAATAAGGTGAGGTTTGCACCCAGAGCTTTGACATTTCACTCTTACAAAGGCTTCAGGGCTGCTGGGATGAATTCCATGCTAGACAAGTACACTGYTCCCCACTGGTTTTAATGGGAATTCAGAGCAACCCAGCCAGAAGGAGACACTGAAAGGGAAAACTAAACCATTCCCAGCATCTCCCAGGGACCAGCCCAGATGAAAAAGCAGCTCCTGYTTGAGCTTCCCCACTCACTGCTGTCTGAAGTGAAGGAACCTGAGGCATCTGAGCCGTGGCTGCTGGAAGACACAAGCGTGACACGGGGGGTTGGCTGCAGGAGGGATTTTAAATGACATCTCACAGGCACTGCAGGAGCCCAGCTCCACACTCACAGTCTGTCCTGCAGCTCCTCAATGTCGTCATAGATGTCCTCTGGTGCCTGCAGGGACTGCCAGGGGTTTTGATCCAAGGCTGTTCCTTCTGTCCTTGGAGCAGCAGGACCCTGGCTGTGCCCTGGGAATGAGGAAGGACCTGGGCTTTAGGAGCTTTTCTGAGGAACCTCTCTCAGAGAAAGGACAGCTGCTGAGGGTARCACAACAAATAAGAGCCCACAGATGTATTTTCCATTCCAGGAGTCCAGGAAACTCTCTGCTCTGAGACACTTCAAGAAACAAAAGCGAGCAGTGTTCAAAGCTTTTAGCTTTAAAACTTTGAAAAGCCATAAAAATATTTTATGTCTAAAAAACTTCAAGTGTCTGTTGTTTTTTTTTCAAGTGTGGCAGCTCTGACCCAAATCTTCCTCACCTACAAGCATCCAAGAGATTATTCTTGGATCTCCAGAGAAGTGATTGGAGGGAAGGCTTGGCATGGTTGGTGGAAATGTTAARACCCAAATCATGAACCAGTCCATTGGAATACACCTGTAAATCAACCCCTTGGAAAGGGCCCAAGGAGGATGAGAATCCCTGAGATGGATTTCACTGGGGGCTGGAATCCAGCCTGGGAGCTGCACCTCATGAGGTTAGAGACAGATTATTGCTAGACAAGCCTTAAGTGGTGATGTTAAAACCTTAAAATTGATTTAAGAGGGTTGGAGCAACGCAGAAATACAGGCACACAAAGAAAAGCAGAGTGTTTGTAAATGAACATGGGGATTGTGCAAGGCTTGGGCAGGGCTTGGAGCAGCCTGGAGGAGTGGAAGGTGTCCCTGCCCATGGCAGGGGGCGGAATGAGATGATCTCTAAGGTCCCTCCCACCCAAACCATTCTGATTCATGCAGTAGATCCTGCTGGACACAGGCACCACCTCAGTATGGTCCAGCTAAAGATCAAAACTTCTGCAAAACATCCAAATTCAGTGAACTAGAAAAGCAGGCAGGGGTGGGCCAAACAAYTCTCCAAATCAGCCTCTCTCTTGAAGCAGGAGGCTCACCAGGAGTTCTTTAGGAAAAAAAAATCCAAATAGAAATTACCTCCAGCTGTTCCAAGGTCAAGCAAACCAGCAACAGAAACAGACACCAACCAAACCAGAAAATTATTATGAGGTGATTTAAAATAATAAAAAAAAAAGGAGAAATACCTGAGAACCACACCAATAAAAATAACCACGGTCACAGTCAATTTACACTTTCTCCTTCACACTCCTGCTCTGTCCACAGAGCCCAACAGAGCTGCTTTTCTCCCTTTCATCTCTGAAATGCTGCCATATCACACCAGTGGCTTGCAGAACAGTGAGCCCATGAACATTTACAGCTGAAGCTGCAAACCTGTGCTTACAGAGGGGGTGTGATTTGGTTTGATTGTGCAGCTGAGCTGCCTCTCCCAGCAGCTCTGGTCACTGCCTCAGAGTATCCCAACAAGGAGCCCAAAGCCAGCCTGGCACCATGGATGGAGCAGGGAGCCATCATCCAGTGAGGGACAGAGGGAGCTTCAGGCTCTCATCCTGCTCACGGGTATTTCTTGGGGTTTCTGGTGGGAAAACTTCACAGCCTTTTCCCACTGGATTCCCAGACYGGACCCATCTCATCACTGCTGGACCCTCAGAAGGAAACGAAACCCTTCCACAGGACCATCCCTGCTCCAACAGAACCACACCTGACTGCTGCCAGCACCCTGACCAACACGTGTCAGGTTGTGTTCTGATTCTGTGTTTTCTTTTTTTGTTTGTTTGTTTGTTTTGTTAGTGTTTTGTACTACTACATTTTTATTTTTAATATTCCTAGCAAACAACTGTTACTCCTATTCCCACATCTTTTGCCTGAAAGCCCCTTAATTTCCAATTTCTAATAATTCAGAGGGAGGGGKTTTGCACTCTCCATYGCAAGGGAGGCTCTGGTTTTTCCCTGGCAGATRCCTGCCTTTCCAAACCRATTYCCACCCCAAGCCTCAGCCAGCCCCTTTCCTGAGACTCCATAAATCACGAGGAGCAGAGGAGCTGGGTTTCAGCTCCCACAGATAAGGGCAATCTGCTACAAAAACAAACACCTCAGCCAGAGCTGTGCAGGTGGTTAACCAACTTAGGAAGCTATTTGCACAGCCAAAATAAATKATCCAGACCAGCATGCAAACCCTCATGCAACCTTTTGCCCTGGTTTAGCTGAACTGGTTCGAGAGCTGCATCCGAATTTAACGTTATTTCCCACATGGCAGAGACATTTGGGCAGCAGGTGGGGCTTGAGGAAGCACTCAGAGGTGCAGTGAGATACTCACAGTGCTCTGCTCTGTCCTTGGCCAGCCCTGGGGGGGTTGGATGCGTTGCAGTTTGGGGACTGGTCACATCCTGATTCCCTTGCAGGACCCTCAGCCCACCTCTGGCATGGCTGGAGGGGGTCATGTACTCATTTCCACCTGCCTGGGATCAAAGGTTTGGTTTGGTCAGTGCAGTCCTTAGGAACAGCTTTCTGATGTATATTTCTGGTATATATCTATGCACCCATAAGAACACAGAATTATCTGTGGATTTATAACAGTTTCACACCCTTCYCCATCARCCTGAAGCAGCTGAGTGAWGAACAAGCAAAAGGGAAGGTGGAAGAGAAGCACTGGAAACCCCCTGGGATTAAGGGCTCAAGGTTCAACTGTTTCCCCAAGAGAGGGAGCACAGAAGGAGAAGAGACATCCTAGAATGATTATTAAAATCGACCTCAAGGTCAATACCTTGAAAATTCTGTTCTCATCCAGCTTTGTTCCTTCATGACTTGGTTTTCCCTCTTTTTCATCCTCTATTAGAGCTCTTTCTGGACTGCAATGTTCAGAAATGGGAGAGATCTCAGCACACAGACACTTCAGCAAAGCCACAAACACACTCCCAAATCAGGAGCTCATTTCCCCTCTGGATGAGGGAGATGCCCAAATGACCACCAGTAAAGCGAGGGCAAATCCAAACCTGAAGGATTTGGTGGTCACTCAGGGATACTACAAATCATTCTTGGAAGAGAGACAAATTAATGTGACTGTTTCCTCATAGCAGGAAAAGACAAAATAGATCCATTTGTGGTGGCACCTGGATCACACCATGTGCCTCTCCCCACACTGTGCTGAGATTTAGGGAAGAAGAAAAAGCAACAGGATGCAAGACTTGGTACCTTTTGTCCCAGCATCACATTTCCCACAAAAGTGACCCCTTTTTRTCACACAACTCTTCCATCACCACCAAAAAACCCAGCCTTCATCCAGTGACCAYAAACACACAGCACAGGGAGCTCCARGTGTGACATTTGTAGGGTGAAATGCAGAATGGACCTTGCCTTGCCTTGGACCTAGAACCAGATGTCCCAGTTTGAGAGCCTCACAACTCTCCCTGTTCACACTCYTCAGGTTTCAGTAGGAATAGAGAGTGTAATTCTTCACAATCTCCCCCTCCAGATATGCTTTAGAATGAAAACAACCTTAGAAACCATGAGTGCTGGCACAGAAAAGCATCACCTATGCTGTCTTGGTCATGAAATACATGGAATTTCTTTCTATTTACCGAGTGTTACAATATTCAATTCCTAACCCAAATCAGTTGTGGGGCTAGAAGATGTTTGAGAGAGAGAGGAAAGGAAATTACCTGGATTTGGCAAAGGGAAAAATCTTCTGTCTCTAGAAGAAAGAAGAGGAAAGCCTTCAGCCACTGTGCTTTCCTCAGCAACTGTCAACCAGCATTCAAAGGAATATTTCTTTAGAAAGCCCAGAAGCATTTTATGTTTGGAATAGTCATCAGACAAGGATATTTCATCTCCTTTGCAGGGCAGGGAATGCACACATTGACAAACTACCCAGGGATAATAAACCAGTGCTAGGGTTGGAGCAATGAAGCCACTGGTCAGCATGGAAGTTATTACAGRAAGGAGAGCTTGCAGAGGAGGAGGAAGTTTTTTAAATTGAAATAAAGATTTCCCAGCCTGCCATAAAATGAGACTCCAGCCAAGCCAGAGAACCTCTCTGTGAATGACTGAGATAAATAAGTTTGGAAAGCTGTGCTATTTCCCAGGCAGCCTGATGGCTTTGCAAGCCAGGGCTTGAGAGTGGAGCTTGACATTTTACAAAGAGTGGTTTCCCCTGAGTTTCAGCAGGGCCAGAGCTGATGGCCAGGACTTGGACATCTCCTGGCACGAGGGGATGTGGGCTCTCAGCTGAGCTCAGCCAAGCAGGGCTTGTCTAGGAGCAGCTTCAGCAATTCCTGCCCTGTCCCTGCAGGATCTCCCCCCTGCCAAGGGACACTGCCACCCCCTGCAGCCAGGGGGAAGGGAAAAGGGAGATCTGCAGCAGAGATGTCCCTGCTGCAGGGGATGAAGCCCCTTCAGCTGTGCCCACCACACTTGTCCTTCCTTATGAGCCAGAACTCCAAGTGTGCTGCCAAGCCAAGMAGGCTGGCTCAGTTTTGCTTTTACATCTTCACAGGGGGATTACCAGCACCAGCTCACCCTCAGCAGGAAATTCCAGGGGATTTTTTTCCTCCAAAAATTCACGTTCTTGACGCTGGTGCTTCACACTTGGTCTACCACCACTATCCATCCAGTTGGTGTGATCACTTCCTTGCATTTCTGCAGGGGAAGTCAAGGGAACTGACACTTCCCACTGGTGTGCCTGGGAATCYCATTAGCCTTTGTGTCCCCTCTGCAATTTCTTATTTATTTTTTGAGAGTCTTCACAGACAACACACAGAGAAACTCTTGGCAGGGAAGAAATACAGATATCAGAAGTTTTCAAACACTTACCTTGTGTTTTTGGGGCTCTGCCTTAGGCACTAGGATAGATATTGATGAACAGGTATTAATTTTCAGTCCACGTTGAAATCACTGCACTTTGAGGTGCAAAACTCAGCTCCAGTGGGGAYGCTCAGCATGCAGGCACACATTCACCATGGACATTCCCCATGTCCTACAGCTCCTTCCCTCTGCTATTTGAGCACTGTTTTACATGCAGGGGGYTGCAGCACTGAGCACTGCCCACAGTTTTCAGGGATCTGTGGAATCCCAGGGGGCTGTGGCTGTCCCCCCAACCCTAAGGGAGTTGCTTGGCTTCTTTCCCACTAGGAGACAAAATCCATGCACGTGGCAGAAATATCCTCCCCAAAGAGGCAACACTGGGAAATGTAAAAGCAGAGCAGTGGCACCTTTGATAGAGAAAATTATACTGGGAAAAAATATYGATGGACCTGGAAAAGTCTTGTGGTCTGTGCCCTTCTGTTCCCAAGAAGATGCTGAGGTTTGCCTCACTATCTTCTTTTTATTCTCCTCTACATGGGTAATGTCTGATATTTCCCACTAAGTTTTACTATAAGCATCATCTTACCCCCAAAATTTTAACATTTTTTGGTCATTGTCCCAGAGTCCTCACACTGCACAGAGGGACAGGACAGTCCTGTTCTCCCAGACCACAGTGCAGCTGCTTTTCTCAACAAGAAACTGCATTATTTCCTGTTTTAAAGGCTTTTTTTTTTCCCCCCAGCTAGCACATAATTCACCTCACTGCCCTTCAAAGTACCTTCAGTGGCACACAAGGTCGTGGTGTCCCCASACTGATTCAGGTACATGGGGGTTTCTTCATCATTATTCTGCTCTTCAACTCCAGCACTGAGAAGATGAAAAAGAGAGAAAAGATTTTGTGGGGTTTTTTTTTCCTGTCCCTTTTAGTAGTATGGAAAAAAAATTATTCATCTTAAGGACAAGGAAATCAAGAGCTTTGATAGTGAGCTACAAAAAAACAAAGTGAAACCAGGAATTCCTGGGAGGGAGAGGAGACCTGTGGCAGATGCAGGGCTCAGCTGAACCTTCCCCCCCAACTCCACTGCTGGTCCTTTGGGAGGCCAGGCTGCATTCAGAGGGCTCAAAGCACATCAGGAGACTTCCTACCAGGGTTGGAGYCTCCTGCCTACAGCAACCCCTCCAGAAGGAACAGAAACAAAGAAAAGAAAACCCAAGGAAATCAGAGCGCAACATTTTTCAAGCCTGCTCAAATACTCTGAAATTGATAACAATTCCCAGTTGCACTCTTTGGCACGTGGTTTCTCATGGAAGGGAGCAGAAGGGGAAGCAGAGATAGCAGAGGGGATGTTTAAAGGTCCTGCTCCTYGAGCTCATCAAGCTCCATGCCAACACCGTGAGTGGCACAGGAGGAGGGCAAGCAGCACAGCTCCAGCACCACACAGCCACCAGTGCTGGCCTCCCCAGCYCAGCTCCCATCTCCTCATCCTCCTTTTTCCTTCCCTCCTCCAGAAATTCACGCTGGTGTCATTTGGGAGTAGATGCAGGGGGAAAACCCAGCATTCCTGCATCACCCAGGCGAAGCCACCAGTCTTCCCCTCCGCCCACAGTGGGGGAGTTTTTGGCATTTTAGGAATGCACCAGGAAGCAGCAAACAAGWCACAGCCTGTGGGGGACAGGGTGAGGTGGGGAAAGAGCACCAGGAAGAATCCTGGCAGGAACTTCTCTCTTCTGACTGCAGAAACCCTCAGGGAGGGTTTTTCCTGGAATCACCCTGCTGTCAACAACACAGCAAGCACTGAGGGCAAACCAGAACACGGGGAACAAGAAACTCACGGTGCACTTTTGACAGCAGTGAAACCAGAGAAAGGAACAACCCCTAAAGTCAAGCAKAAGGCTGTGCTGATGGCAGGGGCTGGCCCAGCCCCCTGGTGTCCCCTGCAGCCCCCCAGCACTGGGGACAATGCCTTGCTGCTCCCACAGAGTGTTTATCCCCACACAAGCAATCAGAGCTCAAAAACAGCCAGCACAAGAAGCTATGTCAGGGTCTCTAAGAGGCCAGACTTCATTCCAGGTGAGGCTTCGAGGAGGGGAATTCCTGTCCCCAAACTGCTGCTATTCTGCTTTTGTGCCAGAGTTATTTAATTAATTTCCCCCATTATCAGGCAGTTAATATTTAACAGGTGACCTACCATAAAGACCATATCACAAGTGTTGGAGCAGGACAGCTAATCCTGCTGCATTACATTGCCAGAACAGCCTCTTGMAGTGCAGAACAGCTCTGGAGGAGGTTGTTTTTTGACCAGCTCTCTTCTGACAAGCACAGGTTAAAAGTTAACACCAGCCCACGCTGGCAGGAGCACCTCWCGATGTCAAGAACAACTTGCTGTGATAGCTGGAGGAGTTGTTTGGGCACAGAAAGTATTTAAAGAATTCCCCTCTCTCTGCTTTGGTTCAGCTGCTCCATTTCCCCCTTTCACAACTATAACAATGAATATTTTCCTCCACTTCTGCTGCCCTTGCTGTACAAAACCCAGGCTGCTGCACAACCATCCATGACAAGTCAGAGAGCAGAAAATGTCAGGCTCTCCCTGCATACAAAAGAATTGTAAGATTCTAAACGGCAAGATTTTTGAGCTGTTTCAGACAAACTCTAAGTGATTTTGGAGCACCACTAAATAAAAACCTCACTCCACCACGTGGAGGCAGCTGAAGGGCTGGGATGSTGAGGGAGGGCAGTGGCTCCTGAGCTTTGCACAGCATCACAGAATTGTGCAAGAATGGAAATTCCTCTGCTGCTGGCAAGGAAAGCCCCAACACCTGCTGGCTATGCCAGGGTTTTGTTTCAACAGCAGTTTTCAAAAGCATTTTTTTTTTCTAAAAACACAAAACTTGAGTACACAGCAAACAGGAAGCAGAAAATGCACGGGGCCGTGATGATTGTGCAACTAAAGCAATGTTCTGCTAAGCCAGACCTACAGACACAAGGATCTGCTTCTCCATAAGAGCCCACCAGAGAAAAGAGGGGTGAAGTTTGTCCAGTAAGAGGGTGATCCCAGCCAGCTCTGAGCTTGCCAGGCAGGTTCACACAGTCACAGAATCCCAGAATGGCTTGGAAGGAACTTTAGAGATGATGGATTTCCAAACCCTCCCTCTCCCATAAGGGACACCAGGGACACAGCAGGGACACCTTCCACCAGCCCAGGTTGCTCAGGATCCCATCCAGCCTGCCCTTGCACACTTCCACGTCCTTGAACAAGCCCTGGGAGGGAGCTGCTGCCTCCTGGAGTGGGACATTCCCTCCAGGCTGCAGGGGAAACGGGATGGGGATGTTCCCATCCCCTGTGAACCACACCTCGCCCCTCCCCAGGCTCACCTCTCAGGGGTCAGGTAATCCTCTTCAGCAGCAGCTGCACACAAACACACACAGGATTAGTGGTGGAAGGCGAGCCCAAGCCCCCACAGAGCACACGGGAGGGGTGGCAGGGACAGCCCTGCACRCAAAGGCAGGCGTGACACGGGGCTGCCAGCAGAAACTGGGGACATTTMTGTTAATATTGTCATTGTTATTTCACATTTCCAGGCAGCAACCTCAGRCTTTCTGGGGATAGATAATATTGGGAAGGCACGGAGATGATGGCATGAAAATGTAACTATTCCCCCCACCAGATTAATATCTTTAGAAAAGGCAAATAAATAACAAAGAGTTTCAGTGAAAAACTCCCTCTCGTTCTTGTCAAAGCCAGGGCACACCAAAAAGCACTGGCACTTAGAGCCAAAGAGATTTTAGCGGAGCCCTTCTTACAAAAGCAGCCCCCTTTGAATTCATCGAGAGTTGTGCCTAAAGATCTGGCTGTAATTAAGGCTGTATCTATAAAGAAACACCACTTAGCAGCTTAACAAGTGGCCCAGAAYGTTCTATTATGCAACATCAATGGGGTTTATTATGGGAAACTGAACTTTTGCGTTTCTTGATGTCGGAACGCTTAACGGCATCGCCCTCTGTTGTATTTAAAACAGGAGTGGGGAGGGGGGATTAGCAGACTATTTTCTAACAATTTTATTGTGCCTTCCCACAGTCGTGCGCTCCGGAGCCGAGGCATTTCCCATTGAGGAGGAGTGATAAAGATCAGCCCRGCTCGCAGGCAGCTGCTGCTGCTTTACAGCCGGCTGTAAACTGCTCTCAGCACGCTGCAGTCGGGAGGGAAGCGGGGTTCTGAGCATGGGATGGAGTCCAGCCTGGAAAACCAGATCCCTTCTCCAGATTAATGCATAAAAAAAATAAAATAAAATAAAATCGCCCCCACTGAAACTGCTGGGTTCCTGTTAATGTTTGAGGAAGAAGTTATAAACAAGTAACAATGTCTGATTTCTGCGTGCTGGGAATTACAGATGTCAATAAAATGCACGTTTTAATTCATTTTCTATAGAACAGATCGGGGGGGGGGAAGAAAAAAATATTAAATATCTCTTACTTGTTTCATTTCCTCTGTGGACCAAAGGCACGGTGCCTTGGAAAGCACTGAGATCARCCTTTGGGGGTCTTGGAGGCTTCCTAGGGGCAGGACCCAGGGATTCAGCTGAAGGCAGGGGTTTAATCCTTGGCCACTTGCTRCCAGGGCTGTAAGACCATTTTCCTGCTCCAGGCTGGCAGGAGGGACGTTCCAATTCTGCTCCAGAGAAGCACAAGGACAGGCAGCAATTAGCCCTGATTTAWGCAAAAATCCACGTGGGATCATCAGTTGTTATACTGACATTCCTAACTGGCTCTGCCTCCTCCCAGTTTCGGTGTCCCCATCACACAGCTGGTCTCTCACCACCTCACCAGAGCAGCAGAACAAATGGAAATGCCCGTTTTTACAGATTTTTACCACGTGAATCCTGTTGGGGATCTCAGATCTCGAGARCTCCCTTCCTCTGGATTATAAAATACCAGCCCAATTTTCTGTGCTGGCAGCAGTTTAATCTGGCAGGATTTAGGGCTGTTTGCRGTGCTCATTCCAGGTGAGGTGGCTTACAGGGTAAACAAAGACTTCAGCTTTTCATGCCCCATCAGCGAGTCACGTCAGCAAGGGGAACTTCCCAGCCTCTGAGTTTCTCAGCACCAGTTTCTCTAAGAAACATCTTCTCACATCTTAAATATGACCTTTTGCAACGCTGGGAGGSTGCGGGGATTCAGGTTTAAGCTCTTTTAATTAGAATTAAACTGTCTTTGCAGAGCAGCCGAGCCTTTCACGTCTGTGTGAAGTCACATTTACCTTGGGATTGTGAACATCCAAAGCCCACCACAGCTAAGATAGTCTCCTGTCCTCAGTTTTCATCCTGCTCCCAAAATGTGGACAATTTCTTAAAGTGAGTTTWARAAAAAAAAWGTTGGATATGGGGAATCCTCCCCTYMCCCAAGTGGAGCAGCAGTTTGAGAYTCATTTCTTACCTCCAGGACCTCCAGAGCAAGAGCAGAGCATGCCAATGGGCCAGTTTGGCCTCTTGCTTGAGGGTCCCAACCCTTAGGATCTTTTGTCTTCTGCTGCTGTATCCTGCACTCCCACATCACCTATACACTCCTATATTCAATATTCAGTGTTAAGAACACACCTCACCGTACCTTTGTGGAGCTGAGCTGGCTCTCTTGGTGCCCGATTTCCCGACTGGCAGAGAGCAGCTGCCACCACAGCCTCAGCATCGGCTCCTCCAAAGCTCCTGTGTCCTCTGGGAGCCTGGGGAARAGCTATCCCACTGCCATCCTTCCTCTGGGCACGCCAGTCCAGCACAGGGGAGCTTCCAGAGGGCACCATCCTGTCCCTGCCCGATGCAGCAGGGGCTGAGTTTGCCGCCCGCTGCGCTGGGACTCTGGGACTTGTTTTCTCCTGGCGGGATAAAGTCTCTTCCCAGATCTGCAGGACATGCTGGAAAGAATCTGGGAGCTGGGGGTCCTCTGGAGTTGTTTGGCTTGATCCTTGCTGGTCAGTGCCACRGGACAGCAGAGGCTTTGCTGAGCTGCTCTGGGGAGGACTCAGCCYTTTCTCCGAGGCGCTGCCCTTGTGCTCCTGGCTGTGCCCTGTCCTGTCCCTGTGACCCTGAGGGCTGTGCTGGGTGAGCACAGGGGGCTGGCAGCAGGCATGGGCAGGTTTTGGCACTTTCACCTCTCTCCTGGTCAGGGGCAGAGGGCTGGATGTGGTGTTCCCTGCAGAGCCAGGCTTGGGGAAAATCTCCGTGGGAGGTTTCTGTGCCAGCTTGCTGGGGGAGCTGGAGTCATTCTGGAATTTTGCTCGGAGGGCTTTGAAGTCAGTCACACCTTCCTGGGTGAGGGGAGAGAGGAGAGCACAGAACTGCTGCTTACAGAGGTGCCAACAGGCAATTCAAACAATCTGACTGYTTTCAGAGAGAAACAGGCTGCACACTCAACCTTGGTCACCAAGGACATGCCAACCCYGGTGAAAATTTAAAAGCAGTGGAGGAGAATTTGCTCTTTCAAAGGATCCTCCAAAGGCTCACAAATCATTTCTGATGAAGACAAAAGAGCTGAAAACAGGGGAAATGCAGGAGCACAGAACAGAAACCAAGCAGGACCAGCRTGGCCAGGGGAAATGCCTCCTTCTCCCAAATGTCACCCAGYGATGGAGAATTTCCCWCGGGAGGATCTGGCAAACACTGAAYTGAATGTTGGAGCTTTCCTGGCAGAGGTGCTGCRATGCTGTTTATGCACCTGCTGGGGATGAAAGCTGCACTTTATTTTCAGTACACAAACACCAAACAGGGGAGAGGCCAGTGCTGCTCCAGAGACGCCCATCCCCATCCTCCTTGAGAAAACTCCACCATGAGAAGAGAAGTCCTAAATATCCTCCTTGGTGCTGCACTCCTAATGACCCCTGGGACAAAATGCCCTTCCTCCATGGTGCTGGTTCAGCTCAGGGTCCCCAGGGCTCTTTGGATGCTCCTCTCCTTGCCTTTAATGCCACCCCAGGAAGCAGAGCACACACAACCCAAACACAGAGACACCCAGAGCATCTCCCAGTGCAGGTGATGGGCACTGAACATGACACTCAGCTCCTCTCCCACACAGTCACCAGAGCCCAGGTTCTTTAAGAAAAGGGGCAGATCAGTGACAGTGCAGTTTAAAAGAACATTTTGTTTCAGCSCCTCACTCCCCTGCATCCCATGCTGGAGGAAAAAGGACCACAATTTTTGCCTGCAGTGCCGTGGCTTAAATTCAGCCCTGGACTGAACTAGGGAGAAAATATGAAGAAAAATTTATGAGCTACTTAAGTCCTTGAACTGCTCTATAACTTTTTATATGCCATGATTACATTAGGTGCTCTGCTCTGGCAGCTTAGTTCGGCACAAGGCTTCAGGAGAACCTGTCTAATGAGGAAATTGGAAAAAATTATCTAGGACAGAACTTCGTTATTCTGAAAAAAGCCCCAGCCTTAAGTGTTAAGACAGAACAGATGAATAGCATACTGAGGTTTTATTGCATTTAATTGCACGATTTATTAAACACTGACAATTTCTCTTGAATAACCCCTTTCACTGACTTTATTACTTTCACAGGGTAGTACATGATGTAAAGAAGCAGCCCTTGGGGGAGAGGTTTGAATTGCTCCAATTATATTTCATATTAGTGGTCAGCAGCCTGATGCYGTGTGAGCTGCCCAGACTGGCTAATCTAGAAGTGAGCCACAGGAATGGGAGCTTCCAGAGGCACAGGGAGGATGAATCAGGTTTTGGGGGGGAAAAAATTAAAAATAAAAAATCCCACATKACCCTATCCCTCCAGCCAGACAGGAAATAAAGCAGTGAGGTGCCCTAATGCAATTGCAGGGGGGTGCTGCACGTGCTGCAGCAGTGGTTGAAGAGTTCAGCTCTGTTTGCCTCCCCTTGCTGATTTTCTTYATTGGAGCAAGCAGTTCCTCATCAGCGCCCTCAGGGACAAAGAAAAGAGAAAGGAAAAAGTACCTGCTTGTCTCAGTGTGCCCCAGGAGAGGCAGACAMGGGGTTTTTGGTCAGGCCTCTCCCTGGCACTGGCTGTGACAGAAATGGGCTGTGACAGTCACGAGCTTGGCACTAAGTTTAATTAAAGTGGGATGGATAGGAGCTTTCCCTTTTCCACCCTTAAACTGTTATYCTTCTTGCCTGGAAACAACTGATTTGCCTAATTAAGGGGGAGATTCTCTGTGCTCAATGCACTCTCAGTGTCCCTCAGGTTCCCCCAGAGTGCAGCTCTCGATGGGATGCTCATGGGGCAGGAGGGACAAGCACAGCCCCCAGCCAAATACAGAGACCTGCTGGGGTGCATGGGGTTAAACTGCACCCCGTGTCCACCTCCTACACACCCACACCCAGCCGGGCAGTCCATCCCTCCCCAAAAACCTCCTGCAAATGCTGTTTCCTTGCACAGGGCCGAGCTTAGCCAGACCCTCCAAGGTGCAGTGAGTTCTCCCGGTCTCTGCTGGGATGATTTTCTATCAGAGCTGGGTCTGTTCCTAACCACAAACTCCTCCAAGCAGCTCTCCTGCTCCATGCACACACCTTCAGGGGGATGCTCAGCCTAAGCACAGCGCTGGGCAGGTCACAGGCAGGACACACAGGGAGTCCCAGTGTCCCAGGGAGGGCTCAGGTCCCCTGAAAATCACACCAGCTGACAAGCAGGGAGAATACACCCAGAAATTTTTAAAGGCCTGCCAAAAGCTCACAATGTATATCACAGCTACATCTGGCCAAATAATTGACTGTGAATAACACTGCATTTGGCAAAAGCCCACGCAGGATGAGAGGGGAAGAGAAGAAAGGAAACRAACTTCCACAGGAAAGGAGTCAGGGGACAGGAGCATTACAGAGTCAGGGGGCACTGAAACTTTCCATATTTTCTCCCTATAAATAAAATGCTCTCCTAACATCAAGATCAGTCTAGGAAGCAGAATAAAGCTCAGCTTAAGCCTATGGTAAGGGTGCCTTTGAGAAGGAGCACCAGCAGGAGGTTTGTGCTGRTACCTTGGACTAACCAAAAGGAATCTGAATTACAGAATTACAGAATCCCAGAATGGTTTGGGTTGCAATGGACTTTAAAGATCACCCTGTCCCAATCCCCTGCCATGAGCACGGACACTGACCGGGTTGCTCCAAGCCCCTTCCAACCTGGCCATGGACATTTCCAGGGATGGGGCAGGGATGGGTGCCAGCTTCTCTGGGCACCCTGTGCCAGGGCCTCCTCAAAGTGAAGAAGTCTTCACCCTCAAAGTGAAGAGTTTATTCCTAATATCTGATCTAACCCTTCCCTCTTTCAGTTTGAAACCATTCCCCCTTATCCTGTCATTCCAGGGCTTTGTCAAAAGTCCCTTTCCAGCTCTCCCGTAGCCTCTCCAGGTACTGAAATGCTGCAATGAGGTCACTCCAAAGCCTCCTCTTCTCAATTAATTAACTCAATCTAACCAATTCTCATTAGTTTCCTGAAGCAGCTTTTCTAAAATGAGTCAACACAGGAGGACAAACCCCATTCAAGATGTGGCAAGCAGGACAGCCAAGAGGAAGCACTGCCTGCTGCCCTCCTGGAATTTTTCTGGTTTACTCCAATTCTTTATCTCGCTTCCCAAGGGAGCTCTGGTGGGTAAATGTTTAATCTGTGCTGCCCTCTGCCCTGGCGTGGGACTGCTGGAGCCCAGCCCAGRCACCCCGGGCAGGCTGAGGAGAGTGCTGCAGATATCATCGACTGATTAACCCACCAGAAAGAAATAAATACCGATATCCTCCCTAAATAAAGAAATAAAACAAACCCCCAACTCTACTTTTTGTTACATCGAGAGGCACAACTGCAGCTCACGCCGGAGTGAGAGGGGCTGGGAGCAGGAGAGGAGAGCGAGCACCTCACTCACTGCCAGGATAAAGCGTACGAAGCCCCAAGGTACGAACCAGCMGCAGAAAACCCAGCAGAAATGCTTCCCCCGGGCCAGGTGCGGAAGAGACAGAGCCCCAGCAATTACCACGTCCATCCCTCGGCGCTCCGTGCCAGCTCCAGCGGCTCAGCCCAGCATGTCCCTGTGCCTGTGCCTGTGCCCGCTCCGGTCCCGCAGCCCCGGGGCTGCCAGGCGAGGCGGGGCTGGCCCTGAACACACCTGGGCAGGGCTAAACCTGCCCCCGGGGCGGGGAGAGCCTCACCTGGGCTGGGGCTGGCCCTGAACACACCTGGGCAGGGCTGGCTCTGCCCCCGGGGCGGGGACAGCCTCACCTGGGCTGGGGCTGGCTCTGAGCACACCTGGGCAGGGCTGGCTCTGCCCCCGCCGTTCCCTGAGAATGAATTCCCGCAAGTGTCAGCACCGCGGCAGGCATGGGATGGGCAAGGGAGAGATCGGGTTTGGTTCGGGAACGGGTGCTCTCCCAGCACTGTATGTGTCCATAGGATGTCCATATCTGTGGAAGCTCATAGAATCTTGGAGTGGTTTGGCTAAGAAGGGACTGTAAAGATCGTCCAGTTCCAACCCCCCCAAGGTGTTCTCAGGTCCCTTCTCACACCYGGGGCAAGCTAAACTGGGGAGAGATGAGGAGCCCCACGATGTCCAGCAGGAATTCTTACCCTAAATTTTAGGTCTCCCCATGGGTGACACTCACCCTCCTGTACATCACACTGCACAGAGAGGCCAGAGAGCTCAGAGTGATGAAAGCAGACATTTCCCCTGAGGAACCCTGTGTTCCCTCCATCTCTGGACAGCAGAGCCCAGCAAAGCCCAGCCATCCTTGCTGCAGCTCACACACACTCCCTGGTGARGCAGCTCCTCTCCATGGAGAGCTGYYCCTCAGGGTCTAAGGACAGCCSAGTTAAATTAGGGCAAACAAGRCTTCTCCTATCACTGGGTATTTGTGCCCTGGAGAACAGACTGAAAGTATCTGTCCAAACACTGAGCCCAKGATTTTACAGAGCATGTCTCCCAGGAAAAGCAAGGCTGGTTTAGCTTGGCAAGAAGAGAGCTGAGAGCCCCAGGACTTCTTTTTTCCCTTTGTAACTGGTCAAATATTATTTCATCTCTCTCTTCAGGAGTGCTTGGTGTTTTCTCTGGAGCAGGGACAGCTGCTGCASGGAGCCTGGGTGCTGGTGGCACTCAGAGGTGGCTSTTGATGGGCCTTGGGAGGGCAGGAAGCCACAGGCAGCCTGAGCAATACTCATGAGCTGACCCTCATCCCACACACCGAGACTCAGCCCCTCTCCTATGGATCATTCCCTATAAGATGCCTGGAAAAAAAAAACATGAAGAGACCTTAAAAATCATTGAATTCCAACTCCCTGCCTTTGGGCAGGGACACCTTCCACTATCCCAGGTTGCTCCAAGCCCCATCCAACCTGGCCTTGGACACTTCCAGGGATGGGGGAACCAGAGCTTCTCTGGGCACCCTGTGCCAGGGCCTCACCACTTTGCAGGGAAGACTTTTTTTCCCTAATATCTGCCCTAATAAGCCTGCTCTCTTTCAGTTTGAAGCCATTCCCCTCTGTCCCAGCCCCCTGAGCACATGGGCATTGAGTAAACCCCTTACCCCGAGCATCCCTAATGCCTCCAGGAACTGRCCCTGCTCTCCAGAGCCAAACCTGAGGGGAGCTGAGAAATAACAGGAAGAGAAACTGAGGAAAAGAAAAAGGCTTTTTGAGTCAGAGACATGACTCGAAGCATGAGTCTGGTTCCTCACCACATGAAAAGCCCTGCTGCTGCGTGGAGGTCCTGGGGAAGAAAGGGGGATCCTGCTGAGCTGGAAGCTGGCAGGGAAGTCTCCCAGGCCAGTGCTGGGGCTGCAGCGTGATGGGAATCAATGCCAGCTTTGTGTACAGGTAGCTGGGGAGGATTTATGACCCGCCCAGTGGTGTGAACACAGCCCATGAATTAAAGCACTGTTGGAGAATCGGGAGGTTCTGACTTCAGAGCTGCAGCCCCGAGGAAAAAGACAGGGTAGATTCCTCCACAGGCACTCTAAAATTAAAAGTAAAATGCCAGAAGTTTCTTGAAAACATGCATTTTGTGAGTGCTGGCCCCCTGGCACCCCACCAGGGCTGCCATAAATCACACTGGGCTGCAGCAACTGCACAGGGAGCACGGGGCAGCCACGGGGCTGTGAACATCAAACACTGCACAAGGGGAAGCCAAGCCTTTTTTTGATGTCCCAGCAAAACAGAGTGACCCCCTCCCTCGGGCAGGAGCTTGGTGTTTGCTCTGGGATTGCACCTCAGAGGCACTGACCCAGGATGGGAATTCCCAGGCACAGCCCCAGAGGGAATAACCCCAAATATCCCCACTGAGAGCAGCAGCCCCAAACTCTCCCTGCACATGCACAGCCTCCCCAGAACAAAGCAGTCCAGCCTGTTTCAAAGTTTTAGATTTCATTTCTTGGGTGGTTTTTTTCCCCTGCATTTAATACAATATGTAGGTGTATCAGTCTGAGGGGTGCAAGCACAGCATCCAGCTGTCTTATTTTTCCCTGAATTATTCTTTTCAGCTACTTAGTGGACTGGTGGGGTTTATACAGAAGTCTGTTATAGAGATTTGGGATTTCCTTTTTTCAACTTTTTTTTATCCTTTTTGGATTTTACAGAAGCCAAGAACAACAGCAGATCTTGGGAATTTGCTTTATTCTCAATATTTCAGCTTTTTAGAAAGGTGAGGCAGCCTGACTGGTGAAGATGAGAGAAATTTTGTGGCTGTCCAGTCTTTTCTGGAAGATAACAAGATTTAGGTATTGCCTATGGCATAATTGATGATAACTTTAGCCCAGTGTCAAGATATTTTAGATTGGGGATGGTCTGACAAGTTGTTTTCCTTTGTCACAGTTACTGRCCCCACATGTGGGACAACACTGGGAAAAGGCAGTAGGGTCCATATCTGAAAAAAATCCCACCTCAAAACCCCCCAAAAGGGGGAGAAATTGAAAGCAAGGGAAGGATTTTTCTCTGTTTTAATGCCTTATTCTGTTCCCAGCAGGGTCAKKACACTCCCCCCAGCCTGGCTCYCTGCACATCTCCYAGAATTCCAGAACGGTTTGGGTTGGAAGGGACGCTAAGGATCATCTAAATCCCACCCCCTGCCATGGGATCATCCTGTTCCTGCCAGGAGGTCATATCGTGCTTTTCCAGCAGAGGGGGAAATAGGATCGCTTGTTCCACCACCGAGCWGCTTGCTCTGCCTTTCATCCCTGGCAGGAACSAGGGATTTAGGAAAACGCAGCRTTATTGATACCTGCGTTCCAAAAGCCAACGCTTGCTGTGGCTGCACAGCAGTTCAGGRGTTGTTCAGGAGCCCACGGAGGTACCCACACAGCTCCATCAAAAGTTTTAAGATCAGCCCCATCAAGGCACTGCAGGACTCAAGAAAATAAACGTAAAAGCCTTGCAAAGTGTCAGGTGTTGGATGTGTCCAAGCCACACGGTTTTCTCTGCAGCGTGGCCCTGATCCCACATTTAAGTGCACACCTTTTTCCATATAATCCCTTTATATGGGATTTATAGGGATGTGTTTAAAGCCAGGTGTTCACCCTGGTGGAAGATTCCTTATCAGAGCAGTTGWGGGTTCAGTGAGGAGTGGCAGGTCCAGCACTGGGGCTGTGCTCATCTGCTGGACCTGAGCTGGACCTTTCCACCTCTCTGCACATCCAGTCCCAGTCAGGGAGAGATGAGCTCAGTGTCACACCGAGGATTTGAGCTGGGGATGGAAACCAGATGGACCTGAGGAAATGGGGTGCACAAGGGGTGCACAGAGGGAAAGGGTGGTGGTGAGAGGCTGGGCAGCAGCATCTGCTGTCCCCTCTGTGACACCAGCGATGAGCAGGGTCAGGCACAGCCTGCAGCAGCCTTTTCCTGCTCTAATGCAGCTTTCCAAACTGCAGGAACATCAKCAGCACCCGCTCTGCAGGGTGAAGGATACCAAACATCCTGCTCCATGCTTCCACTCAGGTCTCCTCCTTGCTCTACAACACGAAGCCATCTCTGAATTTAAATCTTTCTCTTGATGACATCTGTKCCGGGATTCTGATTTTTGGAGTTCAGAGATGAAGACCTCGGTAGCCAGCTTGGCTTCCTTGGCAAAACCAAGGCAAAACCTCTTTTACCAAGCTGCTGTGCCCAGAAAGGGAGGRTGAGCTGAGAAAAGCCCATGTGTGCTGCAAAAGCACGTGTGAAACAGCAAACTTTCCAAGGGCAGAGCTCCAASTGCCAGGCACAGCTTCCTGATCTTGCCATGGCTCTGTGCAACCTCTGCACATTGCAACAATCTCTATTTTGTTCAAAAACAATCCCCACCACCTCTGAATTAAAGGGTGCTCTGCCCTTTTCCCTGGTGAGCCACGAGAGAGCAAACAGCACGTGGCAGGTGYCAGGCACATCAAACTTTGTGGGCAGGATGGCTGGAATGGAATAAAAAAGAACAGGCTCCTCTGCCTTTCATGGTCTTCAAGTAGGAGCAAAATTCAGATTTAAAGTCCTGCATGAAGAATATACTGCAAAAAATAGAAATAGAATATTAGAATTTTAAAAGTATTATTTTTTTAAAAACATAACTGTATCCCCTGCAGCAAAAGCTACATGAATATACTAAAAATAAAARTCCAGATATGAAGGAGGAGCAAATTGCAAATTGCTTGATGACAATAACATAATGGATATGTTATATGCAGTACATATTCATATATCCTGTATAACTTCACCCTGGGGCTAGGCTTGTGCAGGGGCTGCTCAGGTGATGCCTAAAAGATCAATGCCCTCTTCAGGCAGAAATTAATTCCCTCTGTTGGGCCAAACACATTTGAAGTGGAGACTTTTTTGAAGTGGAACAAAATCCTTGTTGCTATCATGGAGTTTGTTTATACACAGTTAATCTGCCCTGATTTTAGATACTTCAGAGCTGTGAGTGAGGAATTGTGTGTCTTTTAATTGAAAGGGTTCTTCAGTGTCAGGGAAAGAKCTTCTGTGGTGGGAGCAGCCACAAAGTGATGCTGTGAGCTCACTGCCCACCCCAGCCTGCTTACAGCCCTTCTCCCATGCTCCTGAAGGCTTCATGGCTCATCCTCCTGGACAGCACAGCCAGCACTGCAAGCCAGAGGTGCAGAGGCTTAATTCAGGTTTGGAGTGAAGGATCCAACACAAACATCTTAGACACATTCAATTCAAAACGTTCTAAATGGAACCATAGCTTTTATATATATATATCTCACCTTTGGAACAGAACAGCTCTGAGAAAGGTTCTTTCATTTCACCTCCAGTGTGGAGTTCCTTGCTGGCTGCTTAAATCTCTCCTGCCTGCCTCTCCCCCAGACGACCCCACCTATCAGTGAGAAAATTGGTGTTGTGCCTGATTGCACAAACCTGCCCAGCCTTTCACCTGGGAGATGTGCCACAAACAACTTCCAGTATATATATAGGGGGTGTCTCTGATGCTGCTATCAGAAAAAAAAAARAAGATTTAATGYTWTGACAGCCTTGCTTAGATGCTGAGGAGCCATTTGTAGCACAGGACAGSCCAGGTCTGGATGGAAACCAGTGGGGTGCATCCCCACCAGACCTCTGTGAGCATGGCCAGAACCTTTTTGAGTGGTTCTGCCTCACCAGCCACCTGCAGGGAGGCTGTGATGTGCACCAGGGAGGTGACAGAAGATTGCCTCAGGCCAGTTACATTTCCCTCCTTTTTCTCCCAGGCAAAAGCAATTTAGGTTTAATAGTATATTAAAAAAATATTAAAGCCCTTATTGGAGTTCCTCTTGCGCAGGAAAAGTGAGGAGAAGGACTTTCTGAGCCCATCTGCAGTGCATTAGTTGGTGAAGGATTGCATTAACGTTCTCCTGAAGGTCACAGAAGGGCCCTGCTCATTTCATTCCCATACAGGCTTCACCCCTCTGCTACATGTCTTGGTGTTGAGTAAAAACAARCCCCAGGGTCACTCTGAACTTGAATCACATGGAAATAACTTGCTAAGAGGTCCTTTCGTTTTATAATTTACAGCTATTGAAATAAGCTTTGCAGTTGATTTGGGAAATACACAAAGTGACACTTCCAGCCCTGCCTTTTGTGGACACAGGACAATTCACTGTTTAACAGCTGTAATAGCCCAAGATCGGACTTTTCTACAATAATCACACTCTCTCTTGAATTTATTGAGGKTTAAACTTCCAGTTGTCTGCTGGGAACATTTCATTTATGCACGAAGCATCTCAGCCTGCTTATGCAGRAGAAAAAGCAGGGAGAAACAGGCTCTTGTTTGAACACACAAGTCTCCATACATCCCTTAATCCTTTYTTAACTGATACTTAATGAAGATACAGATTCCTTGTGCTTTTTTGGGCCTGCCCAGGGCCCTTAGGGRTATTTTGGAGGCTGTGAAAGCTTGAAGAAACAGCTCTGGGGCAACCTGGGCTGTGACCAARTGTCTTTCCCATGGCCATTTTTATTGTCTTCTAACACAACAGAACTAAATATTGTCATGTTGTGACTATTTTCTTAAAAATAAATTACCTGTGGTGCTCTTGCTCTCTGTGTTGCTTTCCTACACTTGTGCACACCCAGCTAAAAGCATTAGAGCCACCACAAGCAGATGGGTCTGCACAAGGTGTGGCCACAACAATTTCAGATGTAGGGGACATCTTCCTCCTCCCAGATCACTTTAGAAAACAAGGAATTGGATTTTCACATTGCAGTGGCCATGTAGGGCCATCCAATCCAGGTGATAACTCACATCAGCTTCAGAGGTGGGAAAATGCCTCGTGGGGCTGGCGAGGGGAGGGAGCTGAACTGACATTTCCTTCGTGTACCTGGAAGGTACACACTCCTCACAACACAATTCTGTGCTAATCTTCAATTTGCTGTGCTGGGAAGCTTTCCCCTGGTCAGCAACCAGACACATCAAAATTACAGTGAAGTCACTGTGGGAAATAACACGAGTTCCCTCCTCCTCCAAATTAAAAGAGGGCGCAGGCTGGRTAAGAAACACACTGCTGCAACAGGGCTTGATTGACTTTAATGTGGAAACAGTTGCACAGTTTAATATATTTCCTTGCCAGAAAACTGGGGATTTGTTTCCAAAAGGGCAAAGGCCTCTGGGATGTGTCCTGATTCTCTGTGATTCGATCTGTGCTGCTGTCAATGATTTACTGCAGCATTTCGGAGCCCTGGTGGGCTCCCTGCTCCTTCCAGCAGTCCTGGAAACTCCAAGGCTTTGCTTTGCAGCTGACCTGTAGCAAACATTTACAGATGGCAGAGCAATGTGGTGGGGCCTGGCTCAGCTCTGTCCCTTGCTCCTGTCCCTGTGCTCACTGGCTCTAACACCAACCCAGGCGTGCAGGGAGCTCCAGGCAGTGCCTTCCCACAGGTGAGTCCGTCCCCTTCCCCAGATTTCCGTGCAGGAATTACCAGCACGTCAATCAGCCCATCAGTTTTGTGTCCTGACTGGAGGCATGTGCACAAAAGCTACCAGGGGAAAAAAAAAAAAATTCCAAATTGGCAGCTGTCCAAAGCCCGAGCCAGGCATGGTAATTCCTTCTTAAAGGAACTGTTTGCACAAAGGTTTTCCTTTCACAGATGACTATTAAGCCTTCTTAAACTCCCTTACCAAAATTACCAGGCTGGGTCTGGGCACTTGAAATGAATTCTCTGTACAGGATGATTTATGAGTTAATATTTTTCATATTCTTTTGCATTATAATTATTTTACACTCTACAACACGAAGCTGACAAGTGTATGTGAATAACCCAGTTTTCAGTCCAAGCCAGATCCTCATACCTCTGGTTTTTTTTTCCCCATGAACAATATTATTAACCTACCTGAGTGTCACTTGGGCTTTGAAGGAAAGGAATAAACAAGTTACATTTTTTTTTCTAAAGCTATAGTGTCATGATGGGGAAAAGGGTGGATTTATTTTTTTTTTCTACAGCTATTAATTTCAAGCTTGTTGTAAAGGCAAATATGATTTAGGAGGATCAAAAAAAGGTATCAGTGATAATTGGAACATGGAGACAAGGAGAAGGGGGAAAGGAAAAAAAAAACTGTGGCAGTGATACACTTAATTATGAAGGCTTACTCCRATAATCCCTTTTGAAAATGAACAAAGACGAGATTTTTGATGTTTGATGAACTTATCAAACAAGGCAGAATAATGAAGAGGTAAATGTAAAATCCAATGGAAGGTGAGCCAATTAAGTACCTTGCGAAGTGCTGAAGGAGGCAGCCCACAAATCCCTCCTGTCAGGGCAAAAAAGGCATCAATACCTGCGTGTCCTCCAGCTCTGGGCTCACCTGCAGGCTCCTGGGTKTTCATCTCACACACGGATCTGCACCCACAGCCTCCCTCACTGAGCTGCTGTGCCCTTCATTGAGTACATCTCTCTTCCCCAGCCTCTGATGAATCCCCCACCTCTGCTAATTATCAATATTTCTCTTTGGACTGCGGTCTTGTAAGTAAAACAGACTGCTCATTAGTTAATCACCAAAATAATAACAAAAATAATGATGTTCTGGCTCAGAAYAAACCCTCAAAATGCTTCGAAGGCTGTGGCAAATGCAGGGTTGTATTTGCACACCCCAAGACAAAGAAATGGCTCACACAAATGAAGGTYTTAGGAGTGGAGACAGCACTAGAGATTGTAATGACTGGGCTGGGAGGCAGGAGAATATTTTCTGGCTGTTGTGTAGTGATACTCAGAGTGTGTGCAGAGAGTCTGATCCAAGAACCTCTACAACAYCTTACCTTTGCCCTTTTCTCCTTACAATATTCCTTCAGTTATTTTCTTCTTCTCAAAATGTGTGTATTTGGCTTTAGAAATACTCAACCAACGAATTCTTCTTAGTCAAGGCCCTCTGTACCTTGTTCTCTCAGCATTATTGGTGCTGCCTTTTCCATCCCTCCACAAAACCCATGGAAACCAGGATCTGACCTCACACTTACTGGGAAAAATCCTGACCCTGAGTTCACACAGGTGTAAAGAAAGTGACACCAAAACAGGCTCAGCAGTGATGGACACCCCTGCTCCTCGAGATTGGGATGTGCTTCTGAAAAGAAAGGCAAAAAGAATGAGCATTTCTTTAAAACCTGTCTCTTCACAACGTTCCTTCTCTTTAATCAGATTGGCCATATATATATATATATATATATATATATATATATATGTGTGTGTGTATGTATGTATGTATGTATTTAATTGCAATCTACCTATTGGAAAGGGCAAAGATGTCTTAGGAGAATAGGAATCCCAAGACAAAACACCCAGCTGCTGCACCTGCAGGCCCTGCTCAATTCTGATGGTGAACACTTAGATGGGACATCTTGGGATGCTTCCCATTTCCTACAAACCAGCTTCCTGGTGGAAAAACACACACACTGAAATAATTTTCCCCAGCCTCCAGCCCCTCTCAAAACACAGCTTCAAAGACCTCAGACCACTGTCTCTTCCCCTCCCYAGAAGAAGCAGCAGAGATGTTAATTCTCCAGCTCCTGTCGACTGTCATCTGAGCCAGTGGTCAGGATGGACTGATTGCTTCCCTTGCCAAGAGAAAAAAGTAAGGAYCCACTGTAATGTATTCATTCATCTTCAGATGTGTCTGTGATGAGGATGTACACACATTAATTATATATATTATACATATTCATCATTCTGAAGCATCCAGTAAACTCATCCAAATATGATGGAAACGCTCCTCTGCTGGAGAGGTTCTTATTTATCCTGGTGTAAACTGGGGAATAAATTCACTCGAGGCAGCAGAACAGGAGAAGCAAAATCAAGGCAAAYGGTGGAAGAATCAGTGCCCAAGACTTTCTTCATTTTCTGTCTCAGATTTAATTAACTATCCCCTGATTCTTAATGCAAATAGTCCAGTGAAAAGAAATTAGAAGCAGCTTTCATGCATCAGCTCCTGCTCTCATATTTTTCTATCATTTCACATATGTCTTCACAGTTTGAGAATTTATTTTCAAATACCTGACATAATTCTGCTTTCTATTAAGTATATCTTATCCCTGCCTTTTTTGTTCCTCTGCTTATAGACAGTCTATTATCAGTAAATAACATGGCCCTTCTCCATTTCTTTTTTTCTTTTCCCTTCCTAGTTTAGAGAGCAGCAATTCTCATTAATAATCCATCAGAAATGTTGCAGGATCAGTGTTGTAATTAGTGTCTGTGTCCATCTGAGCCTGGTGCACTGCAGGACAAAGCACGTGCAGCTGGAAAAACGCCATATTTTTCCAAAGTATAAAACAGAGATATTTTTAAAACAGCCATTCCAGCCCCCTCTAAGCTCACAAGGATGAACTCCAGGCAAATCTGAGCTCCCAACCCTCTGCTGACTCCCTTGCCTTTATCATGTACGAAGTCTTCAAGCCACACACACACATAAAAATAAGAATAAATATTAAAAATGATAGTTTTGCTTGTTTTATGGCCTGTGGAAGGGATGTCTGGGGGGATACACGAGGCTGTGTCTCTGTGCAGCACCGGTACCGGCGGCTGGAGCAGCCAGCACAGTTTGGAGGGCGACGCTGCGCGGGGCACCTGTGGGATGAGCAAGCCTGTCGAGCTGAGACAACGTGCACAGGGCCACCAGGGTGTGGGCAGGACTTCCAGTGCAAGGAAACAGGTGAGTGAACCSCCACAAAGCCCTGCCACAGAGGGTTTGGTGCTGGGGGTACCAGTGCCCTGCCCCGGGCAGCAGGAGGGTGAGCCAGKATGAGAGAAAGCAGGAAATTTCCCTCTCTTCAGTGTTTTCCCCTCACTTTTACAGAAATCCATCCACGTTACACTCGGATTTGGGTAGAAAAGAAGGCTGTGTGGCATGGAGAATGTGAATTTTTCAGCGGAACAAAGAGAGTAGGGATATCGTGCTCCAACTGCCGTGCTGCGTGCTCACACTCCCCTCGGTGGGCACGACGCTGCCACACTGCTTCCTCCCCTGCTAGAGACAGAGTTCAATCATCAACCCAACCAGCAATCTGTTGGGGTGATTTAGTTATTTTTAGCCACCTCCAGCTCTGAGGATTAGGATATAAAATGTCTGTTCTCTGAAACTTTGACTAGCCTTGACAGATTTTTGTTTCTACACAAATGGCTCAAACTTCCTTCCCGAGCATTTAACGAAAATTCTGTCAAAATTTGGAGCCATGGGTCAGCTCTGTGACCAGCTCATCGGGGGGAGCAGGTGATCATCACTCCACTGGGGTAAATCAAAGTGCCAGTTCCCTCCTCAAGGCTTTCCCCACACTCCCAGAAGCAAAAGCCCTGCAAATATCCATTCTCACAATTAATTATCACAATAAACTCCCCAAATGCCTCCTGCAATGGGAAAGAGGAAAACTGGCACTTTAATAAGATGGAGCTGATTTCCTTAAGCCAAAGGGTGAAGCTATTCCTATAGCAACTTCCCCAAGAGTGTGATTTTGGAAAACAAAGTCAGCACAGTGAGGTGACCTCCCCTTGATTCCCACCCGATAGAAGCCCATGGGAGCGGCCGGCTTGGAACTCTGTGCTGCGTTCAGGTCCCAGAAGCTTGGMAAAGCAAATTCCCCAAGGAATAACGCCACGTTTAACCCCCAGCATGACTCCCTGTGGCCCTGAGATGTGGATGAAAAGCAGCACAGTCCATGCAAGCTGCCAGCCAGGATTTCTGGAGGGYGGATAAGCCACTGCCTGCATCTGTGCACTTTAGGGCGCTGCATTAAACGGCATCTCGTGTGCAACGGGGACACAGACTGCAGGGATGGGTCTGATGAGGATAACTGTGAGGATGAAGACACTGAAAGCCCTTGTGAACATCTGTCCCCAATCCCAGGGGTGGAAAAAGCAGTCCAAGGGTGAGTAATTAATCAATAGCTGCTCCTCTCGCAATCAAAACAGGATTATGTTTCTTAAATCGCTCTTCCTTGGCAATAACAGTGATCCATGAGATGACAGGGGGCTGTACAAAACCCAAAGGGGAGGTGCTGYCCCATGTGACCATGGGTTCATTCCAGCTTTTATTTCAAATTCTGTCCCAGATCTATTACCCGATCACAGTACTTGTGATTCCCTTTTTATACTYCTGAAAAAAAAAATAGATCCCAGTTATCTCACAGCTTTCTCCAGCTGTTAAAAGTAATAGGCTAAAGCAAACAGCAGACTTTGGAGATGCAGCACCCTGCTGGCATTCATCCTTAAGGAGATTTAACTCCAGGATTTAGGACTTCAGAGCACAGATTCAAGGCAGAGRGCCTGAGCTCCACATGAGTGTATGTAAATGCTCCTAGCCACAAAAAGTGTTTCCCCGATCAGTTTCAAATTTTGATTAGGTAATACAGGCAAAAGAGAAATCCAGAATAAAATAAAACTGAAAGATAAATAGTGACCGTGACACTCTTGTTGAAAACCTTGTATTTTAACCAARCTACTGCTCAGTTTCCCTTGGGGAACAYGGCCCTGCCTGTGGCAGAGGGGTCRGAATGGGATGATCTTTAAGGTCCCTCCCAGCCCAAACYATTYTAKGACTTTATGAATAKGGGCTSCAGGATGAGAATGGAGCCAGCCATTGTGTAACTCTCCCATCAGCTCAATCCAACACTCTCTGGAGTCCCTGAGATAAATAAATGTCTTTCTGGCCCAGGGCCTGGGAGGGCCCATCAAAAGTTTTACAAGGCATGCATTAATTTTCACTGAGAACCCTGTTTAATTCTGCTCTCTGAAGTGCTCCTCCTGCAGAACACACAAAAGCAATGGCATTTGCTATCTTAGCCCCAAAGATGGTTCCCTGTTGAGAAGAGCAGTGCTGCTGTCTAGTTTAAATAATGCTTTCACTTTGGGCCACGGAATTACATGGAATACTAAGTAATAGGAGGGATTTCAGAGGGCAGCAGCTGTGAGGGCTGGAGAGCAGGAAGAAGGAGGAATAAGGAAATAATAAGTGACAGACTTGGCAAAGCACAGGCTTCATGTCTAGGGAGGGTGTTAACTACCCTGGGAAAGGGGGCCATTATTAAAAAGAAAGAGATGAAATTAAGATAGAAAATAATTGCAGAGAATGCCAGGAAGCACTTTGTGACAATGAGATGCATTAGGCTCAAGAGGAACCTGGAGGAATTCCAGGACTTTGAGACTTTCATGGCTGTACTTGCTGGGAGGGGCTGGGCAACTTCACCCAGTTCTTCCATTTCTCACACGCGAATCCAAACTAATGCCTTGGAAATAAAATGGCTTTTTGTCTGCTGGTAGCTTTGGGAAGGAGACAGCAATGAGACAACAAACCCAGGCCAGCTTTAAGTTCTATTCCAGCTCCTCAGGGATGCCTGAGGATAGATAACCACTAATGTCAGGAGAACCTGCGACAGTGACCGAAGAAATAAAGCCGGAGCTTTGTGGAGTTCCTGGAACAACTAGGAATCACACCCAAGGTCTGGCCCTGGGAAAATTACCAAAGACATTCCCCTGCAAGGCCTGGTGACTCACTGTAATCCTACCTGATGCCCAAATCACCCCTGGTTCCTTCTTTCCCTGTTAATCCATTGGTTGTGGTACCCCCAGTGACCAGCTCCATCTTCCCCATAGGTCACTGACCTCACCTGTCCCTTGAACTGCCCCTGTGCCCCAAGGTCATTGGATGCCCAAAACCATATTTAAAGCAGAGCCAGACACATTTTAGTCCTCTTTGGCATCCRGATTCCCTTCAGCATCCTGGAATAAACCTTGCTGGAACTTATCTGGGCAAAGGGCCTTCTGCCTCTCCTTGCTGTGGTAGCTCATGGCTGAGTGCTTRSGTGACTTGATTGCCTGATTCCCCCCAAGTGGCMTTTCCACTGGAGAGGCTGCTGGGGCCCAGGCAAAGTTCTCCCCCCAAAAACCCCCACTGCTACAGAGCTGTGGRWWAMCYYC
>CADDXX010000078.1:1590838-1627569 GCA_902810485.1 Alauda arvensis | reverse complement strand
ACRSGRRRRGRGRSRSARMAYWTKTGWSMCCSSGKKTTTTKKSGSGSKYTKTGYGCRCAMMASGGRGWGYKMYASAGMKSTGKGRWWAMCYYCYKAAYTCTGYCTCTTTCCAAGGTACAACATCCTGACACAGGAGGGGAGGCAGAACATCTACGACCCCGGGTTTTTTGGCGGGCTCTGTGAGTACGTGTACAACGGGGAGTGGCGGGAGCTGCAGTACGACGCCGCCTGCGAGCGCCTGCACTACGGGGACGACGACAAGTTCTTCCGCAAGCCCTACAACTTCCACCTCTACCAGTTCCTGGTGGGTGCCCCTGGGGGGGCCAAAATTTAGCAGCAGTTCCCTCAGCGGAAAAAACCAAGCTTCCCACAAAGAGGTCAGGCACGTTCTATCTGTCGGTTGTTGCTGGAACCCTAAAATTCCGTGTTAAAAGGTGCTGAGCCTCAAGCAAGCACCACGTTTGACTTGAGGCCTTGGGACAGGCTCCCAAGATTGAGTGACACCACAGGGGCTGTGGGTGTGGAGTTTGAATGGTGTTGTGTGATCTCACAGGGTGAAAAGCTTAGGGTTTAAGATTTTAGTATATAGCAATGTGTGTGAGCCAAGATGGAAGATTTAGGGCATTGTCTAARAGCTTCTTTTTACCTTCTTCCTTCTTCTTCACTGGTTTAGATGGTTTTCTGTAGCTGGGTGAAAAAGGTCCACATTGCAGGCCTTTAGTGRTCATCATTGGGTCAAAAACATAAATAATACAGGTGTCATCTCATTATTGGGTAAACAGTGCTTAAAAGACCTTGGGAAAAAGTTAGTAGTGGCCATTTTGCCATGTTTTTCTAGCATGCTGGTTAGAGCTCACAGCTKGTGAGTCTGTAATTATTCTGTGAATAGATAAGATATAATAACTCACCAAGTCTGAACTCAAGTTTCTGTTTCCCGTGAATCATTCATCTTGACCTTGGCAAGAACAAGAAAAAAGAACTTGCACTGTAACAGGTTTTCTTTAAGGTACCCCAACAGGCAGTTGATGGTGTAAATGCTGGTTTACAGCACGTCAAGGAACTCACCTGCTTCACCATCCAGGCATCCCCAGTGCTTCCTCTGGCCCAGCCAGAGCCAAGAGAAAGGTGTTTTCTCTAAATTCTGCTATTAATGAGCTGTAGAGCTTGCACAAGCCTTTTGYCTCTCCAGGGATGGAGCTGGCCATGTGTAAAATGGTAACAATGCTGCTGGTTCAATCTTTGAAAGCATTTTAAGTCTACAGCATGGCTACAAGGGGCAWAAATCTGAATCCTGAGTGACACAGGGATCCTGAAACCCATCACCAGGGACCACAACACCTACAGTCCTTAAGGTCATGTCTGATGTGGGACACTGATCCAAGAAGAGCAGGGATTCAGTTTGAGTCTCCCACATTGTGAGTGGGTGCCTTGGCCACCCTGTTAAATGTTTATCATGTTTTTTTACATGAATGAATGAAAACACATTATTCCGGGGAAATACTACTCAATGCAAGTAGCTTTCATGTCCTCCCAGCAGGCAGAACCCCTCAGTCCCCAGTTTGAACACTGGGGCTGGCTTTTTACACAGCTGGCAACTGGCACAGCCCAGGCTCAGCAGAGCTGCTCGATTCCACGTGCCAGCAAAGTAGAGCTGTCAAGGAAAAGGTCACTGCTCTAAAACACAGGCAAAACAGTGTTTGTTTTCTAGCCTTGCCATTGTAAATAGATGTTGAATTTTTCTTTTCCTAAATAAATTCATCCAGAAGCAGGCTGGAGAGAAAAAAAAATTCAGTTCAAATTGTTCGGATTTGGCAGAGCTGTAAGGAACTGGAAGGAGGGTTTTATAATGGGAAGTGTCAGGCTGTCTTAATAGGYACCATTACCAGCTCTGGCTTTGAGTGGCTAAACACAAACCTCTCCCCTGCTTGGAAATGGATGAAGCAAAATGCTTGGCTTTATCCACATTTCTCACATATTTCCAAATGAAATGGCACGGGACTTAAGTCCTTATTGCACACTGACTGAAGTCAGTGCTGGTACTGTCAGGAGCATCGAGGGCTTTAACAGAGGTATTCCTTCAAGAAATAGAGATTATAAAGGAAGGCAAGCACCTGAAAAATTATTGACTGCTCCTTTCATTTTAGGCTCATGCTGATTCTGGATTTTCTGTTGAGTTTTACGATGATTCAAAGGAGCTGCTCGATGCCCTTAAAAGTGATCAATCCAAAAGCACAGGCATCACCATTGGAATCGGGCCTGGAGGTGGAGCTATCATGTTAAACCTGGGCCTCACTTTATCAGGTGGCAAAGGATCCCTGAGGAATTTCACACAATACGATGCAAAGGTAAAACAAAAAAAAAACCCCAACCAAATCAGTGATGCATCTGCTCCAGTCTCGTCATCTGTGCTTSGCATGGTCTGGCTGTAACTTATGTCAGTTTATTCTCTCAGCTGCATTTTTTAACACAGGGTAATTGTACCTTAATTTGTTCATGTAATTGCAAATGTATGATCGTTAGTAATCCTGTTTGCTGCTCTTGGTGTGTCTCAGCAAACAGGGAGTGGGAATAAAATTGAATTACGGAGTGCCACGGCACATGTCATCTCACCCCATCCTGTTTCATGGCCACACTGAGCATGTAAATAAAAAATTGCTTAAAAGTGACAATGAGGGAGGAGGGAATATCAAGATGTTGATCAAAACAATTATCCTCAAGGAATGATCTCTGGTAGCAAATATATCTCGCTCAAATTATTACGAGCTGCCTCGTGACGGGGAAATAGGCTGCTTTTCACAGGAGGTTAAAATACCACTCTGAAAAAAATAGTACCTGATAATAGGGTGTACTTCTCACAGAGGGTTTACATCATGGACTGGCTGTGATGACCTCTTTCCAATCTAATAACATGAGTGCTGGTATTTCCCACATTTACCGTGCCCCATCTCCACTTCTCTCCAYGCTGCTGACAGAAAACAATAAAGAAGAATTACTTCGGTGGTGTTCCGAGTTAAAATGCCCTTAAAAGCTGTTTGAAATGAGCACCATTATRGTATTTACTGTGCCCTTGTCCAGACTCACATGATGTTTGCAGCTAAATGATGATCAGTTATTGGAGGAATCATTCAAAGSGCTGCTCATGTTGCAGTGGAGACTTGTCCAAAGCAATAGCAAATGCAGAGGTGGAGCCTTGGAGCTGGTGGTATATCCAGGAAATTCTCCATCAGCAGCTTCCTGGCCAGGGAATCTYCCCTCTGCTGGGCAAGGCTTGACCCTTGTGCTTTATCACTCACTGAGTCTGTGGAAAAAGCAAAAAGGGAATAAACAGCATGGAAAGGAAACSAGAAGAAGAAATTGCAGAAACAGAGAATGGAGGGGAATCGTGTGAAGCCCAACTCTGATCATATTCACACATCAACAAAACCCCTGTAGTATGCAACCCCCCAAGGCCCTCCACAGCACATCACAAGGAGGCTTTACAAATAGAATTACCATTATTTCATTTAAAACCAGGCCTGTTTTCATACATGCACTGACAGTCAGAGACTCCCCTGCAAGCCTGAAGAATGAAAATCCATCTGTTTAAATTAATGTTGACTGCAGCTCCTTTTCCTTTTACCTGCAGAATGTTGGATTCATTAGAGCTGTGACCAAGGTGCAGACAGCCCGCTTCAAGATGAGGAGGGACAACATAGTCCTGGATGAAGATGTGCTGCTCTCCCTGCAGGACCTCCCAGACACCTACAACTATGGCATGTATGCCAAATTCATCAACGACTACGGCACCCACTTCGTGACATCTGGCACCATGGGGGGTGTCTTCGAGTACATCCTTGTCATCAATAAGGAGGAAATGAGGAGAAAAGGTCAGAAAAGTCAAAATATGTTCTCTGTTCTCAGCTTTCTGCTTCAAACCTTTCTGCATTTCCAGCCTGGYGGCACTACTGGCTTGGGATTAGCTGGAGTGACACCAAATGTGCTTCCTGCTCTGATTTCAGGAGTTACCTGGGTGAGGGTTTGGTCATTAAGGAAGGAACCTGAGCACAATTTTCTCCATTTTTCTCAGTGTCACTTGCCAATCTTCTTCTACTTCTTGTCATCTTTGTTCACCACGAATGCTTGGAGGCTGCAAAGCCACCCAGAGCTCAGCAAATCAGCCCTCTCACATTTCATAGCACAGCCCTCTGCGAATGGAAACATCTCACTGCACTCAGCAATGCCTCTGCCCCTTCACCCTGCTCAGTGTCACATCTGGAGACTAACAGAGCCCTGTGAGCTCCAGTTCTCAACAAACTGGAGTGCATGAGGCTGGAGAGCCCTACCTCTAAATCTCAGTGAGCTCAAACCCCCACTGCAGACACTGAGAGTGTGAGAATTCCCACTGCTAGCAGGCCAAAAGCGTAACATTATTTCCTAATCAAAAACGTGGGATGCAGAACAATAATATGGGGTTTCAGSTCAATAACCAGGTTGCCAACTTTTGTAAAGGTGTCTCCACAATGCAACAGATCCCGTTTCCCCTAAGGGCCAGCACTCTGCTGTGCTGAGGGCACCTTGGTAACTCCAGGYCAGACACTGATGCAGAAGGAAATGGTGGTCTTGGACAACAGGTGCAAATTGCTGCAATTTCAGGATTTTCAATAATTTTCATGGTTCTGCCCCAGATCCTGCCTCTGGCCTGAAATGGTTTGGCCCCATCAGCATTAGGGTAACTGTGTACTCCATATTTCACATKAACCATGCCAATTTTTCCACAAGAAATCACTGATTGAGAGAATTTTCATCAAGTTCCTGAACCTCTARTGTTTGGAAACATGATGCCTTTTCAAATTACTTCTTTACTTTGAAGGGTGAGTGATAYAGAAGTGAACAAGGTCTTGGCAAGCAAGTCTTCAGGAAGCAGACTGCCAATTTCAGAGGAAGAATTAATCAAGAGCATGTGGAGGGAGGCTATTATTTTGSTTTATCTGGTGCTTGCTGTGTATGTAAGGAGATTTACTGCTATGAGATGCCTTATCTTAGGAAAGAAGGATGCTGAAGTCCAGCAAAAGACAAGAATGTGCCCCAGCAGAGATGGAATTTTCATTCTAAYGCAGCACCATTCTGTAATTTTCATCTAATCCAGGCTCTGCCAGAAAGTSCAGCCTTACCAAGCCAGCAGTGCTCTGTGTCACACAGCACTGACCCACAAGGACACACCTGCAGTGCCTGATATGCCACTGCCTGAAAGCACTTAGCAAAAAACACCCCCTGATTTCTCTAATGTTGATCACAGCCACGCTTGGAGGCTGTGTTTGCAAGAGGATTATCCTGCTTCCCTGAGGAATGGTCAGGATCAGGATGTAAGTGCTCAAGTCTTAAAATTGGAGCTTCCTAAGATGAGACTGAAGCTCTGCAGATGCATCACTAGGTCCCCACAGGGCTGAGCATGGGGCTGCTTTAGATCAACCACTGAGGGCCCACCCAGCCCACGAGGCTGTTTGCTAAATGCTCTGGAACACAGGAGATTCATTTTTTTACATACAGCAGTGATTAAAGCACAAACTCAGGAAAAAGATCTCTTGGCTGAGTCCTCCCTGAATGAGACACAGCTGAGGTGGTCAGTGAGCACAGAGCTGGACTTTGAGCATTTAGGAAACCCAAATTTTGACAATGAAAGCACCTTCTCTGTTTAGATCTCCACAGCTCACTGCAGAGCTGCAGCTCTGCTGCCAGACCCCATTCCCAGCTTTCAGGCTGCAAGGGCTTGTATGGATGTGGTCATGAGTGAAATAAATACATGTGTCAGGACGAGGTCCCTCGTTGCTCTGCCATCAATATTTTTCATTACTTGTTTTTAAAATAGATTGTTATGGTTCTATTATTTAGCAGAAAACAGCATAATGTGCTCACACATTACAAGAACATTTATGGGAGGAACATTATGCGCCGAGTAAATTAGAAAGAGTCTTCATATATTCTGATTAATTCAAAATGCAGCAGTAAATCTTATCACTGGAGCACATTTAACTATCTCAAATTATATCATATGAAAAAAAAAAAGCAAAACCCCTATCAGGGCTTTCCCCCCTCAAGTGCCAATATTTACTGAGGCCACCCTTTTGCAGTGATAACCACTTTTCATTTATCAAGCCCCGATCTCGCAGCGACCACGAGCGAACGGTATCGACAGCCCCTCGCTGAACATAATTACTCAACAGGAACCATGGCAAATCAATTAATCAGGGTGTTCCTCAAGTTTAATTTTATGGCACTCCAGCACCAAGATAAGCAATCACTCACACTGCTTTGGGTGAATGAACTTTACCCACTGTGTTTACAACTGGTGAGCGGTTTTAGTGCGAGTCATTTGAGCGCTGCACATTCAATCTGTCCCAAGGGCCCATGTTTGCAGTGGGATGCAGCTCCCCACTCGAGTYTGGAGCATGTTTCAGCTCTCACCAGTTTGAAGGCAGGACTTGCACCCYCTTTCTCAGGATGCTGAGTGCCTAAGCAGGGTTTGGATCCACCCAAGGAACAGATCCGTGCCCCAGCTGGCTCCAGTGAGCCTCTCTGTAGGGTGTGCAGGAGGGGACAARTTCGCAGGTGACATCCCTGGACAAGCTCTGGGAACCTCATGAGGTCCAACAAGGCCATGGGAGGGGATTCTGCCCCTCTGGTGAGGCCCCACATGCAGTGTTGTGTCCAGCTCTGGGATCCCCAACACAGGAAAGACATGGGACTTGTTGGGGCAMGTCCAGAGGAGGCCACAAAGCTGATTAGAGGAGTGGAGAACCTCTCCTACRAGAAAAGGCTGAGGGAATTGAGGTTGTTCAGCCTGGACAAGAAAAGGCTCCAGRGAAGACCTCATTGTAACCTTCCAGTACTTAAAAGAGGCCTATTGGAAAGATTTTAATCAGGGCCTGCTGTGATAGGACAAGGGGTGATGGTTTTCAACTAAAAGAGGGTCGATGTAGATTAAAGAAGAAAGTTTTTACAAGGAGGTTGGTGAAACACTGGCACAAGTTCCCTGGAGAGGTGGTGGATGCCCCACCCCAGGACACATTCAAGGCCAGGTTGGATGTGGCTCTGAACAAACTTTCTTGGTTGAAGATGTCCCTGCTCATGAGGGGTTGGACCAGATGCCCCTTAAAAGGTCCCTTTTAACCCAAACCATTCCATAACTGCACAAAACCAGAGCCATGAGTGTTTGAGGARTATTTTAAACACCAGCAAGGCAAGGCCCTGCTCCCCAGTGCTGAGCTGGGACTGTGCAGCACACAATGCTCCAGGGTTGGACTCGGACTGAGGTTTAAATTTCAGACCATTGAACCACAACACACCAACCCCACTGACCTCTGTGCCTCCTTTCAATACCAGGGCACCAGTGGAAAACACTTAGGGGCCCTCTGACAAAAAAAGAGCAATATAAAAGTTACCTATCACAATTCCCACATTTACTGAAATCAATGGACTTTTTAACTACTAAAGAGGACAGCCTTATGCTTGCAGTACACTTAAAACCAGGCTGTATGAAATATGCACATTGCTTACCTTGGTGAAACCACCTCATTAGTTCCCTTCTCCCCTCTGCAGTCGCTTCATGGCTCTCCAGTTCCATATTTCCATGATGGATGTGGTGGTGCTGGCAGCAGCAGGCAGGAAAGCTCTGGCTCTCAGCACACAGACCTTTTCTCAGTTGCTCCTTAAGGTGCTGCTTAAGCCATTATTAGGTGGGTGAGATCCTGAATTTAGGAAARTTAGTGAGGATCTATTGATTTCAGCTGCTGTTCCTGGCTTTACCAAAGCTRTGAGTTAGTCTGTAAAAAAACCCARAGGTTTGTTGTTAAATATAGAGATCAAACAGGGACGTTTGTGACTGGAGCCTTAAGATTTTTATTTTCTTCCAATATTTTCCATGGAAACAATTTTTACACCTATTATAGGATAGGCCCAATATACCCCAATCAAATATTGGGGTTTTCCACTGTCCTGTGCCCAGAATAGCTTTTGACTTCGAAATACAAGCCATGAAAATAACGGAATCTTTTCTTTGACAATAGAAAAAAGGAAGTAGGAAAATGAACACCATGAATCACTGAATTTAGCTGTTTACTTTCTGCTTTGCAGCCATCAGCACTGAGCAGATAAAAGCCTGTGTTGGCCTGTCCCTTGGCATTACAGCCAGCAAGGAGATGCTGGATCTGGGAGCAACTGTGACACACACTGACTGCAAAAGCAAAGGACTCCAGAAACTTGGTAACAGCAGCAGGGCAGGGGTGTGTTGAGGCTCCTTGGGTCCCTTGTTTTGGTCACCTGGGCACTGAGATTCGTGTAGGTGTGAGGAAGGGAGCTCTGGTGCCATCCCCCAGACAAGGTGGGACCACAGAAACTTTGGGTCCACGTCTCCAGGAGTACACTGATCCCTCTTGAAAGAGCAGGAATTAATGTGGCAATATCTGGATGAGAGGCTGTGGGGTGGCTGGGAGGCTGCAGTCCTCAGCAATGACAGGGCAAGCACGGCAACTAAAAAAAGTCAAAACTGRCTCTAAAAAGTACTCAGAGAGGGTAGAAACCCCCAGATTTGTACCTTTCATAATGAGTTATAGACAGTGTGATCTATTGCCTGTGTCCTACCCAGAAACCAAGGCTGGAAGAGCTCAGGTTCTTCAGGTCTTACCAGCTTAGAGGATTTGGGATGCTCAACTTATCACCCCACAAGCAGGGAGCACCAAGCTCACATCCATCCCAGGAGGCAGCTCCCTGATAGCCCCCCTGCTCTGATCCCACCTTCCATTTAACAAGTTTCTGGAGCCTGTGTGGACACAACAGCTGAATAACACGTGTGCAATTCCACTTTGCAGATTCTGAGAGCCATGCTGCAGTTGTGGAAGATATTATCCCCAGGGTTAGAGGGGGAGATACCAGTTTCAGTGGAGGGCTCCTGAACAGCTGGGAYGGCAAAATGTACCGCCAGTGGGGCAGGTCATTAAAATATAATCCTGCTGTTATTGATTTCCAGGTAAGGCTTTTCTGCAGTTGAAGAAACTCTGGCTGCTCTAAGGAATGAAAGTGTAGCCGAGCAGATCATTTCGTATTTTTATTGTGATCCCATCACAGGACAAGATTAAATGTAATGGGCCACTGCTCTGGTAACCTCTTATTCATTTCACAATGGGGAGTACATCTCCCACCAGCTGCATCTGCAGGGAGATGGACAAGGGGCTTAATGCTGGATTAGTGCCAGGTTAAGTTCCTGACGTGTTCCCCAACAGCTTCACAATGAATTGCAGYTGTATTCATCCCTGGTATTCCCCCTGCCCTCCTGTGTAAGCAGGGCACTCACAGAGGGCTGGGCAAGGTGTTTTGTTACCCAGCAAAAGCTCTGCATACACAGCCCCCCTCCAGGAGTTCTCTGAGCAGGGAGCTCCTGGCTGCTTTGTCAGCTGGGTCCTTTCTCCACACTCCAAAAAAAAAGGTCTGTGGCCATAAAAATCAGCAAGATTGTTTTTTTTCCTTTTGTTTCACTGCGTGCCCCATAAAATGGGAAAGATCACTGAAGCATCTTATGGGGCTTCTGGGGGTGAGGAGGAGATGGGTGCAAACAAAGAGGATGGAAAGGGATCGGGAAGAGCAACCCTAAAAAAAATCATGCAGGGTAGAGCTGGCAGAGGCACGAGGGGGTGGCCACAACTCCTCAGCTGTGSTCAGCAGGACCACAAGTACCCCAGGGTGCCAAGATCACCAGTCTGCTCCAGGAGAAGCTGGAGGAAAGGATCTCTGCCATGGCAGGGACTTGCTGCCATTTCTATCCCTCTTGTCTTCATTTGRAAGCAGGTCTGAAAGCTCTGACAGAGAGTGGGAGAAGGGAAAATGGATTTGGGAATTATCTGTGCTATTGGCAGGGCAAGAAAGACTGTGCAAGCCTTTCTGGGCAGCGCCTGACGGCAGAAAGATCTGATAACACAGAAGTGCTTTCAGTTCCAGCTGCAGGTTATTCACCTTTTTTGCACAAGTTCCCATCAATTCTGGGCAAAATTTCTTGCACTTTTCCAGTAAACCATGAGCTGACCTCTCTGTTGGCTGCCCCAGAGCTGAGCAGTCACCCTGCAACCACTGACCCCTTCAGCAGCTCTTATCTACAGCCCCCTCAGTTTGTCAAACAAGCTTGTGTAAATTTGCCTGAGAGCTCTTCCCAAAGCCCAGCTGATCCTGACCCCTCCCCACGAATCACTCTCACAGTGCCTTGCACAGTGAGCTGACACCCAGSTTTTCCCTGGAACAACTGCCTGGCCTAGACAGGGAGTGTTTGCACAGGTGCACTGATGGACAAATGTAAATAAGTGTCCTCACACAGCCTCAAGTTTTTAACCTTAAGACCCACTGAATATTAATGCTCAGTTGGGCAAGTTCTAATTGCTGCCCAAACTGGACTGTTTTTGCTGACTGGCACACAGCAAGTGGATTTTGCTGCTGGAAAATGTGATGAGCGAGTTACATCCCCAGAGCTGTAGATGACAGTATTATTTCACTGCATCAAAGGGCAAAAAAATATATAGGCAAAATTCCTCATTCTCAGCATTTACTGGATATTTTACAACCTGGCCACTGCAAGTGACAGGATGGCAATAAATTTTGATGATRCCCTCTGTCCAAAGCTCTTACCAAAACATTTTCTTCAAAAAGGCAAAAAGCACGCGAGAATCTCAGGGACTGTGACAGCACTAAGAAATCAGTCAAAAAGCCAGGCTTACTGGGGTGTTTTAACTTATCATTCCAATCCATACTAAAACCCCAAAGCATGTCCAGGAAAGCCAATCCCACGCAAACCTCCRAGATGAGGAAGGCTTTGGAACGGTGGCTCCTCCAGCGCATTTGCATGATGCACATGCAGCTGTCGAGGAAGACAAATGAGTTTTCCCGCAGTCCTGCATTCATCCAGCAATGTCACAGCATCCCAGTTGATGCCCRGCTGAAATCCATGCCATCCATCTCCATCCCTCCCGCAGCTGCAGCCCATCCACGAAATCCTGCGCAGGAGCAACCTGGGCCGCATGGAGAGCAARCGGCAGCACCTGAAGAGGGCTCTGGACGAGTTCCTGCTGGAATTCAGCCCCTGCCGCTGTGGGAAGTGCCAGAACAACGGGGAGCCCGTGCTGGTGGGTGACACCTGCTCCTGCCAGTGCCGCCCTGGCTACAGGGGCCTCGCCTGCGAGCAGACGGAGCGCCGAGGTGAGAGCCCAGGCTGCTGCAGGGCAGGGGGAAAGGCAGCACAGGGGATGGGTTTGCCCCTCCACCTGGCTGAACCAACAGCTGCTGGCATCCACACATCGATCCCACCTTCCCTTCTGCGTCTTGTTGCTGTGTTATGCCAACATCAGCAAAAGACCRAGATTAGCGGCTCAGGAGATGGGGGAATGGCTTTAAATTGAGAAAGAGCAGGGTTAGATGAGATAYGGAGAAGAAAATCTTCCCTGTGAGGGTGGGGAGGCCTTGGCACAGGGTTGTCCCATCCCAGGCAGTGTCCAAGGCCAGGTTGGACRGGGCTTGGAGCAGCCTGGGATGGTGGAAGGTGTCCCTGCCCATGGCAGAGGGGTTGGAATGAGATGTTCCCTTCCAACCCAAACCATTCCATAATTTATTATCACTAKAAATAGGGTAGTGGAAATGAGGGTGTGTTTAATTGTTGGATTAAACCCAGGAAATCCTCTGGAGGGTTCATGGCATCCCACTTAGGATGGCTGCTCCAAGGGGGAGAACACAATCCTCAACAGGCAGGGAGGGGAGGGAAGGGGAAAGGCTCAGGTGAAGCAACTGCTCACAAAACCACCAAAAAAGCCATTTTAGTAAAAAACTGCTGCACTGCCAGATTTCCCACCCCCTCCCAGGATGCATTTTGACTAGAGTGTCTATTTTGGGGGTGAAAAAATATGTTTTTCCAAAGTGACAGGCTTATATTTATGTTTTCTTTGYCACTTTCTATACTATCCTATAAAGTTAAGTGGGAAGCAAAAAAAGCTGAGGTCGGAACAGGCTCCTTCATTTCCAAAAAAAGTTGCAGTTCTCTCTGGATATTTTTGTCCTGATTCATGAAGAAGAAAAAAAAAATAAATCTAAATCTCAGCACATGAAGCTGGCAGAAAAATCCATCTTCAGAGCAGTTCCACCAGGCAGAGCTCCAGGCCTCCAGCCATGGGCTCATCACTGGGGTCTCACCAGTGGAAAATCGAAGYTGTGATGAGATAAGCAGAGCTGGGGAGATGGTTTGTGAGGCTGAATTCCAAAGCTTTGCTTCAGTGACTGCAAAGTGGGTTTCTTTAAAAAGCTCAGGCTTTTTAAGTTGTCTCCAAATCTCAGGAATTTGCTTGGGAAGTCCATGACCTGCCACCAAAGCAGAGCACTGAACAGGCCAGCCCTGTGCTCCAACAGTGGGGACAGGCACACTTCTAACTCATGGGCAATTTCTAGTTTCAGATTAACAGTTCCAAAACTCATTTAAGGCCACGTTAATTTTTTTCTTTTTTTCTTTTTTTTCCAAAAGCACAGTGTTCCAGCAGATGGAAAAGGCAGCTTCCCAGCCAGCACTAAGTGAGAGCACACACATCCATTTGTGCTGTCTGGATTAATAAAGTGCCCAAGCCAGGCACGAAGGCCAGATGAGTAAATAAAAAACGACAGTAAATGACAGCCATCAAGCATTCCCATCATTCAGGAGCACTGCCATAATCCACAGTATCGACCGCTCCTGACAACTCAGTCTGTACTGTAATGAAAAAGCTTTGGAATGACCCATCTCCAAAAGGACTTTTCACAACATCCCCACAACCTTAGGGGACTTCTGTCCCTCTGCTTTGGCCAGAGGAGAGGAAGTTGGTGCAGAGAGAGCTGTGAGCTGAGCTTTGGGGAAGGAAAGGCAGAGGGTTTCAGGGATGGACAAGGAACAGCTTTCGGTGTTTGGGGCAATTTACTCACTCTTGCCTTGATCCGAACAGCCTGGGATAGAGCAGGGAATCCATATCCAGAAAACTTTCAACCAGACCTGAAATCCCTTTTTTTGTTGTTCTTTTTCTCCCCTTTCTCTTCTGTGTGTGCCCAGGTGGAGAGACGGACGGGCGCTGGAGCTGCTGGTCGGGCTGGTCCCCGTGCCAGGCGGGGACGTCGCGGCGCAGCCGGCACTGCTCCAACCCTGCCCCGCAGCACGGAGGGCAGCCCTGTGCTGGCAGAGACCTCCAGAGCAGAGCCTGCTGACAGCCCAAGGTGCCTGGGACGGGGTGCTTCGGAACCCGGGGCTGGGCTGGAAATGCTCCAGGCGTGCCATGGAATTACCCCGGGGGGAAATAATTGATGGGTGATGCGCTCGTACACGCGCTGGGTTCACTGCGTGAAACCTGACCAACTGCTCCTGTGGTTTTGCCTCACCAGATGGGATGGGAGCCCCACCAGACCTGATGGAAGCCCCACCAGACGTGATGGAAGCCCCACCAGATGTGATGGAAGCCCCACTAGCACCCAGAAGCACTGCTGCAGCACAGGAGATTGCACAGAATCCACCCAAAGGAGGTGGAGCTGCTGGCTGACCAGCGTGCCACGAAATAAACTCACTGCGAGTGTTGACACAACTGAGCCTGACTCTCGGGGAGTTTATGTCTTTTCCCTTGGGAAACACAGGAAAAGCTCAGGAKCCATGCAGTTGGCGTTGACATATGCGCCACGGAACTTTTGGAAGTTGGCACTGTCGGATCTGTGAGTCCGGCATATTGGCCAGGGCTGCCTTTGCACAAAGCCATATGCTGCTCTGCACGGAGGAGGGCTCAGCCTCAAGATGCAGAAGCATCCTTGCAAAATGCGAGCCCGAGCCGATGAGGAATTTTAAATGAATAAATAAAGAGAGGCTCGAACGGAACCGTTGGGCAGAGGATGTTCCCACACAAGCAAAAGCTTTTCCTCTGTAAGATCAGTGATGAATTGACTATTAGCACGCAGGCATTTTATCTCCCAGGCACACAGAGCCTGAGAAGATGCTAACAGGCTGCTTGATTTAAGGGKTTTTTTTTTTTTTGAATGTGAGACGTAAATCTCAGCACAAGAATGCGCACAGTATTGAACTGTGCCCAGAGACCACGGAGAGAGCCTGCAGCTCCCTCTCCTTAATGAACTGCCACAAAAACCCGGGATGGACGGGAGGAAAATGGCACTTCATTTTACYGAGCTTTTCATTGCAGGGGGAGAAGGGAGGGGAGGGGGGAAAWAAAAGCCCTGAGAAGGAATCAGGCTTTATGAACAACAACGGCACCAAAACCTCAAAGCACAAAGCAGCCCTTCTGTGGGCATTTGAATGGAGAGAGGGAGYAGAAAGGAATCGTGGTTTAGGGAAAGAAATTGCCCAGGTGCTTGGAAATGCTTGTTTTTCAGCTGTGTGTCAGTGGGGATTTACAGGCTGACACTCAGSTGATGTAAATCAGTGTTGCTGCAGCTGATTTATGGCACCTGAAGATCTGGCCCCATATTTTCTTTTTTGGGCATGTTTGCCAAAGGCCAATTTTTTCACCACTTTTTTTTTTTTTTTTTGCTTGTAAAGGAAACTATGGGCTGAAAACAACAAACCACGTTGTCTCAAACCCTGAGATGGATTGTTCTGTGAAAAAAGCCCTTTGCTGGGGGGAAAAGCTGTGGCCTTTTGGGCCAACCTTATTCCAGCTGAAGGAGCTGATCACCCAGAGAGGAGTTTGCTCCCAAGGGCTTGAATTTGATGTCTTCTGTGTGAGGAAATGCAGCAGCATGAAGCACCCATGGATCAGTGTGACTCAGACACCCAAATGAATGTGAAATGTAGGGTCACAACAGGTGATTTAATGAATGCTGTTTGGCATTGGGCTGCCAGGTTATGTGGAAACATGRGACAGGGCTCTTACACCAAGGCCCAGCTTGGCTCTCAAGCAATTCTCACCTTTACATCAACTTTTTAGGACTCAGGGAAATGCCTGCAAGTAAATGAGTACAAAGTCACCTCAGTCAGAAAACCAAGTACAATTCTTTTCTGACCAGAGGGGAGAAATTAATGAACAGAAAGATCTGATGCCTTGGAGGCTGGGAAAAGTTGGGGCCTGCAGGAAAACAACCTGCATCCTCAGCTTTCAGAGCTGTTTCTAGAAGGATAAATCACAGAAAAACCACCAAAAAAAAATCCAAGTGATTAAAGAAACTGCATGCAAAATCTCACCATGAAACACATGTAAGAGCAGAAAAAATATGCTTTACCTGCAGTTGTTCATTCTCATCATCCACCTCASAGCCCAAGGCACTGAGACAACCCAAAGGCTTCCTTCAAACACCAGAGGCAGGTGGGTTGTGCCCCTCTCTTCCCTCTCCACCCCAGGGCCCAAACATCCACATGCTGAAACCCAGGAGCAGCAAAGCTGAAGTCAGAAGAAAGGAAGAAGCTGCCTGTAAGGTCTAGGGGAAAAAAAAAAAAAGATAAAAAGATGATGAGCAATTACACATTTACAATGGCAGTGGAAGAAGCTAATACATCTCAYGCTGAAGTGGGCAGCAGGAGAGTTGTGCAAGATGAGATAAGCAGCACAAATGTGCGTTTCTTRGTTAAACTAAAAGCTTAGAGGGTACAATAAAACACTGCAGTTCCACCCGGGCTCTAATGAATGGATTCTCCCCTCTTGCACACTGACACACATTTGATATAGTTATTTATCCCATACATTCCTGGAGGCATATTTCCCAGGAGACCTTGTTTATCTGGCTCGTGAGCACATGATGGATGTATGCAGCTTTGGATAAATGGTATCACAATCAGATATTTTTATGGATATAGGCAAACTGGGTTATTAACAAAGGAAGGGCAGAGAGGAACCAGCACGCAGAAGAAAATGGGAAATGATTGATGACAATACACCTGAGGTTGCAAGGTGTAGGCTCCAGATAACCAGCTAACAGAGGAGGAGATAAGGGCAGTGCTTGAGACAGAGCTGTTTTCTACCTCAGGGTCAATGTCACATCAGCTGCCCCAACGCCTGCATCCCTCTGAGTTTGGGAGTTTGGAGCAGGCAAAAAATTCCCTGGCAGGAGCAGCTCAAAAATTGTCACCTTACCTTTTTATACAGCAGAATGCACAGGCACAGGCAGGTACAAAGGACTTAATCCCACCAGAAAAACCTGAAACTGAAGAAATGCCAGGTTCTGGTGAAGTTTGGGGAGGGATTGGCATTGGTGGTTCTGCCCTATCATATCAGCCACAGTGGGACCTGGGGTGCTGCACTACAAATAAGTAAAAATACTTGTTTAAAATGGTAATAATCACTGTACTCAACTCTGGCTTTTTGATTCACAGAAACAGGAGACATCAAAATAGGATATAAAAAGAAGATCAATCTGCAGGCATGATTTGATCTCAACTCTGGCAGTTGTGTTGGGTGCTCACTGGGCTCTTCAGCCACCAGGGTAAAACCAGGGGTTTGAAATCTGGGCACTGCTGACACCTCTGCATGGCCTTTCTGGGTTGCTTTCAACAAAACTCCTCGATGTGGGAGAGAACCTGGGCAGGAACAAATACATCCACCTGAGAGTGGGAGAAACAGCAGCATGATRAAGCCATTTAGCAACACGGAGTTTGCAAGTCCCCAGCTGCAGCCTGGACAATGTTCCAYCCTCCCAGGTGAAGTGTCTGTGTGGTATGACAGAATCACAGAATTCACAGACACAACAGGAGCACAGGAATCCAGGCTGGAAAGCAGTCCAGTCTCCCACTGCTGATGGAGATGTATGGGGTGACAATATTCCAGCTGGTTTTGACCTGGGAAAGCTGGATGAGGCACTTACAGCTCACCTGAAACACCCTTCTGGGAGCTCCCGAAGCTGCAATACCCCACCAGCAGTGTCTTCAAGCAGGGAGGCACAAATAAATGCAGCCTCCACGTGTTTATCCTCTTCTTTTCCTCAAGAAAACTCATGGAAATACAACATGGGAKGCAGGAGAGCCCAGTGAGATGAATATCTCAAGCAGAGGMAYGGGCTGGAGCAGCAGAGGCAGYGCTGAACTCGTGCAGAGCTGCCTGCAGCCCTCACAGGTGGGTGATTAATCTGGGCTTACACAGGGAGTGAGACTGAGCAACACCACTAAAGGATGGTACCAAAATTTAATGCCAACCAAAATGAAACAATAAAAGCTTCAGCATAGTGTTTTTTATTACCCTCCAGGTTGCAATAAATCATTAGTTAGGCGAACCAAAGCACAAAAATCACAAGGACAAGATAAAGTTATGTCCTTTATGGGAGGCTTCTCAGCCTGCAGGCTGAATATTCAGCCAGTGCTGAACTCATGCTTCACTCAGACTATCCTGATGATCTTGATGACTGTCAAAGCTCTCCTCTATTCCTCTATTCCTCCAAAAAAACCCCAAGCCAAATATACAAACTCAGGTACTGTCATCACTTCAAAAAAATCTGTGTTTTTCTGGTTTGGGAACAACAGTCCCAAATCAGGTCACCACCCTTGGCTGTCCTTGCCACAGCAGTGGAGAGAGGCTCCAACTGCTGTGTGTTTAACCAGCTGGATGAGCAGGAAAGGTGGTTAAATTTACAAAAGCCACTTGACTCATCTGAGAAATGTGCTTAATCAGATTACACTGATGATTCCCAAGCAGGGCAGGCAATGACACTGCAGTTCGTGTCCTCAGAGGTAAACCATGCTCAGGGTCCTCACCTCCAGAGCTTCTACAGAAAACCTGGAGGAATATCCTACTTCAAGATCTCTTTGACCATGACCCAAAAAAAAAAGAATCTCCTGGCAGATTTCCATCACACAAAAGATACTGCAGCCACACAAAAGTGGAAAAGGGAAATGTTTTGGCTTGGCAGCTAAATGATGAAGCCTATAATGAGCACGCAGCCCTCTTGTTTTACATATGCAATGTGCTCTGCCTTTCTTAGAGCTGTCACAGGAGCCCTGTGGATGAGTGTGGAGGCGGCATGAGGGCTACAACTAAATGCATGTTCCATTGTTGAGGTGTCAGGGAGCCTGAGCTGCTCTCACAGGAATTGCATTCAGACAACGTCAGTCTGAAAGGAGAGGARCGGGCAGTACCAGCCCACCATCACCAGCTCTGCTGAAAAAAAAACCCTCAGGAGAAGAGTTTGACCTTGCAGATGTTAGAAGCACCACWACCCTCGTGAGCAACTTTGCACTGGTGGAATTGCCTCCTGCAGCAAAGCTGCTGCTGGTTATTTTGCAACCAAATGTCTTTGCAAAAGTCATTTGCCACCAACAGAGCTGTAGGAGGCAAGTCCCTGGAAGGATCCAGGCTCATGAAATGGTGCACAGTGTTTTTAAAGYTCCTCTGCTGTTAGACCTGGACTGAGATGCACAGCACCAGGGATGGAAATAAATGGAAATAACAGGCAAACCAATTTGTCTCTTCATAATGAGAAATCTCTGAGTGAGATGTCCCAGCCTGGGTTGGACCCAGCAGCACCTGGAATACTGGATTTCATGGGATCAGACTGATTAACCACAGCTTGCCTGGGTCAAACACAGCTGCTAAGGGCAGAAGACCTCAGGGGATGTGCAGACAGCTTTTTCAAAATGTCCCATTTGTCCCAGGGAAGCTGTGGCTGTCCCTGGATCCCTGGAAGTGTTCAAGGCCAGGCTGGAGAGGACTTGGAGCAGCCTGGGCTAGTGGAAGGTGTCCCTGCCCATGGTGGGAACAATACAATCAATTGGGGAAGCAGGGTGGGGAGGCACAGAGGCTCTGAATGCCACGTTAGACACTGTTGTGTTCACTGAGATTCAGGCTTTAATGTGCTGGATTTTGCTGCACAGCTGCCTTCACAGAAGCTGTGCATCAGTGCACATCCTGCTGCACCTAAGATCAAAGTGTCTCCTCTCATCTCAAAGGAACCTTCAACAACAAGGCAGTGTAATTTGAAATCAGGCAGCTMCCAAACACAGACAGGGATAAAGCTTGTCTCGTTCAGCCCATTGCAACAAAGACAGGGAAGAGGCACAATATTGAGGTCAGTGAGCACATTCCATCCCATGGGACAATCCAAAGGTGTGGCTCCTCACACCCTCCCAGCTCCCAGGGTCTCCTGAAATGTTTCTGATTTGGATGAGGCCCATGGGCAGAGCCAGGCCAGCTCAGGAAGCCAGGGAGGAGATGTTTTCCCAAGCAGTCTGCCAAGGGCCCATCAGTTCTGGGTGAGTTCCCACAGACTCCTGCTAGCAAGGAGCTGTCTCAGAGTCAGGCCCTGAGCACGGGGAGCCTCCATCCCTTGGGGCAGGGTTGTTGCACTGTCGCCTTCTTGTCCTCTGCCCTCCTGAACACGGGGACCAGCTGGCCCAGCACCCCCAGCTCCCATTGACAGCAGCACCTGGAAAAGAAACAACAGCCAAGCTGGGARGGACAGTCAGAAACAAGCAGCTCCTTCCATGGGAAAGGGCTGTCAGCTCCCATGAATTGTGTTTGAACAAACAGCTCTGCCCCTGTGCACATCACTAACAATACACTGGAGTCATTAACAATGAGTGGTTGTTTCAGGGGTGTTCATTCTCTGCTCAGCATTTCTGGTGTTTGTTCAAACTACACTTCAGGAAGACATGAAAGGAAAAAAAAAAGGTGATTAAGTTTATATTTGCTTGAAGCACGTTTCTCTCTTTGTCTTAGTCCAAGCCTAGATAGGAAACAGACCAAGTAAACTTGTCTCAGCCACATTTTGGGGTGGTAGGGGCAGTGTTAGCACTTCAGTGAACAACAGCCTGACTAYTCAGCTTTCCCTCCACTGCTTTTCCTATTACACTGATTCTTCTGGACCCTGAGCATATGAGTGACATAAATTCAAAATCCTGAGAATCACGGAGGCAACACATAAAAGGAGGAAATGGGAGTGAGAAATGAAGTTACAGTGTTGACAAATGGATGGATGTGAGCTTTGGGAGGGTTGGATGTGACTGTGAGTGTGAAAAACAGACTGAGGGAAGGTGTCTGTGACTCCACCCTTCAAAGCTCCATGGACTGCCTTAAAAAAACCCCAAAAATGAACCCCAGCTCAGGGAAATCTTGGCTTTAAAGTGCATTTCAGCCTGGCTCAGTTTGGACACAGCCATGCAGAGTGAGYACTGGGTAAGGCTGTAAACAAAGCCAGTGATAAATGCAGTGCATCAAATTGTGGGTTGGTGCCAGAGCTCTGGGTGCCTGGGATCTGGTGTYATTTAGCATCTAAATTAATGAGCTGGAAGAAGTAAACAAAATGATTAAATTCATAGATGATCCTAAACTGGAAGGAGTCAAGAACATCAGTCAGGAGACAGCGGAGACATAAAGTGACCACGAAGCATTAATAAATGCTTCAAAACAGCATAATAAGATTTTAAGATTAAAATGCATGGTGGCATATCTGGAGGAGAASAGTTTGCAACATGCTGGCTTTATCAAAGGGAAAAACTCAGGAAGCAGAGCTGCTTCCTAAGGAGGASGCCTGAGGCTTTCCAGGGATTGTGAACTGGGCAGGAATTCCTATTTTTTGATACAACTGCAAGGCATGTCCATGCAAAAATAAACCCACCTCCTCAAGAGGGCACAGGAATTCAGAAGAGGGCAGGGAAAATACATCCATCCCCTTTGCAGGGGGACAGTGTGCACTGGGCTGGGCAGGTTGGGGACAGCCAGGGCTGGCATCAGTCCCCATCCATCAGCTGCCACCCCTGGGCACTCCCAGCACAGCTGGGGCTGTSCCCTGGACAAGGCTGGGTCCCTCTCACCTCTCCTGCTGCTGCTCTGGCAGGCGGTGCCRCTGGCGCCGAGGGGACACAGGCACTCACACTCTGTCCCTGAAAGCAAGCACAGAGGGAGGGAATCACACACCTGGAGCCACATTTCCCAGCAGGCACCCACTTCTCCCCAGCACTTCATCTTCTGGGACAGTGGGTGRAATGTCATCGTTTGTCTCCAGTGCTGAAGGGATCAATCCCAATGAAGAGGGGACTGCCCTGCACCCCCTCTCACCTCCCCAGACATTTGTTCTGTCCTGCAGCTCAACCTCAGACTCACTGSTGCAATTCCACAAAGCAGGGGACCACAGAATCCTCCTGCTCTTCTCCAAAAGAGATCACAGAATCCTGGAATGGTTTGGGTTGGGGGGGGGACCCTAAAATTCATCCCCTGCCATGGGGAGAGACATCTTCCACTCTCCCAGGCTGCTCCAAGCCCTGTCCAGCCTGACCTTGGACACTTCCAGGGATCCAGGGGCAGCCACAGCTTCTCTGGACACCCTGTGCCAGGGCCTCAGCACCCTCACAGCCAGGAATTCTTTCCCAGCATCTCATCTAACCCTGCCTTCCCTGTGGCCTCCTCTGGACTCACTCCTGCAGCTCCTTTTAGGATTGGGGGTTTCAGACCTGGGCACAGCACTGCAGCTGGGGCCTCTGGGGAGAGCCCTTGGTAAAGCTGATAAAGAACAAACTGCAGCATCAAGAACCAGGACAGGAGTATCCTGACTTGGCTTTGTGGCAGAGGAAAAGCCCAATATCCCAGCTCTGGCTGCCCTGGGATGTGCATCCCATGTCAGGAACCTGGAGAAGAGTTCCCACTCAGGAAAATACATTTAAAACCCTTTGCTGAGAAGGTCCTAAATGAAAAACTAACCTGGACTCAGCTCCTACAAAGTTATTTCAAMAGAGGTCACCATGAGACAAATGCCTGAAGTGCTACAATCAGCTGGCTGGTACCTGAAGTGATCCTTCCTGCATTAGATACAATTTGATGATAACAACTCTCATCAGGACTTYTGCAGATGCAGATTGGAATTAGGCACTTGACAAAATGGTCCCTTTGTTRGAAGCCCTCATCACATCATATATCTCTTGTTTAGGCAGAGCAGTTTTCATTTAATTTGATTATTTTTTCCCCCTTCATTTTTTTTTAAATCACAGCCTGCTCAAAGAGGAGGACAGCTTCTATCAGAAACAGGGGGAGGTGGTGGTGGTGATCACTGTGCTTGGCACTTAAATGGTGCTTTTCATCTTCAAAACCCTTTTACAAACACTAATTAATAATGAGACAGTAGTCACCTCTCCAGGATGATGGGAGCAATCTTAAAAGCAAAAGGAGGAGACTTGAAGATGTCAAGGATTTTTTTTTAAATGCATAATTGAGAAGTAACAAATTCTTCTGTAAAACTGATACAGATAATGGCCACTCCCATGGCAAAGACACATCCTTTTACTGCCTTTACTTACCAGGACTCCACAAACACAGCAACTCTAAAAACACAGAGGAATTCCCTGATAAAGAGATGACAGGGAAAACTAAAGAGCAGCTTGCTTGCCACGTGCTCCCCACAAATCCCCACCTAATTTCAGCCCAGAAGAGAGGAGCAGGTGCCCCAGTACCTCTGAGGAAGGGGATGCCATTSCCCTGGCAGGGAGCACAGCGACAGGAGCTGGTCTCCAGCTGGAACTCATCCAGAGCCCGGCGCAGGTTCTSCTTTATTTTGGTGGAATCAGCCACGTCAGAGGGAGTCACCAGCTCATACAGGGGCTCTGCCTGAAGGGAGGGCAGAACTGCATTAATTCCCAAGCTCAAAATGCTGAGAACATCCCAAGGCTCGGTGGTGGCACAGCTGGAGGGGGAACTGGAGGCTGTGTGGGACAACCTCCAGGATTCCCATTGCTGTTTGCTAAAACCTTGTGAACAACAAGGCCACAATGTCAGGAATACTCCCAGGGGTGCTCCCCTTGGTTTCCAGCACCAGAGCACTTGGAAATGTGTAACAAAACACAATACAAGCCAATCTGTTGGATAACAAACAAAGTTACACAGGAGTTTCATTAAATCCTTTCTCATCCATTTTCCAGGTACAGACATTTATAGATCAGATTTGCTCAAGCCTACATTTTCTGAGTGAGCTCTTACTCTGATTTTAAAAACATCCCCCAAAAACCATCCACAAAAATCTCCTCCTCCAGCCTCCCAGCACAGCCAGAGGCAGCAGCCACAGGGATTCACATCAGCACTTCCACCTCCTGCATTTCAAGGCTGGTTTCAATCCCTATGGAGCCCAGATTRGGGTTTCACTGCCCTCCAGGAGGGAGAGGATTTGATCTCCACCTGCAGATGGGGTCAGGGAGAGGAGACAGGGGTGTGCACAGCACAGTGAAGGTGCAGGGACTAAAGAGGCTTTGGCTCACTCATTTATTTCCCTCCTGARAACAAGGGAAAGTTAAAGTGGGGTGTCAATAGTGCCAGTGGGATCGTAATTCCATGTGACATCAGAGGATCCATCCCAAATTCCCACCCTCATGCAGAGATGCWGCCATGCAGGCCACACACAGGAAGCAAGAAACATCACCCTCCTGCTACCACAGGCTCAAACTACAAGAACTAAAGAATGTTCCAATAAAAAAAAAAAAAATAGCAGCTCATTTCCTGCTGCTGTACATCCACTCTTCATCAATTATCTGTGATCCATACTTTGCTTTTTGAATTCAGACCATACAAATGAGGAAATACACTAAGAGTGACCTGCCAAGTCCCTCCAGCAGATGATTTATGAACTGATTTGCTTTAGTTTTCCTTAACTAAGCATTCTTGGGCTGACATTTAGTCACACTCCACTGGCACTTTTGATCTTCAAGCCCCACAGGGATATTGGTATGGAAATGAAGATACCAAATCCAAATTACATCTGCCTGAGGTTTTTCACTGGGCAGCCTGGTCAGTGGTGCCAGGCAAGACAAAGAACACCTCAGCTCCTCATGGGAGGCTTTTCTGTGTGTGGGATTTGGTGTAGAGGGTGAACTTCTCCTGTCTCCTGCCCTGGGACCTCCCAGTGCATTTCTGGAAGGTCCCAGCACACCAGGGGCTGCAGCAAGTGCCAGATGGGCTCTGGCTGTATTTCCAAAGGACTGATTCCTTTACCTTTTTCAGAATTCCCCTCTTTACTGAGAAACAACCCCCTTCTACACATGGAAAGATTTTTTGCCTAAAATTWAATTTTACAATGAAAGACAACTATAAATCAACTTCCACCTCTACCAGTCCAAACTCCTCTCTAAAAGGATGTTCTCCTGCACCTCTGTACTATTCACTCAYTTTGACATTAAAGATGATGAGGCAGAATTGCTACACACTTCTGCTCACTTTTTTGCATTCCCAAAACTGTGCAGGATCAAAAATCCAAAGCCTAACTCCTGTTTTTAAGGTTCAGCTGAGCACAAACATCCAGGCATGCACAATGAGCCAGCTGACCTTCTGAACCAGAAAGAATGGTCACTGGTGCTCACAGAACTGGACAAACATAAGGAGAATAGAAGCCCTTATAAAACATATGGTGCCAGGTACAATTTTTGGTGATGCACTGGTAAAACAGGAGGTGGATCATCTCATCTGTCTGGCAGGCAGCAAGAAATGACATCTGCACAGCCAAGTTAAAGGGGTAAAGCTGTTTGCTTTGTGGATTTCCAGCCACAGTCCCTTTAGAGCATCACACCTTTGCATTTCTGAATTTCACTTAGAGAAGCTACACTGCACAGCAAGGTCTGCTACTCCTGCTTTGGTTCCTTTCTTTCTCTCTCCAAATCCTGTTTATTCAAGCACAGAGCTCTCTGGGGTGCTCAGCTGGAGGAAGYGGAGGGGGCAGTACCTTGAGCTTTATGATCTCGGGGTTGTACTGCACAGCATCTCCCCACAGCTGCATCAGCTGCGCCGTGGGCAGGTCCTTGTGGGCCAGCGTGGCCACGTCCTCGCTCGCCCCGCCGCGCACCAGCGCCACGAAATCCTCCACAAACTGCTTCCTGGCACTGCTGTCTGCAAGGAAAGGCACTCAGCAAAGGGCCCAGCCCTGCCCAGCCCGGGGCTCTGTGGGCTGCAGTCAGCAGCTGACAGCAAAAAACGCTCCCTTGCAGGACCCGTCCCGCTCCGAGGGCAAAGGAAAAGGGGCACAAGTGCTGCTCACCTGGTGCCTGCAAAGGGTGCCCCGTGTCCCTCCTGCTCCCTGGCAGGAATCCCCCCATCCTGCACCCTGCATGCCTCCCCTGAATTCCTTCCCCATGGTTTTAATGATGCTGCTCACCAGCAGGAACATTCCCTGCTCTCCTCCACGTATTTCCAGGTGCCCCTTCCTTCCCCAGCTCCCCACATCCCCAGGGGCTCCCACAACACCCTCACCTCCCTGTTTTCAGGGTGCAAAGAGAGGCCTGCTGGGTTGCCCTGCTGGGAGGTGGGGGTTGATATTTAACCCTGGCCAGGGGGGTAAAGGTTGAGCTGTCCCTGCTTTTCCTTGGGATGCTGAGCAGATATTTACTCTCCACGAAGAAAATCTTGGAAAAACCCCAAGCTCTGAGACATTTCCCCCTGTGCTAAGCCTGGCTGGGGTTAGCCAGCAGACTCAAACGTGGCTGTGAGRGAGTGGGGAAGTATTTCAGGCAGGCAAGGTCACAAAAGCTTCCTTTCCCTGTGACAAAGTGGCAGAAGTGYTTCGTGCTCACCTCCAATCTCTCTCAAAAGGGCTTTGCAGCCAGCTGAGTCCACTCCGAGCCCCACAGCGACTTTACGAATGTCCACAGCGAGGTTAAAGCCCTTCTGTGCACATTTCTGGACATCACTCAGGGAAAAACCTGAAACACACAAAAATGGTGAGGTTTGAACACAACTGGCCCATGTTTTATGCCCATGTACACAGAAATTTGTGTGTTGAGTTGATGAACTCAAAAAGAGTTTGATGAACTGAAAAAAGAGAGTTGATGAGTATTTTTGCTTTAGGAAATGAAAAAAAAATATATGATGAAAAAGGTTAATTTTGGGGGTTTTTGTTGATACTTAACAGAACCATATGAAATGAAATCTCTGTTGTACAGCACTCTGAACCCATGTGGAAATGCAATATAAATGCTTGAAGAGGAGGATTTTAGTCACCCACCCAGCTGTGCTGGGTTAAGCAGAGCTGCAGTGGGTAGGAAAAGAGTGGATGTCTAACCACACATTACCCACCACCCCTCCCCATCCCCAGGATCCAGGTTTTTTAGAGGAATRGATGAAACAGCCTTTCCTCCTTTTGCCAGCTCACATCTCCAATTCTCWGCTGCCAGAAGAGCCTTAAGTGCTCCATGGAAGTTTAGACTGGACATCAGGAAACATTTCACCATCCCAAAGGGTTTTCAAGCCCTGGAAGAAGTTTCCCAGGGCAAGGGTGGAGTCACCAACCCCAGAGGGATTCACAGGACAAGCGGATGTGGCACTTGGGGACATGGTTTAGTGGTGGCCTTGGCAGTGCTGGGTTAACAGCAGACTCCATGATCTCAGAGAGCTTTTCCAGCCTAAAGGGTTCCATGATTCTAAGGTGTGGCAAACTGGATTTTGAGAGCAGAGCAAGTACCAGCCATGTCACACAGAGTGTGATACCAGATCTGCAAAAGAAAACTCCAGCTCCAGCACAGACAGCACAAATGCAATGAGGGATTTGAGGGGGAAAACCTGAATTCTCAGACTGGACCTACAAAACCCTGCTGAGAACTTACAGCCCAGTTCAGCACTGGTGTGGAAATGTTGTCACTGCTGCAGGACCCTGATCTGGGTCAGCAGACACTGAGCATTTTGATGCAAACAATAATACACTTAAATTCAAACAAACATGGCTTGTGATGGGCCCACAGCAACAGGGAAACTCTGTTAGAACCYGAACACCTGAAATGTGAATCTAAATTCTGTCCCCCCTCTCTGACTCTAGGGCAAGGAACTCCCCACAAAGCAGAACAAAAAAAAAGAGTATTCCACAAAGCAGAGCCCAGCAAATGCCTCTGCAAACAGAGAGCAGAGGCAGCTCCTCACTGCCCTGCCAATGAATAAATAATTGAGAGTGCAGCTATTGATTAATGTCACACTGCTGGCTCTGTCCTACACAACCATCACCATTCCTCACAACAAAGGGAGAGCCAAAGAGCAGCAGCAATGTCAGGCACAGGAGTCACCCAGCAAATTATTTACTGTTTCCCACACGCTGGAAAAGCTCTCCGGGCTAAAGATGTTTCAAAACTGCCATTTGAAAGGCAGCGCAGAAAGAACTTGGGCGAAGGTTTTCAGAGCTCACAGAGGCATTCGGATCCACGATTCTCATTCATCTCAACATCTTGTCAGCCTCTAAAACGTGTTGTCTAAAACACTCGCCWCGGGGCCTTTCTTTGTGAACTAAATCCAGCCCATGATGCTTTGAAAACCTCCTCATTCACTGCCAACCAGCACCTCGACTCCCACATTTCCTGCAGGATTTCTCTGAGATGCTGTGGACTCCTTGTCCCACCATCTCCCTCCCCTGCAGAGAGCTTCTCCCACCCAAAACCTGGCCCCAAAGCTCCTCCCTAACCCACCAGAGGCACACACCTGCCTTGCTGAGCTCATCACTGTTCATGACCAAGGTGTACTCGTAGATGCCTCCCACAGTGGCCTCTCTGATGAAGTGTGTCCCGAAATCCCGCAGGAGCTCCCGGTACTCCCCGTAGCTGTACTCGCTGGGGAGCTGCCGCAGGCGCTGCAGGAACTCGTGGTGCAGCATCAGGGCCCGGGGCTTCAGCTTGTACACACCCACAGCCAGCTCCGAACGGGCGTGGATGAACTTGCTGGACTGCGGGAGAGTCAGGAGGAGAGAGGGATGGCATTGTGTGACAGTGTGGATTTGTTATTTGCAGTTAAAACAATCGGCGCGGGTTGGGATTTATTCACTTCACAGTTCCCAGCTGGAAATCTTTTAACTGGAAATCTCCCAGCTAACTTTTCCAAAAGCAAAACTTTCAGTACTAAAAGTTCCTGGGAGCCAGGCCATGAGTGGGGCACAGGAAAAGGCAGGTTCTGATGGGGCACATCCAGAATGCAAGGGCACCTCAGCATCCTGCAGGATTGCTTTAYCCCTAATAAAGCTTTGTCTCTCACAAGCTCTGTCCTGAAAAGTTCTGACATCTGAAATCATGATCTGTGTGGGAAATGGTCCTTCTCTGGCTGAGCCAGATTCATATTTGTATTTCACAGAAGATGCCCTTATCAAAACTGAAAGGAAAGAAGAAAACATACACACTCTCTCTCTCTCTCACACACACACATATTTATATATCTCTGTATATATATATAAACATTGAGAATTTTTTCTCTCTTCTTTCAGGCATAAAAGTCTGGACCATAAAATGTCTTCCATTATGTTCAAAGGATTTAGTGTTCAGCTGTCTGGGCCAGCAGGACAGGCTCATCAGGGAAGGACCAGCATAGAATGCTGCAGCTTAAATAATAAAATCAGGACTTAATATTTGGTTTCTTTATGGATGTTCATTACAAATGCTTCTCATCAACCTCTGACCTTGTAACAAATTCCACTTTGCAGGAAGCAAAGGCAAGGAATACTTTGCCACTCCTGAGTACACTTTATAGTGAAATCACAGATTGGTGGTACCATTACATCACTGACATGAGCTACCTCTGCTGATGGCAAGAACATATGAAAAAAAAAAGAAAACAAATAATGGTAGTTGAAGGGGTTATAGATTCAAGGAGCTATAGATCTTAGTTTCAATTTCTCACTACAAACATTCTGAGGTGGATGCCCAGCAGGGCAGTGGACAGACCACACTGAGARTCAGAGAACATCCACAGCCTGGAGGGACCCACAAGGATCACTGAGTCCTCTCAGCAAGCTGTGGCTGATTTCAGAGGCCAAGCAGCCCAGATCCTGGCTGAGAGCTGCATGGAAAAGCTCCTGGATGCAGCAAGCACAAAGGAAGGCATCGTGGGGGTAGCCAAGACTTGAACAAAYGGCAGAATCCAGCTGGGGAGAGGATTTGATTCATCCCAGCCCTGGCTGCTGACCTGGGGAGGAGCCTCAAACCAACACACACACACTTACAGGGAACACGTTAGCAGGGAATTAAGTGGAGCAGTGCTTACACTTGAAGAAAATCTTTTCATCCTCTGCATGAACTTCTTGAACCTCATGTCATTTGAACTGTAACCAAATTCAAACACTTTTGGTATTTTTATACCGATGCTGAAGCTCGACTGAGAAGCTTTTGCCTTCAGGACAGTGCTTTCATAATTCGAGTAGGAGTCATATTCAGTCATTGTAAATTCGTATTTGCCTTTGGTCTAAAYAGAAAGGAAAAACAACACATCTCATTTCCTGCACAGTGATTGTACACCTGAAGCGTGGGGAAGGAATGCAGACACAAATATACTTGTGAATTAATGCTTGCACTTTGAAGATGAAAAGCCTTGTATAATTGCAAAGCACTATTCTTATTAACACAGGTACTTCAAGAAGACTTGATTTACAGCAGCAGGAAAGCTCCTATCTCCTCCATCCTGCAAGGTCCTCAGGCTTTCACTTAACGTGTCAATCATATGCAAAAGAAGGTGAAATCTTAAACACAGGCATCAATTAAAGCACAAATTCTAGAAGGAAAAATGTTTGCTAGTGGGCAGCACTCAAAAACGTCATGCCATCAGAAGCACTGAGGCCAAATGTGTAATGTTTGAAATACAGCTTTGATGCATGACAGGAACAAGGCTTCACACAAAGCACGTGGTGTGCTCAGCATCRTGGAGTGCGTGGGGTATGAGGATGTTCTAGAGTAGGGTGAAAAATCAGCTTGATCCTATTGGGTGTCAGGAATTTTGTGATTTTTTTTTTTTCTAACAAAATGATGCAGCAATGAAGCTTTGGGCACTGAATGCCTTGGAATTTATCTGCACGTACCTCTGGTGTGTAGCTCTCTATGTTGTAGGGCTTCCTGAACCTCGTGTCCATGATGAAATGGGGAGAACACCCCCCAGCATAGTACCTGTGATCAAGGACCAGCCCTTCCAGGCTGTTGGTGAAGATRTTCAACCTGTGGGTGAAGCAGGACAGTGTTTTATGGTACCATCAGCTCAGAGCTACACACTGAATGCCTTGGCTGAGAAAGGCAAGAGATTGTTTTATTTGGTCACAGGCTCTTTGCTCCACACTTCTTCATTTTGAAACTCCAAAAGAAAGCTTGGCCTCTTTCACTGTCCAAACAACTCAGTGCTGCAGGAGAACCTGACTAATGAGAAAGCCAAAGGACAGAGCTGAATTTTGACACATGRTGAATATAAATGGCAATTTCCATCCCCCAGCTGTGAGTGACACCAGTGGCACTGCCACCAGCACTGGCAGCTCTGTGGCCTTCACTGGAACTCTCCAGGCAGAGCAGAACAAACTGGACCAGCCAAACCCCCACCCCACCAGGCTGCTCACCCTGAGCATCCCCAAATACCCACAGCATCCATCAGAACCTGCACAGACAGCTTTGCCAACCCCTGCCATCAATCCAGACTGGTTTTCAATTCACACTTCTTCATCCTGGCTTATCAGCCAAAATCTTTGCCAGGTTGGTCAAGGGTCAGCCAGAGGTCAGCAGGTAACAGTAAAAATTGTTGGGGAACAAGAAAAGAGGTGCTCAAGCAACAGCTCAACTAATCCTGGAAACCACAGGGGAGTTTTCCTTTGATTTCAGTGGATGATGGACAGAAACCTTCACCTGCCTGCCCTGAGWAAGGATCAGCACTGCAGGTTGTGGAGATGAGGAGATTAAACCCCATCACTTCMTTTTCCCATTGCTGGGGGGATGAAACTTCATCAAAAAAAAAAAACCCACTAAAAACTATCAGAGCTCCAGGACTCTGYTGGATCTGCCTCTTCTGATTTTGGGGAGAGAGGTTTGCATGATAATGACTCTGAAGCTGTAGAAAAATTAACTCTAATTTTAGAACAATCTGAAAAAAAAAAAAAAGGGATGTCCACTAAAAGCAAATTAGTGAGCAATTGTAGCTTCAAAGAGATGAGAAGCATGTTCCTATAATTGTCCAACATTATTTTTAATTTTGATTAAACTCAGAAGTACAAAGCATTAGCAGTGACATGTGCAGCAGCCATATCTCCAGAGAATAATGAGAAAATTATATTTTTTCCTTGCAATGCGATTTTCCTTTTTCTTTTTTTAATGTAAAAAGTAATTTTTTCCCTGCAGAGTAGGAAAACCCCCCCCTCTTTTCACACAGCCTGATCTTAYAGAAAGTTGTCACAATCTTAGCCTGCAAAAGCTGAATCAATTCAGACTTAGATTTCAATCCCCACAGAGCTGCCAATATGCAGGTTTACCCCACCCCACTCACACAAAGCACAAAAATCCCACCACTTCTCAATGTTATAAAAGAAATCAAAGGAGTTTAAACACATTTCCTCCTCCACACCAAACCAATACAGGGTGTAAGAATACAAAAATCCAAGGAATCATGGAATGATTTGGGTTAGGAGGGACCTTTAAAGTCATGGGCAGGGACACCTTCCACTGTCCCAGGTTGTTCCAAGCCACATCCAACCTGGGCTTGGACACTTCCAGGGGTGGGGCAGCCACAGCTTCTCTGGGCACCCTGTGCCAGGTCCTCACCACCTACACAGGAGTGAATTTATTCCCAATATCCCATCTATCCCTGTCCTCTGGCAATGGGAAGCCATTCCCCCTTGTCCTGTCACTCCAGGCCCTTGTAAATCATCTCTCTCCATCTTTCYTGTTGATTCCTTTGGGTACAGGCTTTGGGTCAGGTTCCTGGATCCCAGCTCACTCCTGGATACAGAAACTGCTCCAGCTTTTCTCTGTTCAGTGTTGGTCTGAAGTCACCCTGGCTCATTCTCAGCCTTAAGAAAAAGAGCATCTCACCAAAGTCACAGGCTTACCCTTTTGCCAGRTTCTCTATTCCCCAATACTCTTCCATCTTCTGGTCACATTTCCTGAACACCTTTTTGCAGTTCTTCTCATCRGACTGGTCCCCACAGTCGTCATCCCCATTGCAGAGCAGCCTCCGTGCAATGCACCTGCCTAGGATGGGAGGGCAAAGTCACTCACAAAACAATCTCTGACCACACTCCCTGACATGGACTCCAGGAGCAAAACAAAAAAATCCTGGAATGAATGGCTCAAATCTAGCTGGGAAACAAAAAAAAAAAAAAAATCTTCTCTATCTGCATGGATTCCCAAAGTCCACCTGCTCAGTTTCATTCAAAAGCGTCAAAATCTTAAAATCCCTTGCTCATCTTAAGAAAAAACTCACAATAATTAAAAGTATAAAAAATATCGAATGTTTTTTGATATTTTTTTTTCATTCTGAGAGAACAAACTTGCTGTTTCAGCAGGTCCTGTATATGGCATTATTTCTTTTTCTCCCTCCCCACRTCCAGAATTACTGAGYGTTTTCAGTCTCACCAAAACACTGGAAGATGGAGAGCATAAGCTTTTCTTTTGCATTTTGCTTTTCTTTCTGAGCTGCTCCTGTTGCTGTCCCTTGTGCTACAGATTTTGCTGATATAACCAGGTTGTAATTTCCTATTTGGAGATTCTAAAGATGGCTCACTCCAACTCACTGACACAAACACGAGCATGGGAAGGRGCCAGGTCAATCCCTGACCTCCTTCTGCCCCAGCAAACTCCTGCAGAAGCACRAAGCTGCATCAGAAGTGACAGCTGATGGTGTGAGCAGCAGCAGCAGTGCCCAGTGCCCAAATGCTCACCTGTGACTGCACACACAAACCCATCACACCTCACCCTGCTCCTGCAGGGACTGCTGGTGACACACTGCTCAGCTTCCCTGTCAGCCTCCTCACAGGGATCTCCACCGAACTGAGAGGGTTGTTCCAGGAGAGCAAATCTGTACTGTGAATGAAAAAAAAAAAAAAAAAAAAAATTGACTCAAGTGCACAGAAATGGTGAATTTTACGCTCCTCTGGTTGAAAAAACAAACTTTGTGTCRCCAAGGCCTGATCTGAGAGCGCTCTGTCATCCTAAAAGAGAGAAGTGTCAGCACAGAAGTGTGGTGCTGGTAATTTGCCTCRTTTCAAAGGTTTCTGATCTGCCACAGTTTTAATTTTACTGAGGGAGGGTTGAGGATTGGGAGGGATGAAGGAAAGTTTGCTTTTCTTTGACAGCCTGTTTAAATGAGCCTGACAGTGCAGTGCAGGACTTTGCAGGAGTGAGGAAGGATTCAGTTCCATCTCCTCTCTTTCAATTAGYGCTGGTAACGACATCCCCTGTTATTTTCTGTCAGTGTATTTACTTGTCCCTCTGTATCATTAGGGATTTTTTTTTCCGCCCACAACACTGCTGTGAAGCACTCAATTACTCCATCCAATATGTTAGCCCTCCTCTTCTCCCCAGCTTCTGAGATTAACTCTTTGATACGAAGCTTCGCTCTCCCCCCAACTCCCATCACTGGTTATTKCTGCTTAAGCCTGGGAACAGCTTCTCCAACCTGTTAGCAGAAGTCTCTCTAGCAATGGGGATTTTGCTCTTCAYGCTGTTGGGATCATTACTTTCGTTTGATGGGGTTTCTCGGGTGGAAAATTACGGCTGGCAGACAAGAAAAAGCATCTTAATCCTCCGAGGCACCGAGTGTCTCTGGGTCCCACAGGGGACCATTAGTGGGGAAGGTGCCTTGCACTGATGCTGGAAGGAGGAAGCCCTGCAAAGYCTGGCTTTACACCTTCTCAGGCACCCAGGAAAGCACTGGAATTACTGGGGGCGCTGAGCTGAAGAGCCAAAAGCCACCTGAAAGCAAAACCCCCCAGTCCCACCTGCACGGGGCTTTCCTCAGCAGCCCCCCTCGGTTTGCCCAACCCCACGGACAGAAAGGACAAGGCTCGAAGGAGGTGCCACCTCCTGGTTTCTCGGAGGTCCCCAGAGCACAGGCACTCACCCTTTTCTTCTGGCAGGGGTCACACTTGCTCCAGGAGGACCAGGCAGAGAGGGCACAGTCGCGGGGCTGCGGTGGGACGCTCACGGAGCGGGTGTGCCTGTCCCTGGGGCTGCGAGGCTCCTGACCACTGTGCCCAACAACACGAGAGCTTCAGGCTGTGAAACTGTGACCTGTCAGGACCTGGCACCTCAGTCTGTGCCTGTGTGAAACCACACACACCCAGGAGAACTGACACTCACCACGCCTTGCATGCAGCCCCAGGATTTCAGCCCTCACCCTGATGGCATTGATTCCACTGGCACCGATTGTGTGTGAAACCTCAGCCACTCTCCAGTGCCAGCATGGGAAGCCAAACCCATGGGCACCAATCTGGGCTGCTCCTCCAGCTGTGCAAGCAGTAAAACCTTCACCACCAGCTGCTGCCCTTGCTCTGGGGCTCCAAGGTCAGACAATTCCGTGACAAACATCATTCCCAAGAAAAGGGCTGGCATGCACTCAGCATTTCTGAAAAYCAGCCCYAASTGTCCCTCTTCCCATTCTCCCCCAAGCTGGCCAAARCCACTAGTCTTAGATTCTACTCTCAATTCACGAGTCATTAACCCATTAATTCCTTTTAACCCAGAAACGAACCTGAACCCCAAGTGTGAGCCCCTTTACTTCTCACCCCAGCCACTCTCCCTCCCTCACTGACAGCTGTCTCCAAGGTTTCCACAATGCCACAGTTTAAAATGCTGCCTCCTCTTTTGGTGGATTCAGGATTTCTGATTAAATCCTTGTCCCAGACAAATGCTCCCTTGTTGCACCTCCTTCMAGTGGGGAGCTTTAGTAAAATGGTGACAGTTTCTTTTCATACCCAGTTGGACAAGGAAACTACCACAGAGATGTTCCCAATTCTCCCACCCCGACAAGGAACAGCATCAGCTGAAGCTTTGAGTATGATTTAGTGCCTGGCATGGGGCTCCCATTACAGCATATTAAAAATCACATGGAATAAAGGAATTACAAAACCTCRTCAGCTTGCTGAGGCATGAAATCAAAGCTCAAAGTTCAGAGAACAAAAGCTACAACTAGAACTGCAAAACTACAGCTAGATTGGAAAGATTATGAGATGTAGTCCTCTGAAACKGCAACATCTATTGCACCAGCAGAGAAAGAACAGCTCTCAGCCACATTCCCAGCATTTCTGCACTTGAAGGGAACAACCCCGTGTGCCCAGCACTCTGTGGGGCAGCCAGCAGGGAAGGAGGCTGCGTGTTCCACGTTACAACACGAGCACGGCAATTTGTCAGCTCCAATTTATCACGAGGATTGCTCCTCTGAAGGGAAAGCCCTGCCCCACGCTGACTCGGGAACGATCCTTTGCCATTCATCAGAGACGCACAAATCACCCGCGGCAGCAATCGGGGCCCCTACAACAGCAAATCCTGTGCTGATCCTGCTGTTTCTGGTGTCACCCCATACCTGTGGCTGCACAGGACCCTCACTCACCGCAGCCCATGGGCAGCGGGGGTGCCCAGCACAGCGCACAGCAGCAGCAGCAGCGGGATGGGACACGCAGCGCCCATCGCACCGAGGCACCGCCGGCGATCCCGCACCCCAAAACTCCCCCCACGCCTCATGTGCGGGTTCCAGCAGGGCTCCARCACAAAAAAGAGAAGCTGCCCGGCTGCTCTGTAAACAGCAGCCCCTGGCAGGCTCACAAGGTAAACGCTGTTAGCACACGGCTTTCCCCAGGCAGGGCGGGAGGGAGCGGAGCTCTGCCGAGAAGCGATTTGCACTTTCATTCGTAATGCTCCTTCCGAGGGACGGGGGAAATGAATATTTCAGCGAAGGAAACATATTTGAGTCTTGGCAGGAAGGAAGTGATAAGTAAACTCAAGTCGGCTTTCTAGGAATGGAGCGCRGAATCATTTATTCATTGCTCTTTTCATGTCTGGCTTCCAGAGGAAGGTCAGACGCGAGGCAATAAGCACTCATTCTCATGCCTCAGGGAAAGCCTCATCCCTGGGAGTGCCCTGCCCTGCCTCTCCTGCTGCTGGGGAGGACRAGAGCCCCAGCCCTGGCTGGGCCATTCCACAGGGATTCTCTGCTCCACTGCCCAAAGTCTTGAGCCCATGAAAGCAGGAGCTGTCAGGGGATCAAATGTGATGTTTTCTTGCTACTACACTGAGTTATCCTCTCTTAAATGGTCCTGACTGGGCTGAGAACTTACCAAGGGCTGGTTGCCATCAGCTCAGTTGGGCTTTCAAAAGCAAATCAGACAGAACCYGGAGCGTTTTGCTTTGATTCTTTTGTTTCTGGTGGAGTTTTYCTTTGGTTGCCTGTTGAGCCTTCACATCCTGCTGCTTCTCCCCSCAGCTACAGCTTTTTGATTCCTGAGACACAAAGAGTCTTTCCCTTCATTTTCCTATTAGTCTTAGCCTACAGCAAGCATTTTAGAGAGGGGAAGTTCTCTGAATCTGTGCTTCCCTGCACAAAATGAGGAATATCATTGTGTTTTCCCACCCTTCCCCTTGCTGGACAGTATCTTTGAGAAGACAGAGCCTGACTCAGTGCAACTCTGGCTTTGAGCAGCACAATCTCACCCTGGGACACAGCTCTGAGTGCTTTGGTGATACAAAGAGTAAACACATTTTAATKTGCTCATTATGGCAGTGATGGGTGCTATACATAAAATTATTTATATTCACTAATACCAAACAAACTCAACAACCTCAGTGCCAATACCTGGCCAAGTGCTGCACCCTCAGGTGTCACAGTTACCTTACAAATCACATTATTCTGCCTGTGGAACCACATCCCTGCAAAATAATCAGCTGGCCGAGACACCTTTCTGGTTTGGCAGCCTGATGAGAACAATTTAACACGGAGAGGCGTCAACCAAATCCTTGTAGGAATCTGCTCCAAATAAAAGATTGTATTCCAGGCAGCCCTTTTTTAACCCAGAGTTTATCACTGAGCACAGTGATAAAATGCCCTTCAGACATGGAGGACAAACTG
>CADDXX010000078.1:1555654-1590327 GCA_902810485.1 Alauda arvensis | reverse complement strand
CCCCAAAACCCAACCACTTACAGAAAAGACCTCTCCATCCACGGGACCTTTGCTGGCCAGGAAATACAGCACACATCCAATATTTTAACAGCAGTAAAAGACAAACCAAGATTATAAACTCAGAGCACCCTCTAGATAYAACTTCAAACCACAACAGTGATCCCAGCATGTGGAATTTTCAAGCTTCTCCCTGCTGTCTTTGTTTTGCTGTCCCTCACCACACACACCTCAGTGATGAACATGCAGGAGTGGTGAATTACCACAAGTGAGGCTGGAACAGGAGCAGGGACCCCAGAGTTTCCTACAGCTCAACTAAAAAGCACCATCAGGTTTCACACCTAATTTACAACCTGATTTAATTAGAGGCAGGTCGAACACATGAAATTTATGACAGCAACCACAGGTCATTTTCTGCTTCCTCGGGTCCATGATCAGGGGGAATGCTGCCTTGTAACGTGGTCTGTGTCCTCTYTGCCATTGCTGCTCCTTCTCCACTGGTGCCTGCAGCTGCTGTGGCTTTCTGGTGAGCTCCAGTCCCAAACCAACTCTCCACGTTGCTGAATCAGGATTCTTCACACCTGAAAASCAAATGCCCACCACAAAAACGGAGCCTGCACCACGTCCTCTGCAGAGTTCATATCCCAAGTTCGTGAGCCTTTGCTCCCTGTAAATAAATCCTCTACAGTTTCACCAAATATGATGGTTCTTTAAATGGCAATTTCCTGTTAGAAGAATAAACTGGAACACATCAGAGCTGAAAGGCCTTCCCTGGGAAAGAGCAGCCTGGAGCCAGCAAGCAGAATTTACAGAATTACCAGGGCACTTTTCAAAATGTTTCTTTTTCTCCTCTAAGAGAACTGTTTTATTCCCTGCTTCAGAACTCAGAACGCATTTCCTCCTGTGGAAAAACTCATTCAAAGGTAAAAGGAGGCTTCCCACCAATTCTAATTGTGAAGAACATAAGGTGGCAAATACATGGTAAAACTTACAACCAAAGAATACTTCCAGGTTTTTACAACAAACCCCAGTGCATCACCATTTTTGTTACCAACACACTTATTTTCTGGTGTGGTGTCTGTAAGGCCCTGGACATAAAAAACTCACCTTGATGAATTTAATTCTCCTCTTCTGGGTTTTGATCCACTAAAAAAAATGTCTCACTGTGACTGAGGACAAATCTGGCATAGGTTCACCTCCTCTGAAAGCTCTAAAGTCCTGTGAGGAGGGTAACACAAACAAAACCCCTCCATGTCCCATGCCTTGTCTCCATCTCCTCTCCATGAGACCTCAAGACAACACACACACAAACTTGTTTTCAAACCAGAAACAACATTTTTTAAAGGGGAAAAAAAAGATGCTTATAATCTGTGTGCCAAATAAACAGTACATTTACAGAAAATGCAACATCTCACAGCATTGTGACTTGTGCTCATTTCAAAYACAGCTCACTTCTGACACCAGAGCTGTTCTTACACCTCTAATAACTGTTASAGAAGACAAAGATGCCACAAAAGGGTTTTTATTTTGCAGCCAGTACCTAGCAGTAATTCCTCCTAATCCTTTATTTTCACAAATGTCTGAGGCTGAATGGGCAGAGATTGCTGCCTGTTAACCTGATTTTCCTTTAATCTATTGTCATTTCCTTTCTTTGCTGGTGAGGAGTATTTATGGAAGTGGGGCTGTGATACAGAGTTGAAAAGCCAGCAAATAATATCAGATCTTAAAAGACCTTTCTKTTTAAAAAACCCCAACATCCTGTATCTAAAAGCCCCTTGAATGGGCAACATCTGAGGCTATTCTTCTCATTCAGACTTTTTCAGGTGCTGATAAAACATTTTAGGGTGATAGATGAGCCACAGGGCAAACACATTCATTGAGATAAGACTATTTAAAGCTCTAAAAACTAATAGCTGGAGAGCTGTTTCACTAATAGACCTGATATTTCCTGCCTCCAGTAGGATAATTTCAGAAAGAGACAGGCCGTGCTGCAGGTACTCAGGAAATCCTATCAGGATATCTCCCCATATTCCTCACTGTCACGAGCTGAAATGTGAAATTCAGCCTCACCCCACCTTCAGACAGAAATAAAACCAGAAAAAAACCCACCAAACCCACACCTGTGCTCTTCCCCCTGCCAGTCTTACCTCGGGTATTTAAAAACAACATAATAAAGGTTTTTAATGGGGCTGATCCTAAAAAGCAAATCAGTGTGAGAAGGCCAGCTGGCAGAAGCCCTCAACACAATACAGAAATACTCTTACAAATCATGACTTCTGCAAGCAGGAACATCAAACCAGAGCCAGGAGCAGGAGGCTGAGTCCCAGGATGGCACAAACAGGAGCAGGAGGAGAAGGCAGGAGCTGTGCCCTCCACTCCCTGCTGCTCAGGTGGACTCTCACTGTGCTCCTCCACCACTGYGTGCATCCCACGTTGGCCCAGGGAGGGAATTGTAGAGAACAGATTCAAACCCCTGTGGAAAACTGCCAACAGAGACCCCCTTTCATTTCTTTGACATGATACTCTTCTGACTGAGAACAGCATTTGCCAGGAAAGCGATAAATACGAACCTGACAGGACAGGAGTTCTTCAGAAAGCAAAGGAAGAAAAAAGGAAACAGTGCATGAAAATATATTTCACAAGCTAAAAAACAGCCAGGAAGAGGTTACCTTCTCTGTTGCAGCAACTGTCACTGAGGAGTGATTAAAGCACAGAAAACACTGCCTTTAATCCAACGTGAGGGAGTGAAAATTGCATATTCCCAGTCTCTACAAGCAGTTGCTTTCCCAGAAGCCACTGACATGGAAAGGGGAGATCTGTCAGTGTTCTCACTGCTGTAAAACCACAGGCTGATGCTGCAAACCACTTGCTAATGAAATYCTCATTACTGCAGCAGATCATGGCCTTAATTAGCATTGGTTAAATCGGGAGCATTTCTTGAAGAGGTCATGTCTGAGCTGGGCACTCTCATACACAATACAGGGACTCTGAGTGACAGCACAGTGATGTGATACAGCACAGAAACACAGCACAGGGAGAATCTATTCCTGTCCCTTCTGAACACACAGAACCCTCCCTCCCTCYCTCCTTGGGATTCCTCTTCCCCCCCATTGCCAGAGGACACCTCAAACATGCTCATTCTTTTTTAAATTTTTAAACTTGAGTTTACACAACAGCTGTACAACATGAGCCAATTTCTTATGATTTTTTCAACCAACTTCAGCAGAAGTACCAGGGCACCAGAAGAGGATCAACAAGACCAGATGTAGCCTTCCCTGTAAAAATGCATTTTAGTTTAAATCCAAGCCTAGCTGTGGCTTACTTAAGCTGGTGTTTTGCAGCTGGCTGAAAACCAGAGATCACACTCTTCCTTCCAAGGACACCTGGGTACAGTTACCTRCACACAAATCAAAATGCCATTAACACTGGAGTGCTTTCACCACAGCAGAATAACCTTTATTCTCAAGTGGGATCCAAGTATTTCAACAATGTTCATTGACAAAAGGCAAGGAATGTTTCACCATGACCCACTGGGCATTTCAAGGAAGGCATGAGACATCAAAAAAGTAGAAGTACAATAAAATGGATGTGCACATATCAACACCTCTCTCTCTCCCTGTACATAAAACATGTATTTCTTACACTTAAAATTTTATTGCATTACTCTCTTGGCAGAGAATGGGGAAATTCCTTCTCAGCTGAGCTTTATTATCAGTTCTGTGCACATTACTGGAAATTTTGGGGTGGTTCTGCTTTCAAAACTGTCCTGTTTAAATGCACATCTTTAATTTCCAATCCCACTTGAATGAAAAAAAGCCAGCAAAATTAATTTCAGCTTCTCATGCCACAAAGATAAAGCAGCTTTGGGAGCATCACACAGCATGGGCTGTCCCAGGAATTCTGTGGGAGATGATACAATTACCTCCTGGTTTGGGATGCTCATCCTAAAACACTCAAGAAGAGGCCAAAAAAGTGGACACAGCAATTAAAATCAGCAAGTCACCCATCTGCAAGATAAGCAACACTTAGTGTTAAAGATTAGTTATTCCCCAAACTGAGGATTTTCTCCTTTCCCAGGTATTTCCACTGCCAAAAGKAACAGCCATGCCAGACACCAACACTGCATTTTAAGTCTGGCAGGATTATCCCAGAGGAGCACAAGCTACGAAACAAAACTTACTGAAATGACACCTTTTTAAAATGTTTTTATTCATAACAGTATTACATGGTGTGTTACAGAAATTAATGGAAAAATCTCTAAAAATTTGTTGGTTTCTGTTGTTGCTGCTGGATGCGTTACACATAAAGTTAAAAATAACGTGTCCGTTYATGTTAACAAATGCTCCTTATCTGAGGTAAAGTTAAAGTAGGTTTAGAAATGTACTGCAACAGTCATTTTATCTTTCTCATCTTTATTAAAAAAATAAGTGTCAGAATGCAGAAACAGAAATGAACGAAAACCACGGAGTAAACATTTTTTTGCGAAGAAGGTGCCCAGTACGTTATTGAGATGAAAGGTTTCATCAGACACTTGGATGACTACGATCTATCAAAATATCTTTTCATGACAGGCAAAGATCAAGAACCTACGAGGGGGGAGGGGTGGGGATGGCAACAGGATGGCTGGTGGGGTTCCCTGGTTTGTAAATTTAAAGTGACGAATTTAGTGCTAGTGGAGGATGAGGGATTGAACAATTGCACAAAAGCTGGATATTGGAGTTATCTACAATACTGGTACAGTGCAGAGGCCCTGCAGCCCTCTCAGCTCAGCATCCCAGCCACGACAAGGACATGATGACACGATGAGACAATCCACAGTCTGGTTTTATTCAYGAGCGTTGGCAAAGACAAAGGTCCGTGGGGATGGCCCAGCTYTCTCCTGGGAGACACCAAAATCCCAGCCTCACTCCCTCATCAGCACCTGTTAGTGAGTGATCTGCTCCCTACAAACGTGATCTCTGAGACACCAACCTCTTCTTTTCTCTGTTTCACCCCATAACTGGAAATGYACTGATGACACCAAACCTCCAGTGTCTGTGAGGAACCAAAACTGGGTTTGTGGTTCCGTGTGCTGGACAAAATCCCCCCCCACCCCCCAAAAAAAAAGCCTCTGAGGAAGAAAGTAGCACCACTGTGCAAATCGGGGAAATATTCTGACAGAAATGTCCTCCAGAAACGCTTTTACCTCTGCTTTTCATCCTGAAACACTTGGTCCACCAAGTTTTAAATGATCTCCTCCAGTTGGAGAACTTGATGTTCCGATGGGAAAATACCATTTGCTACGAAGCTGTTTGCACATGACAAAGGAACAAGCATCAAATGACCGTGGATGGGGGTAAAATTCTCCTCTCTGCAGGTTCATTAGGTCTATTCACAGCTAATTTCTCATTCACATACATTCTGCAATGCACATTTCTCTAGCTTCTCTAGYTCAAAATTAAAAGAACTTAATTAAAATTGTGAGGTTTGGTTGCACATACCAACAATCACCACCCCAGTTATTCTGCCTTCTAAACCATTTTTAGCTTCTAACAGAGATGAAAGAAAGTAAAACATTTATAACTCCAGGCCTATTTTTAATCATGACAAAAATGTAAATCCTAATGTATCAATTTAAAAACAAAATCTGCACAATAACCCTAAAAACTGATTAATCCTTTGATTTCTTTAACCTTTTTTCCTTTTTCTATTTTTCTTTTTTTTTAAATTTTTTTTTCTTTTTAGTGTTAAACCACTAAATTCAATATACTGTAACTGCATAGGAACATCAGGAAAACACATTTGACCTGTATAACAATTCTCTGTAGGGCAAAAATATATAGATTCTTTATGAAAATCATGTGCTAAACATATGAACCCAAACACTGCACTTTTTGCTTCATAAATGTAAAAAAAGGAAGTTTTAAATTCATTTYGTTCTGCGTGTAAACAGCTGGATGACTTCTATGCAGAGGTTCAAAGGAATGCCAATGGAAAGTGATCTCTTGTAAGTGGAATCATGTCTGTGTGATAACCATAGACCATAAAATCATGTGTTCCCATTAATTTCACTAGTTGCTGACAAGCTGACTGCTTTTGGCAAATGCACTTGAGCTTCAGCCCATTATTGTTAAGCATGTGAAAAAACATATGTGATGTGAGAACCACAAACTGGGTTTGCCACACCTCCCAAGCACTGCAACTTGCTACCTTCTCTACTGTGTAATGGCATTAGTAAAAGAATTTTCATAACATTTATATTTACAAAAAAAAAAAAAAGAATGGCAATTTTCATTCGAACTCCTTAAAGCCATTTCCCCTTAAACATTTAAAGAGTTTAACAGTAAGATTTTTTTTTTCAAGTTATAAAATAAAAATCCCATTTGATTTTTTTTTCTGATGTACAAAAAGTGTTTTTTTTCTGATGTACAAAAAGTGATAAAGATGAACAATTTTGATCACAGAGTCAGTTTGTTATTCCAAAATCCATGCCGTCCTTGTCCCCTTTGTCAAGTCCGCTCCATCCAAACTCCTAAACCAGAAGCATACCAGTATTATTTGGCAAATGATTTTTTTTTTTTCATCAAAAATGGCACACAGAGAAGAAAACACTTGTCTGCATAGCATTACAGCAGCAAGATATTGAAGAAATAAAAATATTCCTTTTCTGCACTTTGTTTAGAGTTTCCTAGGAAATACTGACTCTCTTGTCTTTCCTCAGTGGGACTCAGTGTCCTTTCTCTACCCACAACACGAGTATTCCAACAGAAAGCAGCATTTCTTCCTCATGATGTGCTAGAACTTAAAGGTCCATTTGGCAACAATTTCAGTCAGGGATGGATAAAGAACCGAGTTCTGTTTTGTGGTTTCAAGTTGGGAATCATTTCTGCAGGAGGCGTTTCGCTGTTAGATCTGTCACTCATACAAAACTACAGAGTGAGAAATACAAATTAAAAAGAAAGAAAAAAGCAAAAAAAAAGGCAAAAAAAAATTACATTGCCAGTGTTTTGTTGTTGTTGTTTAAATATGTCTACACAGGGGGAAAAAAAAAGGTCAGGATCAGCCTGATGTAAATTATGATGAAAAACATGTCACCGTGACATAAAAAGTGCCGACTTGTGCCCCAAAGGCTGYTGAATGATAATGCCACTGCTACATACAGACTCTGCTTTTTGCTGAAAAAAGAAAAAACAAATAAAAGAAAAGCAATGTCTATCACCCAATAAACTTCAGATGCTCCTTATTTATAGGTGGCACACAGAAGGTGACAAAGGTTKAAAAGAAGACCGAGGAGTAAGATTTCCTAGTCTGGATACCCACCACTTGTGGGGACGGGGCTGGTATGAGAAGCAGGGAGAAGTTTTTGTTTTGTGCTGCCATAGGAATCTGCCGTTGGTTGCCAAAAAAACACACACATCAGGAACACTCGTAGAGCCAGTCCAGGAGGGCAATCTCTCTCCTTTGTCAGACAAAATCAATCGGGAAAAAGCATGAAAGCCAGAGGCCCGCCRGGTCGTCGGGTTTCTTTGAGCCTCGCAGCACCACAAGCCTGTAACAATGCTATTTCTTAGGTCTGTTAATCTGCGCGTAGAGAGGTTCTGCTTCCTGGGGACGACAAAAATACAATGAGCAGAGATGTCTCCAGACAGCGTTTGCAGAACATTTTCACAACATCTGCTCGAGAGCAGCGTTACCTTGCGAGTCAAAACCCACAGGAAGAGTTTGCTTTGTGTGCGCTGCTTTGTGGCACCCCGGTTAGACAGGGAAGAAAATGGGAATTATTTCAGAAAGTGAGTGTTTTCTATGCATTTCCTCCTCCAGCACTGGCCATGCACGGCTGGGCATGGACACATGAAGGAATTAAATGGTAATTTATAGGATGTTTGGAAGTTCCAAGGCCGGATTTGCAGCCCATGTRAAAGGCTGAGTTTCCCTCCAGCAGCACAACAGCAGAACACGACTGTGGGTTTTGCACAMCTCAGGAGAAAACCACTTGCAAACAGAAACCCCCACGGAAAGCTGAGCTAATGAAGCTGAGATGGGATTTAAAACAACGACATGAGTGGCCCATGAAGAACGAGGAGCGGCAGCCCTGTGCAGCTGGATTAGGAGTCTGCGGAACCATTAGTACAACCATTACAGCAGGGAGGAAAGCATGTCAACGTGTTAACAGACACTGTCTTGGGAATTTCCTGGATGTGGGGAGGGGGAAAAGCTGCCATGTTCTTCAGCTGTTGCTCCATAGCTGACACACCCTGTGCTTTCTGTGTTCATTCCGGCTGCGGTGGGAAGCAAACCATCCATGGAGCCTGGAATCAACTCTACTTCGTTTCCAGAAACTAATTTATTAAACTAAGAATGACATCTAAAAAAGGCACAAGACAGGCAAGAAAGGCTAATTAATGCCACACTGCATTAACTCTCYACAGCTTGATAAATATTCAAATACCACCATGACGTTGACTTTAACAGAGTTAGAATCAACYCGTGTTCCAGCAGCATTGGCAGGAGCTGACTTTTGAGTCAAAAAATGCCCTCAGAAGGTTGGGAAATCACTGGGCACTGAGGAGCACAGACAGGCCTGCCTGAGGATGGCACAGGRCTTTAATCACTGTTTGTCAAAGTGATGCTGGGGATGAGAACAGCCCAGAGGTGGATCCACAGGGTGCTCTGTGCTCAGGGTGCCCGGCCAGYGCTCCAGGCTCTGCCCCATCCCAGKGCCCTGTGCTGCCTTASAGAGCAGGAACACACAACAAAYCCAAAATATGACCTTGTTTCCTCCACAGCAGGTAAAGTTGTCTATTCCCACACACTGCTGCATGTCTGGAGCTTGCAGAGCCCTGTTTCCCCACCCCTTGCCTACACCGAGCCCTGAGAACGCTACGAGCGCCGTGAGTGAGAGAAATCCTCTGGAAYSATTAAAKAAATGCTGCTGAAATTATCCCCAGCAAGAAGCAAATACATTTTGTGACCTTGAAAAACTGAAGGTGATCAAAGGAGATGACTGAGAGTAAATAACTGCTTTTCACACACTGTGAGTCAAGTCTACCTGTGCCAATTTTCACGTGCAGGCTCGGAGCTGGCAGAATGATCTATCACRGCTAGTTCAGAGAAAATCTGTACTAATTAATGTGTGAACCTGACACACACCAGGCCATTCTTCAGGCAGTTGCTGAACCTAAGGTCATTGCAAAGGGAWGTGAAAAGGAAGGAGGAGAAGAAAAGGAGAGGGAGGGAGAAYATCCCTTTGGAACAAAAGATGTCAGTTTTTCAAACGCCTTCAGGGGAAAAAAAAAGAGCTTTTCCAAATGTCAAGTCTGCTTGTTAGAGCTGTCCTCAAATGTCCTTCAGATGTGCAGATGTGCTGAAGTAACAGGTGTCCTAAGGTGCCACTGGACTCCACATCCTTGGGAGAAAAGAGGAGGAGCTCCTCATCATCAGCATGAAACAGCCTTTACAATGGGAAACTTCTTTGATTCACACCCAACGTTTATCTGTACAAACACCTGATGTGGCAAAGGCCTGCATTTCTCMCTGACTTGAATAATTTCCCTTCCAGCAGACCAGAGCATTTTGCATTAAAAGTGTGCCCTTACTTCTGCCTGTCAGTTGATTTCTCCCTTCAGATGCCTAAACGAGAAATTAATTGCACTAATTGTGTGCAGTCTTCCCAGTCAAAGGGTTTTGGTCAATGCCTGACATTTGTTTTCTRGTATTACTGTGAGCCAATTCAAGCATGCTTGCAGCCCAACAATGCAAATGGTGTCTGTAAAATACTGATACTCGAGAGGGCAAAAGAGAACAGAAAGGGACAGGAAAAAGGCAAAGGAGAGCAGAGTGCTGTTGACCTCATGGACAGCCCCTCTCACAGTGCAAGGTGCTATTTTGGAGAGTCTTGAAGGCAGAAATAACCCCCCCCCCCACCCCTTTTCTTACATAATTCACCCAAAGGTCACGGGGCATGTTATGGAAAGGCAGGTGAGCATTAACTCTTCTCACAGCATCTCACCAGCATTTTCTGCCTTCTACTTCTACCACTGCATTAGGAACAGATGCAGAGGGAAGGGAAGAACTGGTATTTGTCAGAACAAAAGGAGAGGAACAAATAAAATAGCAAACAAAGCTTCTAACTCACATAAACCCCTCGAATCTTACAGTGTTTTYCTTGCTGAACTGGCCCAGAATCACTTCTGATGTGCCTTCATCAACCCACAGGGAGAAACCAAGACAAGAACTGAAAGCACTTTTTTTTTTTTTGGCTGCTGTATTCCAGAAGTACTTCACGCTGCAAATCTCTTTATTCTTCCCATTTTAAAGGGGAAAAGACAGCAGCAAACACCATTTCTGGCGTGGTCCACTACTGTGTGAGGCAACRAGGGTGCTAATGCTTTAGAACAGCATTATGCAAACGTTAGAAGCCAATTTGCATCCCTTCTGAAGACATTAACACCTGCTCCCCAGCAGAACTGATCACTGGAGAGCATCTCCTGACAGACTCAGCACCTACTCGGGCTCGCAGGGGTGAACTCACTCACAAAACATAACCGTGGGTTAGGAAGGAACTGTTTTTACCCTGGCAGCCCTTTGATCACTGGGAGGCACCTGCTCCGTGCAGAGCTGCAGGCAAGATGTTCTCAGGTGTGGAGGTGAGGCCCGCACAGATTCCCGTGCCCTTTCCAGCCACTTTTTCTCCTGGCTGACTGATGAGAAAGGGAAGGCTCAAAGGAGAACGAGTTTCATGAAATAAGTGTGCTGGAGAGCCACACAAAATGAGCATCTTGTGCTGGGGATGCAAGTGAGGGGGGTGGGAGTGGTGAAGCACCTCTGCTTTTTTTGCATGCTGACCCAAAAGGCAAAATAGGACTGAGTAAAGTTGGCAAGCAGGGATGAAATTAAATATCTTTGGTGATAAGACAGGTCATTCCTACTGCCTCATTCACAACCAGTTTTTATTTATTATTTATTAGTACTTACTAATATTTGGTTGTTTTTCTTACAGCCTCCTTTAGCAGCATAAATACAGCAACCTTCAGGATTCTGCCTGGAGAGTGCCTCTGTTCTTACCACAAACCTACCCAGGAATATCAGCTAATCTCAAATATCCAGTTTAATTATTAGCATTCTAAAAATCTCTGTCATTTTAGTAGCAAGATGGGTGCTGTACATCCCATGAAATGAAAAAGCAACGACAACTACTCAGAAAGATGAACCTGCTCCATAATCTTGGTCCTGATATAAAAATGAACTGCAGCCAAGAAACACTGATTATTTCTGGGCCCCTCTCCCAAAACAGTRGCCACACAATTAGATCTGTCTACAGCTCTGTCATCCACATATCATTCCATCCACATWTCTGTCAATTCTCCTCTGTAACAATTGACTCTAATGGCCAACTTGAAGCAAATTGTTCAGAAGTCTCAAAGATGGTAAATTCTCACAGGCAGATTTTTAAAATCAGTTGTGATTTTAAAAGACAGGGAACTTTTGAATTACCTGATCAAAGAGGAAGCAAGGAGAGCTTGTCCCTAAATTGAATTGCTGGGTTGCAAATCAGCAAGMACACAGCTCTAGACAAGCCACAAAGAATGCTGTGTCTTGTTTAGGGGAAGAAGTTAAATAAAGGGAAAGGTACAAGGTGGGCTTGGTGGCACTGAAGAGGTGAGAAGCCTTTGTATGAGCTGGCCACATGAAAATGGACAGCTTGAAGAAGACTGCAGCAGCAGAGATGAAGGAAACCCTGTAGGATGCCCCTGTTCTCAGAGCATTTCTGAATTTCTCTGTTCATGCCCCTCCATATTTCCTGGGAAATAGGAACAACCAACAGAGCAGGAGGCCTGAAATGTTAAATTTTAGGATTTCTCTGGAGTGAAGCAGGACTTCCCAACCTGTGATCCCCTTCTAAAGACACAACCCTACTTCTCTCAGGTTCCCAGCCCTGCTCAGTGCTGTGTCTTTAGCTTGAGAACGGCAGCTTTAGAGCCTACAGCCAGAACAGGTCACCTGTAATTAGGAATTTCTCTTTGGACTTTATCCAGTTCCTGCTGAGCCAGGTGAAAGAGTGGAACAGGTCCTGCAAATACAGCCTTGAGTGTTCTGAGCTTATTTGGAGTCTTGGTGCAACAGAAAAGGGGCAGAAGTAAGAGRAGGATGCAGAATCAGCCTGATATTCCCTCCTGAGGCTCACTAAGCTCCCAGGTAACAAAAGTTACATGACAACTTTGTCCAAAAATTGCTGTTTTCTCTCCACTTCCTAAAACCAGCCCAAATGAAAGAGTTACAGCAGCCCATCCCAGAGCTGACTAAGATTTTTAGGAACATTTATCTATCACCAAGCACAGCACTTGCTCCAAGATGGATGATGGCAGTGGGCCACCAAAGCACCACCAAAAGCTGAYAGACAAATATTCTAATGAACTGTTGCTCTCCTGACAGTGCTGAAGGCATTGTGAAGGGTGTGACACATTTTGAGGGCTCTAATTGTCTGCACACATTTCTCAGAACAACTGAACAGTTTTTTTCAAGGAGATAGGCTCTGGCCACAAATGTTTTGAAGGTTTCTTGAGAATCTCTCATGAATGATTGCCAGTGCAAGTTTTGAGCCGGGCAGCAGCCTCAACAGAGCTGTGTTTGTTCCTCTGTTCAAACTCCCTGTTTTAATAGAAAATGTCAACAATAAGAAATGTTGAAGACATTTGGTGGGATCACAGCTAAGAAACAGTTCTTTCTCTCTTTTCACCACAATTACTTCCCACATAATCTAAAGACAGCAGTAGGGATTAAATATAAATAATCTGAAGATGGCAGTCATCTTATTCTGTATTCTCTTCACCTCTTCTGCAAAATCACTATCTGTCCTCAACACCATGCATGAACAAAGGGGAAACAACCAAACACAATGAACAGCTCTGCRAAGAGTTCACCTTTTTTCACCAGTGGAAGTTGGGCCTTTCTGCTCATCTTCAACCATAAAGGGACAAAAATGTAATATATCCACGAAATGTCACATTTTCCTACTAAGAGCTCATAGCTATTTCTGGAATAGTGATTTCTAGAACAGCTGCTGKGAGGAGAAGCATTTTGAGAGCTGAAGTTGAAAATTGCAAAAGAAAGAGAGGAAAAATAGATGAAAAGAAGATATTAACTAAAAGATAATTTAGAGTATCAGAAGGAATCAAGRAACCAGATTGCTGTGGTACCTTGAAAGATCAGGGTACAAAAAACCTGGCAGGTGGATATTCTGAATACATCAAGATAAATAAAGATATTTTATGGGCAGAGCTGATTTCAGAGATGCTGGGAACAGACAGATTTGACATTCCTGCACACAATGCTCTGTTCCTGAGAGGTCCATTCAGCTGAGTTGTTACTGTGCTGTTCTTGGAGTAAGAACCATGTTCTAAAGAGCGAAGTAATCTCCCATCTAAGCCACAAAAGTGGCTTTTATGCAGACTGTGATTCTTTGGCACGACATGTTTCTYCCCATTAAGTTTCTCTCCAAATGCAGAGCTCAATACACAACTCCACAGTAAGTCCTGAATTGAGAATTTTCCATGGAGATTAAACTTCCCGTTGCTCTGACGACACCAGGCTTCAGAGTTAAGATGGGCTGGCTCTGGGAAGTGCATTTCCTACAGGCTGCTGCTGAAGGGCTCTGCACACAGGCACAATGATATCAGTGCAACTTCCACTGGAGAGAGGCTTTCTTGTTTTAGTTTTTTTTTTTTGTTCAGCTTCCTGTTCCTGCCTACAGCTTTTAGGAGTTACTGTAATAGGATAATCAGGAACATTAGTTAACATTTCCCAGAATGTATTTGATGCGAGGCTCTGCAGGGATTAACTGAAAATACAGCAACACCATATGCAATCATTGGTAATGCACTGCTCTTGCAGCTCTGGATTTCAGAACCACCCTGACTGTGACAAACCACAATAAACACATGTATGTGGGCTTCCAGAGTGTGGGACTCGGATAAAGGGCAAATCCCCTTTTGTGATGTAGGGAAGAACTCCTGGAGTGGCCTGGGATAGCTGGGGATGTCAGTGCTGGCCAAGRTCAGGCAAAGGCACAGCCAAATTATCATGTGGCACCATCCATCTGCAGCAGCAGCTCTCACTGGAGTCAATAATGAATGTTCTTGCTGGAGCAGCTCACCCCAGCTTGGCTTTCTCCTCACACTGATACTTCCAGACCCAAGGAGACACAAAGCTTAATGCTGCTTTTGCTGCAGCCCCCAGGAGCTGAGCATGGGTGAAGATAYGGAAGGGGGGGCCATGCCCAATATYATTAAGAGAAAACCTCATTATTCCCAAGTGGATCAAAGCTAAGTTACTTTTAAAATAATATTAAATGCACAAAGTAAACTGACTCCTAATGAAACGATCTACTTTGAGTTGAAACTAAACTGAGGRTGGCTAAGTCACTGGCAAACCCAGTGGGATTTCTGAACAAAAATGGGAAGGGTTCTCCCACTGCTCTGGATTTGCTCCAGGAGCTCTGTGTTGGAGCACAGAAGCTGCATCAGATCATGKATTTGGGCAATACCAAACAGGAGTGGCAGACGGGGAGAAGATAATGAAACATATTCTTCAAACAGCAACACTAGAGAGTATTTGGATGGAATAACAACGCTCAGCACTCATAAAACTTTGTAGCTTCGCTTTTTTTTTGGCAAAATATATTTACTGTATTGAAACAAATCACAGAACATTCACAGGCAGCCACATTTTCTACGTGTTCTGTAACACAAAAGATGAAAAGATCATCTTTCCCGTCTGTCTGGGTTTAAATGGCTTACATTGATGAATAATTTTTAAAACATCAGTATGCCAATGGTAATATGAATGATGATAATTTTCAGATGTTTTTAATTTGCAGTTGGAGATAAAAATACACAAACCCATTKCAATATTTTTTACATGCAGATAATAAACGTGCTTCTTCTACTGATTATCCCATTGATTTAGGGTAGAGACACTCATGKAGCATTACATAATTTTATTTAATGATTGTTATGTCTATGGGTAAGATGTCTTATTCCATTTAATATGTTACATCTGACTGAAGGCCAGGGTGGCTTTGATTAAAAAAAATGCTCTGCCTAATACATTGTTAGTAGTGGCTCAGTTTCCCTATTTGCCCTCAGAATTTGAACACAAAATAAATCTACATTTCTTTAAAGCATGCAGGCAGCTGAAACACACATATTTGCATAAGCTGCAACACTCAGTGAATGGCAAAAGCCATGCAGACCACCAAGCACGAGGAATACACTGTGGAGGATGGAGAGGTAAAACAGAAGAGATGAGAAGGAAAAAAAAAAAAAAACAATAAACCATGCATCCATGAAAGCAATGGCAGGCACTGGTGGAAGAGTAAGTGAACACCTGAAGGTGTAGAGAAAAAAAGGACAGATACCTACCCCAACCTGTGCTATCTAGCTACCGACCTGTGGACTTATAGTATCACCAGTTGGCTCACCAAAGGGATCACTGTTGGAGGAGGCCTGAGACCCATCAGGCTAGAATACAAGAACATAACACCTTTTTTTCTCAACAATAGAAAAGTGAAAAGTCAACAGGAGGTTATTTTCATGCTGTGGGCACAACAGGTACATCCTATCTCATGAAAGCCAGGGGGCGAGGCCTCGCCGCTAACCTGCTCTCCAAAGCCGTAGCGGTTTCCTACAGCTGCTGCAGGCACCAAAGGACCTCTCCAGTTCCTGCTGGAGCCCAGGCAGCAGCTGCCACAGGCTTCAGAAGGTACTGGATGGGGCCAACCAGAACTGCAAAAGGCCATGTGAAACAGAAAGAGTCCAAGCTTGGGTTATTTTGCACTTTTTGTTGTACTGACCCCTTCTTGCCTTTGGCTCGCTCGGGCTCCTGCCTCCCTAAGACACCTGGTGATTTACACTCATTGCTTGGATAACATTTCTTGCTTTGGTGCATAAAGGCAAAGAGATCACATACTGAGGGCCAGAACATTGAGGAATGTAGCTAGGCAAGCAACTGGGATGCAAGAATGTGCAAGACAACATCAGCCATCATCTTTTAACACACAAACTCTCACATCTTTCTCTGCAGCCTCAGCACGTTTGTTGTTTTACCCCAAACTTCCTTACCATGAGTAAAGTGACTGGTGGTGTGCTAAAGAGGATATTGGATACAACTAGCATGTACAGCCTTACATATGAACTCTGAGTTGGGTTCCTTGTAAGCAGGGTTAGTGCACATCAGAAATGTTGTGCTATCAGCTGTCAAACCCAAAGCAGGAATTCTGGCTGCAGCTCCCCCATAAGCATCACCCAGCCCCGCTGGAAAAGTTATTTCTGACACTACAGAACAACATTTAATCAGCTTTTATCTTTTCTAGCTACAAGAAGACAAAGAGGATTTAGAAACCTTGTYGCTACTCACAGCCTCTGGCTCCTCACTTTTGCTTGGGCTTTCAAACCCCTCTTCAAAGAGGTCGTCTGCAGCAGGGTCACTCGTATGAGATGCTGATGATTTTGATGGAGAACTCTGTCTGGGAGCAGGGGTTGGAGCTAAACAAGGATTAAGGCAACAGCAACAGTTATTCCGTTGATTTCTCCAAAAAGACACTTCAGCACAAAATTATCTCATGCTTTTACATCCCTCAACTTCCACCACCCCCGAGAATCATTCTCTAACGAGGCACTGCACGAGATAAATTCAGGCACAGTTGCCATTATCAATCCCATGTGTTTGATTTCATTTGGCAGCTTCCAAATTGAGTTTGGCTGCATCTGGCCTATGTCTTTATGAACCTGGGAGACACCACTATATTACATTAGGAGTGTGTGAGTTGCCTGCCCTGTGGCAGGTACGTGAAACAGTCTCTGACTGATCTCTGGTGAATCTCATGAATTCCTCTTTTCAGCAATCTGCAAATCCCCCCCCTGCCATGCTATGAACACCATAAGCTTATTTTACAGCTCTTCAATGAATTTCCCCAYGTGTCCAATATGTCAAGCTACTAAAATAAATACCCATTTCTGCAAAGTATGGATGGGACATAAGTGAAACCAACTGTAATGATGAATGCTATGGGCTTCTGCCAACCAGCTTGCATGTTTCCACCACAAAACAAATATTACTGCTTTAGAAATTAAATTTCAGACTGTAGCTATCTGGGCTGTTCATGTCTGTGACCTCTGAAATGCCTGTCTCATATTTTCCTTTATGGCTAGAAACATGTTTCTTAAGCCAGAGCATGCATGAAGGATCTCAGTATCTGTGTTGGAATTTAAAGAGAGACAGAAGTGCTTCGAGGAGCAGCAATGTCCAAGGAAAGGGATGGCTGAAAGCACAYAAATACTCACGTGAATTTGTAGATGGTGTCGTGGAAGTCACAGGAGTCAAATTTAACTGAGAGATGTCAAAGTCATCACAATCATCTGCTTCCTGTGCCATCCCAACTTTGTTAAAGTAACTTGAGAAGGCCTCTGAGGTACAACTGAGGGAAGGCTGATCTGGTTTTCTTGATGGCACTGGTGGAGGCTGAGCCATCTGGAAATCTTTGAACATTTCTTTTCCCATTTTCTGTCTGGGCCTGTCTGTCTGCGGACTCGACCTGTTGGAATCGCTCGTGGGAGGGACGGTGGCTATGGGAGCAATGGTACCTTGGAACATGGCTGCTTGTAAAGGCAAAACAGTTTGTGTTGGCATGAAGGCAGTTGGCTGGAACTGGCCAGCCACGGATGGCCACGGCTGCTGGGTGGGAGGGAAGATGCCGGGCTGGCCCCACGCGATGGGCTGTCCTCCCTGCATCACCTGAGCGACTGGAGGCTGGGCACCCATGGCCAACTGCTGCTGAACAAGGGGCTGCTGGCTCCAGAAGGAGGGCAGGACAGCTCCCATGGCAACATAACCTTCAGGGAATAAAGAGAGCAGGATGGGGGTGACACAAATGGGATGAAAGATTTTAATGGTGCTGTCCAGAGCACGCAGGAAAAGCGACGCGATAAATCAGAAAGTGCAGAGCTGCACCAGTGATTCCAGAGCTGCAGCACTCTGGAAACTGGAAACACTGAGTTCACATCACTGCACACAGACAGAACCACAGGCTGCTGGACTCTGCGAAGAAATCATCTCCAATTGCATCATAATGCTAGTACTACTACTAATAATAAAAAAATCCAACCCAGATGATTTCAGATTAAAACCCTCACACTTGGTTATTACCCAATTACTTGAGAACATCAAAAAGATCTTGAGCTTGTGCTGCACTAAATACCTATTAACAACAAACTGCTTCAGGTATTCGGCTAACATAACCCCCTCCAGTTGAGGAGGAAATTATAGATTAAAATTATAATTGCTTCCTGTCAGAGATGAAGCCTCCTTTAAAACCTACCAAGAGTTTGACTGTGTAGGAATTACAGGATCAGGTGTTTTTTTTATTTACAACAACAACAAAAATGCATTTTACAAATTAAACTACCTAACATAATTATGTTCCACTGGTAGAAGTACTGTGCTTTACAGATATGCTGTTTCACATTTAAATTCAATACTTACCACTAATACTTTGCATAATGTAACTTCTCTCTCAATTTTTATACTGCTATAGCTTTAAAACTCTTGTTTCCAACCCGTTTCCTCAGTCCTCCTGTACCTGTTCCTCTTTGCTTGATTTCTAGGCTGTTTTGCTATCACATACATAAGGGTGGCTGCTATATTGTAAATGGAAAATCCCAAATCTCAATAAAATTTAAAAATAAGGAACTGMACTGTGAGAGACCTAATTCCTGAGTGATGGAAGGAGCAGCAGCTCAGATAGATTTCTGTTCCAGATGTCCAGGATGGATTCTCCAGATGTTCTTTGATCTCACCCCTGCTGTGACCTCATCCCAGCAGAGAAGGTTTCCATCTGGCATTATCCCCAAACACTTCACTGCCACTGTGACCTGTGTGAGGTGCAGTGGCTGATCTGGTGCCACCAGAGGAGGTAACCAATTAGGAAGTAATTGCTGAATGATTCAAGGCACTCCTCCTCCTCCTCCTTTCTTTTCCTAAGTGGGGCTGAGAGATCAGCAATCAGACCTGTCTGTGCAGAATGCCCTCAGCTTTTGAATTCTGAGCACTCTGAGGAACACAGGGAAGTCCAGAGGACATTCCAGGATTTGACAAAGTGGAATAYCTTTGAAGTGCAATCAAATTCTCAGCCTCTGTTTACTGGAGACAACAGAGGATATTCACTGCTACCACAGAACCCCCAAATCTAAACTAAATGCTGTTTCCTCTCTTGCTCCTGTACCTAGAAATTCTGTTATCCAGATGGCTGAATTAGGCTTGAACTCCCAGTGATTTTTGGGCTTTTCTGCTTTAAAAAATGTCGGCAAATTCAAACTAATGCACTCCCTGCTTGTTAAAGACTTGCTTTGCCTTGCCCTGAAGCACTGACCTCAAAAGCCTTCCCCACTTCCACCCTGCTGAAATCAATGCCCTGAGCACTGAAATGCAAACCAGAGCTGGGCACTGACCCCAAATCTGATTCCAGGTGTAACTGCAGAGCATTTCTTACCTGAGGGTACGGCAGCAGCGCTGAAAGGTACAGACCCAAACATGTCTGTGCTAGCAGGGAGTGACTGGGATGAAGATGGGATAAAGGCATCACCTGGAGTAGCAGGAGTCTGCAGGGAGACAGGCAGAGAACACAAGGGTGATGGATCAGCTGCAGCTCCTGCTGCTCATTGCTGCCACATCACCTGGAACTCTAAAAATCCAGGTTTGGAGTGAAAAATGAGAAAGAAGAAAGAAAGGGAAGATGTAGAAGGAAAGAAGCAATGGAAATAAAAATATTAGAATTTGCTGGGGATGGGAGAAAAAGAAAGAAATGGAGAAAATTTGTATTAGAGGGAAAAAAATCAAGGTGAAAATTTGCCTGGAATACATCACACACAAAACATATTGACACAACAAAAAAATATCGACAAAATTTCTTTCTCCAGAACACAAAGATTTGTGATTTTAGATGTCAGGTGACACTAAAGGGAAAGGCAGTTTCCAGGGCATTACCTTTTAAGTTAATACTATTAACAGTTAGGGTAAATAAAGTATCTACAGGATTTATGGAAAACTGAATTAATATTACTTCTAATTTAGCAACAGGACCAGAATCATAGCTCTAAATTAAAGGAGAAGGCAAATCCAATTGAGTAAGTGGAGGATGAGCACAAAGGGCTTTGAACATTGAGTCCCAGACATGATCCAGAATATACTGGAGATCTGAGGCTCCTGACCTCACAGCACTTGAATGTTCTCATTATATTCACACTTTCTTACAGCATAATGTAAAGCTCAAAAGCTTTATATGAAAATTTGTCATCTTATAATGCTGAAAAACATGCTTTTGTTTTGCCCTTAAAATACATCCATTTCTTTCTGTGTCTCTCTCTTTACTTCCCTCCTTTAACAGCAGTTCTGGGATCTGCACTTGGTGGATCCAGACACATGAAATTTGAGGCTGGAACTGCATCTTCTGCAGTGCAGCATTTCCCTCTCACAAACACCAGGGAAGCAGATCTGCAGCTCAGGYTGCACCCTGKGTGACACTTAACWCTAGAGCAGRAAAATAAAAATYGAAGGTATTTTTGCACATTGTCATSAARCARGGACTGCACGTTCAATTTACTTCACTTTTATTTTCCTGCAACCTAAAAACTGCTTTGAAATCTTCCCCACTGGAATGGCTGAGGACACAAATGTGCTCCGAAATGTGCTGGAAATAGCATGCAGGGAAAAACACAGTGCAGTTTCCCTGGGTACTCACTGGGGGAGAGGTTACATCAGGAGGAGTGGACATGTCCCCAAAAAGCTCTAGTTGGGTAACAGCCTGTGAGGAGAAAAAAAWAATTACATTTATCTTTTGAGGAGAAGAAACTGTGAGTTAAGTAGTTACARCTTATAAAGTTATCAGGTAACAGCAAACAATTTAAACCTCCCCARAGTTCTGCAGGCTTCAACTGTGAAGTCCCACATGGAGGAAGCACAYAGGCTCAAGCTGTGGGATTTTAATATTGCTAATGGACCCAAAAAGCCAGCAACTCACTGTAAGACTRTTCTGTAGGGAGTTCTCCAAAATGAAAAAAAAATGAATAAAACATGAAACAACTATCCAGAACAGGACTGGATGCATTACTGCTCTGCCTTTGACATCAGTGAGCTCCAAGCATGATTTATGGCCAGCCCTTTTCCCTGGCTCCTTTTCTAAACCCTCACTTCAAGGTCTTGAAGCATGGCAGCAGCACATGGAGTGCCTGAAGGATACAGAARGGAAGGGCTTTTAAAGTGCTGCCTGATTTCCCCTTGCCCATGGGACAGGTGTGACCTGGATAAGTGGACTTGCAGGAGGATGCACAACTGGGTTATTGCAAGTTTGTGGCTCTMCATTTAATTCTTGTTAGAAATATTTCCTTGGGACACCCTTCACTGGGAGCTCAAAACAGGTCACCCATGCAGGCCTGGCTAACTGGACCAGAAGGGAAAACACACTTTATTATAAGAAGCAACTTGAGTGGCTGCATAATCAAAAATCCTTCACATGTTCAAGAACAAATTTGCTCCCTTCCACCCACCTGCAAATGAGTTCAGCTGGAGTTCAGGGATGTTAAAGCACAGATCCCTCAGAGCTCTGCAGGAAACCTAAACCCCATCCACCWGCTTTATCAGGGGGGTTGTACTGGAAAGCTTTGGTGAGAACCCAGAACTTCCCACTACCTTTCTCACTGGTTTTCCCAGTATCACACCCAATCACACCCACAAAATGTGGGAAGGCACAATTCTCATCAAGAACAAGACTTAATGCAAATCTTGGTTTAGCTCACTGAATCTCCTCCCCGTCTTAGGCTCATGAACCTTACACCCTCCTATCACACAGACAAGGTTTGACATTCAGTTGAGCCTGGTTCTGCAAAAGCAGCCCCTGAATGCTTTAGGCTGTGACCAAACTGGCAGGTTAGGCTTTACAGCCTTTCAGGAGACCAAAATCACCCCAAGATTTTTTCTGCCTTTAACCTTCCATTACAAATTATCCCTTAAGGAGTAAGACTAAACATATCAGAAGTTGATACATATTTTTCAATCCAGTCTCTATTCCCACACATAAAAGCAACACCACAATCACTTAGAACTGGAATTTGTCTAAGCAGCTTGGATGATTCTCAGTTTCACRTCACAATGTACCCAGGGATGAATTATCTCACATTTTCTCACATCATGCTTTATATTAAAAAAATCACATTGTTTTAATGCTATGAAAATAAATTTTTTTCCTATGGCTTATAGCTATCCCTCTAAGTATCTGCATGGAAATGCAGAAGGGAAAAAGAGGGAAAGCCATGTTTTCTTCAGGGTACACAAATTCTAATACTCTGTATTAAAATACTGCCAGGAATAGCTTAAAAAAAAAAAAGCAACAAACCCAGCCTAAGTCCCTTCTGCAGTGTGCACAAACACATTAGGCAAGGGCTGTTAAAATGCCCAGGAAAGTGGGAATAAATAACAACAACAGCACTCGTTTGGAAATCACTTCAAGCCTCCTGTAGGCACTCCTGACTCAAGAGGTGTCAGCTGACACTGAGATACTCCAAGAGCCACTTTCTTCTCATCTCTCCAAACTGCTTGTTTAGCAGCACCCCAAAGCTGCCCTTCTCCTGCCCTCCTCACTGTTTGCTCCTAAGGAACACTTGTGTCCTTTCCATGAGCARCAGCTCCCCTGTGCCTCCAGCCCAAGTGAGGGAGCAGATGAGCAAGGGAGGGTGGAAAGGGCAGGGCACACAGTGTGTGTGCAAAGCYATCCATTTCTTAGTGGAAAAAAATRGTCCAGGTTTCCCAGGAATGCAGGAAATTGATAGTCAGTGTACTTTTGAACYCTGGATTATGTGACATGCATTTGAAAGGTGGTAACTCAGATCCCTGTGCCTCCATACTCCTGGATAATGGGAATTGTAATACTTTTCAGAGKGCTTCCAGGTGATGGATCTTTGGGTACTCTTCACAGATATAATTCTGTTAAAGCTCTGCAGACACATTTCTAAACAGGCAGCTGGAGAGAGTGATAGGAAAGTCAACAGCACTTTGTTATAATAAACCCTCACTCACAATATTCCCCAGGAAAAAGAAGTACATTTACAGGGGAATTATTTTTTTACAGAATGGCAACCTCATATGCAACAGGAGCTACAGAACCACAACACAGAATGTAAACACGAATTTAGTGGGAACACAACACCTTCATTTACTGACTGGAGGCAGCTCCAAACAGCAACCCTTGGAGGTGGATTTTAAAGTCCCAAATGGTTCAGGAGTCTTTTTTTTCTACAACCCAGCTCTCAGGCTGAATAAATGAAGGCATCTTGTCTGACACAGAGCTGCCTTTATCTGCTTGCAGCACACGAGATCCTGGACACTGAGCACTTATCTTTTATTTCTGTGATTTCACTGTCACTGCAGAGCTGATTTCACCCCTTATGCTTCATTAAGATTATTCACATCTGATATTAGCTATGTTCCAGTGCAGTTAATCCCAAGATGAACATTTTCCAATGGCACTACTCCTATAGATGATTCCAGCTATATTTCCTTAAAATATTTTTTAGTGTCACAGCCTTACCTGAGTGACTGAAACAAGATTTTCATCAATGTCCAGCAATAAGTTTCCATTCTCCAGCTGTAAAGCATGATTTATGAAATGAGATGAATGATTTATGGAAATGACATGAATTTCTGAGCATGAAAATGATAACCTCCATAATTATTGACTTCAGCATTGAAATGAAAACCCTTTCCATCTTGCTGTGAGCACAGACATGAAAATCAGGCAGCCAAAACAGTGAGTGTGAATGCTGCTGGGATGTGAGGCAAACACACACTTCATTTGTGCTCAATCTCATCTTCTGGTGTATAAAGCAATTTTACCACTTGTGACACAGCTATTTATTTTCCTAAGCATTTATTAATTCAGCAGTAAGCATACCCAGTGAGCTCTGATCCTCCTTACATTAATGGAACTTTTCCCTGGCTTGGTGAGAGAAGGGATTTAACATCCTCAGGGGAAAAAGCAATGATTGAGTTTTTGATGACAAAAGCTCTACAACCAAGTATCTTCAGAAAAACCACACACTTCTCTAACTAGGAAAACTATAACATCAATGTAAACATAATTAAGATTATTCTTTTCTTTCCATAGCAATTTTAAAAATTACATCAGCCAATTCAAGTGATACTTAAATCTGTATTTTGTATGTATGTAAATCTATGTGGGAATTTACTGCCCTCACATCTCTACATATCTATATCCATTCACTTAGCACATAATATCATTTCAGAATGCTAAATTTCAGGTAACATTTATTGTGATGTTGGAGACTTCATTTCTGCAGACACAAACAACAGTAGGCTGTCAAAAATCAAACCTAAGATGACTGAGAAGCTTCATACAAGTGACCACCCAGTAATTCCATGTCACTTAAGAGTCTCACAAACAGCCCAGAATGCTTTTTCCCCCCCCTCATCTCATCACAGAGCTGAAGTAAAGAGGAAAAACAAGAGTGGGAGAAGGCAAAGCCAAAGTAACATAATGTCACTGTGCACAATCAGGAAAAGATCCAGTCCTGTACCTTCCTGGAGCTGACCCTGTGCTCCCCCAGCCCCAGGTGAGCAAAGTGTGAGAAAAGCTGTGCCCATTTACACAGAGAACTCCAGAGACTTTGAAAATGCTCTTTGAATGAAAGCAGAAGTTTTTCAGAGGGCCCAGCCTTGGCCAGCAGTTCATCACTTCATGCTGTGACAGCCCCCTTGTCTGCCCCCCACCCTCCAGCACCAGAAGCCTGGAGAGATGCTCCAGCTCTTGGTCTTTCTCCAGGTGAGGATCCCTCCACAGGGTGATGCAAAAGCTTGGTTTAATTATTCAGCTGAATGTGAAACTCCCCTCCAGCTCAGGCAGCCAGGAGCTCAGCACRCCCTCCCCAGCGGCCGGGGCGGAGGGAGGACAATCAATCCTTGTATCCTGCTGACATTAAACCTGTCATGAGAGCTCCATCTTCCTATACAGGCACCTGAGACACCCTGTAAATCTTTCAAACATGAAATATGTAAATCTGGCTCCTTAAAGCAGCAGTGCCACTCCAAGCCAGGAGCAGTTTTAAACCACTCCAAGCCAGGAGCAATTTTAAACCACTCCAAGCCAGGAGCAGTTTTAAACCACTCCAAGCCAGGAGCAGTTTTAAACCACTCCAAACCAGGAGAAGTTTTAAACCACTCCAAGCCAGTAGTGGAACTCCTCACGATGCTTTTCACTATTCACTAAGAAATAACTTACTACCCAGGAGCTGGAGAAAACTCCAGAGAACACAAGCAATGGTAATCACAGAATATCCTGAGCTGGAAGGCACCCATAAGGATAAGAGACAAATGAACTGCAGCTTTCATAAACCACATAGAACTGATCCACTTCCACTCCAGTGCTCACTCTGATCACCAAGCCCTCTGAAAAACATCTTTTCTAAGCAATGCAGAAGTTCAGAATCCAAAAGGGAAATCTAAAACAGGGCTCTTGTGCTCACATGAGTGTGAAGCACCTTCTTCTTTCACTCCCATACACATACCAAGACAGAATACCCAACTTCTGCTACTCAGTCTGTTTTTCAGCAGCAGCAAGGGATCTTTGYTGACATATGGTATGAGAAAACCTGCTTAATACTGCTGTACTTTTGCAAATGAGATGATAAAAGTAGCATCTCACAAAACGTGGTTTTGTAATCTCAGAGAATGCAGCAAAGATGGTGCTTAAAAGCAATAAAAAAAAACCCCACGTGGTAATTAACTTGTACTCTACTACACAGCTCAGCAAGAAAAAAGAGTATGAAGGATACTAAATATAGCAAATAACCAGCAATTAGTAATTAACCTTTGAGCTGGCTATTAGCTGTTCAACTCCTTCAAGGCAGCAGAGGGATTTGAACTTGGTTCCCTGCACTCAGGGTGAGTGTTCCACCACACAGCCCAGCAGACAAAGGAGGAGTCACCCAACCACAGCCTCTCTGCATCTCCAATTCCCTTTTTCTGACATGGATTTTACATGGAAATCTAATGACCAGTCAAATGGTTGGTCAAACTAAAGATTTTCTATCTTGTTTCAGCTGAACATGTAAATATTTTGGCTATGACAAATAACTTCTGATAGTTCAAATGGTTATTGTTGTTCAGCAAAGCCCCAGGCTTTTTGCACCTTACACCACAACTGTTGATACTGCTACAAGCTCCATGCAAGCTTGCTAATTAACCACAATCCATTCTAAAAAAACAATTAGAACCACAATGAAGGAGCATGTCTGCATTGTGACTAAACCCAKCATCAGTCAAACTACATCTGGTAGGCTGAGACACACAGAAAGCATCCCACAGACATTGTTCTCCTGTAAAACTACTGCTGAATTAATGCAGTGGCATGGGAACTCAACAAAGAATTGGCCAATTATTTCCCAATTAAAGAGAACACACAGAAGAATGTGTGTCAAGAAAAAAATGGTCAAGGTCTTTGCAATCTGCAGCTTCCTACAGATCCCAGAAATCCTCAAGGGCCATGAACTTTCCCAATTACAGATTGCTGTCACCATCCCAGATTTACCCAGGTACAACCCTTTCATTTTAAGGCTGCTGTGAACATTTCATTGTGGAATCAAGAATGGCTTGGGATGGAGGGGACCTCAAAGCTCATCCAGTTTCACTCTGTGCCATGGGCAGGGACATCCTCCACTAGACCAGACCCCATTCAGCCTGGCCTTGAGCACTTCCAGTGATGGAGGCAATTCCCAACCAGTACAGGCCATGTCAGCAACATGAGCTGCCATAAAACCACTGATGGATTTTTATCCAAAATTCAGGCATTTTGGGCACCTGACACTGCACTGGGTGAAAATCCAGTCCTCAGAATCCCATGAGATGTGAGAATTGTCCTGTTTTAAGTTCCTCTTTTCAGTTCCACAGGGTAACTCTGAATTAGTGATCRAGACCATTCTCCTTCAGGGAATTCTCCTGAAGCCATAAACCCATGTTATGGGTGTGATGTACCCAAATACAGGGCAGCCCTGAGCTTCACTGCATTCCCCAGCTGCCCAGTTTCCTTGCTTTGGTGACTGGATGTGCTGGTTAAGCACCCTGAGCCAATCCTGCACAGCTGAGGAAYTGGGATTGTTGGATCTAACTGACATCCCAGATCACCAAGGCACACTGAGGGAATTCAATTGCTCCACTGTTGCTCAATAGCTTCCTTTAAATTAAGGAACTCTTCATATGATCAAAACAGACACTTACTCATTTGTTTATTTTTCTCTTCATTTGCAGGGAACTTAATTCTGAATTCCCTGTGTGCTTGGGGTATTTACTCTTATAGGAAATGGTATTTAAAATGCTTCAATTACTGTTTTTCTCCAACAGACTGTAATAAATCAAGAGTCCACCAGAGTGACTCCAGCTTGGAGCCAGGCTCACACTGCTCCCAGGCTACACATTCCCAAAACAATGAAATYCCCAGGCACAGAGGGTTCTGGTGCAAAGGTCCCAGACCTCTGTCTGTCAGGACAGGGAAGGATGAGCCCTTTAATGTCAGGATCACAGCCTGGGGACAACGGGTGGCTTCCTTTAACTGCAGGTGGGAGACACAAGAGATGATGAGAAGCCAGACTTCCATGTGGGAGCCAAACTCCACTTCTGGACTGACACAGGATGCTTGCAGGGAACAAACTTAACAGTGGAAGGGAATAAGGCACAGCCTCTTATTTATTATTTAAAATACCTGCAAGGCCAGATATAAAATCAGGGATGGTCTGAAACAMGAAGTTTGCATGGGCAGATTTGCAATGCTCAGAAACTATCCAGATTATTTCTATTTGTGTATACATTAACAATGGATCAATTCTAACATCCAGCCCCTCCTGACTGCTGGAAATCAGACTCTGAGTTCAGGTTAGCAGCTCTCTGAATTGCCTTGCTCTACCTGGCAGTGCAAAAACAGTTTTTCAATATTTGGYTAAAATACCTTTAACTKTGAGCTCAAGTGTTTAATTCCACAWAAACCAYRWACTTAACACACAYGAAGGAACTTCATCACTTYATGGTGATGATGCTATWAACTGGGRCAATTAGGGAGGAGGACCTGGCTTCTGTTTACTGTGCCATTGAAATTTTTATTAAGGAATAAACCAGAAAATATTCCAGGAAAGCCAGCTCAAAGAAACCTGGTTGGATGGGGCTTGGAACAACCCAATCTAGTGAAGGGTGTCCCTGCCAATGGCAGGGGCTTGAAACAGAAGATCTTTAAGGTCCCTTCCAATGATTTCCATTCAGTGATTCTGCCTAAAAAACAAAGGCCCACCAAAACATCAACCCAGGCCACAAGACATTCTCCCAACAAACAAATACATTTTCCAATTTTCCAACAAGCACCTGTTAAAAATGCACTTCCCACACTGCACTATTAAACCTCATACACGGGGTTTAATTGAGTGTGACTAAGTCAGGACATTTGAACACAGGTGTCTCTCTCAGCAAATGTAAATACAACTGGACAGTTTTCCCAGCACAGATGGCCAGAGACCAGCTCTGTGCACTCCCTTCCTCCTCCTGCCTGAGGATTAGATCCTGGAAGCCTGGCTSTGGAGGCTGAAGTCAAAGTTGTTTCTGCAGAGCCACTGATGCAAACTTCAGGAGAAGCCAGCGGTGGGACTGGCACTGCAACCCCAGCCAGAATCAARGCTGAGCTTTCCCAAACACACACCAGAACCACCAGGCAGATCTTGTGCCTTCTAAACCCGAGTGTGCTCAGGTCCAGCTCCATCTGCTCCTCCCACCCCATGTCCTGAGACAGTGGAATTTCTCTCCCAGCCTGGTCTGATATTCCCCTCATATCTACAGCCAAATGCCAGCCTGCTTTGAAAGGCACCAGCTCTGATGCCTTGGATCTTTACACAGCASTGAGATGAGTTGTTTGAAAGCCTTCGTGGAATTGTTAAGCTGATAGTTTAGACACTTTGATGAGGAGAGAAGGTTTTATTGTGACGTGAGTGACAGTCTCTGTGAAAGGTATTTACAGTCTGACTATTATGACTAAAAACACCGTGACAGGTAGAACTTGATGTGGATGTTTAATGGGGAGACAAAGGGAGATTATGACAAAAATGAGCTCATTAAACATTTCCCTTTTTTAAGAACAGTTAATTTCACACACAGAACTAGAATTTCTAAGTGGAGCATGCACCACTTAACAGAAGATTTTAGGGTAAACCTGCTTTCTTTGTCTTGTGAAGTGTCAGTGAATGGGGAATAGGAGAATTGGTCTAAGGACAGAGCAGAGAGAAAATAAGGATGAATTCGAGAAGTGTGAGTTAATACAGAGGATGGGAGAGAACTGAATTCCAGGGAAAGTGTGTCTGGACACTCAGCAGAAGAAAACAACAGGAGAGCAGGATTTGCWGGGCAGGGCTGCAGCAGAGATGGGGAAATACAAGAATTACATGGAGCAAGCACTCTTTTCATCCCAATGTCAGACAAGTGACTTGGCAAGCAGCCACTGCTGATAATTGAGTTCAGTGGGTCTGTTCCCCGATCCTGGGATGCAAGGCTCGCTCCTTTCTGCCTCATTTGCTCCGTATTTACATTATTTGATATCAGAGATCATGAGGAGCCAGGCTGTAAAGCACTTTTGACACCTGCTGGCAAGCGGCCTCACACAATGGCACAGCAYTGCTAAGTACATGAACAGACAATTCTGAACTCTCCTGCTCCTCCCTGGCACCACCAGGGAGATGCTCCACACCTCCAGCCTCAGTGGGATCCTGTACCCGTGGAGAAGTATTTGCCCAAATGGTTCTGGTGCCTYAGGAAGCTGTACCTTACTGAAATTCAGTGTGAATTACCCTGCCCAGTTCCAAAGCAGCCTCTGAAATGGAGATTCTGCCCTCCACACTGTGGTGGATCTCACCCCACCTAAGCCTAGCTTTTAGAAGCCATCATACCTGCATTTAAAATTCATCTGCAGCCACAAAGGAACCACGTGCAGATGTACATTTATTTCCATCTGAGAGGGACACTTATGCAGATGGGAGGGATTCCACAGGATCAGAGAATCACTGAATGGTTTGTGTTGGAAGGGGCCTTAAAGATCATTTCATTCTAACCCCCTGCCATAGGCAGGGAGTTCTCCCCTGGAGCAGGCTGTTCCAAGGCCAGCCCAACCTGAGAAGTGGCCAATTCTCTCCAAGGGCTACAGGGAGACAAGGCTGGAGTCTCTCTGTATGACCACTTCAATATCCCCCACTTCTCTGTTCAGAGACTAAACCTGCCTGGGAACACCCCAGAGGAAAACAATCCCATGATGGAAACTCCATCTCTGTCCTGGGACCATGGGCAATTCAGCCTGGATTCAACCAAAACTTGCTGCATTGTTATCAAGAGCTGAATGTAACATCAGCAGAGAGAATTCAARGTGCCTGAAACCTATCAGGAGTCACAAAAAAGCTTCTCACTTCATTCATCCATTATGAAGTCACTGAAAGCAAGACTTCCTAATAAAGGAAGTGTCCTTACRTGTTTAAACCAGGCACATGAACTTGATTATTTGCCCTCAGATTGAATTTTAGAGGTTTATATAATAATGACAGCTATAAATTGAAAACAAAATTATGGCAAGTGTCTCAATGACAGAGAGTCTCACATGTGGAAGGGTGAGCAATAAATCAGATGGGCACTGGAATATTAAATTGCTAATTTTAAGAGCTATTGCTCCTTTTTTTTTTCTTTTAATACATACTAATATAAAAAGGTGAAACAGGATCTCAGCTACGTCTTTCCTCCTCTTCTCCTTTTCCTCATTAATTAATGTACAGGAGTTGATTGGAGARAAAGCTTTTATCCCTTTAAATTTAACCATGAACTAGAGAAAAAAAAAAACCTAAAAATAAGGTGGAACCAGCTTCATGGAGATGGCAGATTAAATGTATTTGATGATTACAGAGTAGGTTCCCYGAGTCCTGTATCTCACATCTGCTATTTACAGAACAGAGCAGTACCAGTGTCTGCAGACATGATTGCAAGCACACCCAGCCACACTGCAACAGCCTAAATTACACACTGTACCCTGAGTGAAATTGAGGCATCACTGAAGGGATAATAAAAGAGTCACAGGAAAAGCAGAGCAGAGAAATTGTAACACTGAGCTACATGAAAARCTACACGAGAAATAAGTGAAAAATCAACAGCTACTGCATGCCCACAAATACCTCAATCAGCGCTGCAATGTGAGTTATTTCASCAGGCAACATGAAGGCACCTCCCTGCTCCTGCTGGCTCACCATGAAACATTTCTGGCAGGGTTTTTTTGTTTGTGCAAAGCCCAGAAGTGCCACAGTCCAGCTCCCCATCCAGCCCCTCCACAGCATTTTTCATTAATTATTCCACATCTTGGTCAACCCAAGTTGTGCAAGTCACCACATCCTTGAGGTATAAAAAGTTTCCTTCTCTTGGACACAGGCATCTTCCCCGTGCTTGCACTACACTGAAATTCCTGACCTTTTTCTTGGTTTTTCTCCCCTCTCACACAGMTCCTCAGAAATACTGATTTTTTTGTGTAACCAAAGCAACCCAACMACTCCTTGAGGCATTTATAGGACAAATTTATACTGAACAGCATGACCCACCCTTCAGCAAACACACACCTTGTTCTAGGGCATCTGGCACTTCTCTCAATCACTTGTTACCATTAATTACATATTCTGGGAATAAATGCTTCACCTTTTCAAAATGCCAATACACAGAACAGGAAGGTGCATTTTGTCTACAACAGTGTATTACCCCTATTCTTTTAATATTTTCCTGTCCATGAAAGGAACAGGACAGAAAAAAATTCAGCTGAATTATGCTTAGTTTCTTGTGTACTTAGGGAACTATAGAAATAATACACATTTGGGTTCCAGAGAAACCTTTCTAAACCAGGCAGCACCTCAAGCATTAACAGGCAGAAGGTTTACTGTCAACTCCTAACCACAAASAACACATTCACAAATGGTGACTTGCCCAAAAATGAGTTAGGAAAGACAGAAAGGAGATTCAAGCMATGAATGAGATGGATTTAAGTGACATCATAATCCCAACCAACCCGTAACATATCACTGACAAARCTCACACAAGGAATGTATCAAATGTTATGGCATTAATAAAAGACAATAATAAAAGTCTCAGAAGCTAAAGCTAAAAAACACATTTCCTTTACTGCATATAAACAGGGAAGATACTTACACTTACAGGTTGACTTTTTGGCACATCATAAACACCTTCCTTCTTTTGGCTGGTAGGAACCTGCAACAGCAAAGGAAAACTGAGGTCACCACAAAARCAGCTTGGATGAAAAACTGAGAAGAGCAACTGGTATTTATGCACAGGGTGTACATAAATGAGTATTTTATTTAATACTGATTTTTAATACTAATGAAATCGAGGATGGTTCCCTTCTTATCCAAGTAGGACCATTAATGGAGAAAATACTGAAGAAATAAAACACCTGTCTGAATTTTTTACAGCCCAGCAGTGTTGAGAAAGGAGATTTCCATTCTCAGACAATTCTGGYTGCATGAAGTCCAAGGTGTACTTGGAGCTCTTTCCTACTTTAATGGCTGTTTTTTTCCTTGAACTTGGGGGTTAGAGATGAGCAATGGAAGTTATGGTCAGGTGAATCCATCATCTCCCCAGATGAAGTGACACAGAGYTACCAAGGTGAGGGTAAGAGATGTTTTTACCTTGTGTCAGATTTCTTCACAATTCATTTAATCATCTAAAAAGAGTCCTAACACGGCAGTGATGGGGCCTTGTGGATGCTCTATGAAGAATTTGGTTATAATGCTGTATAATGCAGGAGAGATGGGCAGGGGACAATGCATTTAAACTTTGTGTGAGCCTTTAGTTGAACCACTTTATACTCAGGGGATTTATAAAGTGCTCCTGCAGACTCAGCTGCTTTGTAGTACTGGGCTGTGCTTGCCCAAGGACCTCTTGTTTGCATATTKATAATTGTGATTATATTGCCTTTCCTCCCTAGAAGCACTGAGTGTCCACTGTGAATGACAAAAGCAAAAAGAACAGTAACCTGTTCTGTTCAGTGCTGCTTTTCGCACCAAACAATGTATTTGGAATATTTCAAATAACAATGAAACCTCAYAGGTCAATGAGATGATATTGCAAATATGATAAAATTATGACCTTTCTGTTTTCTAAGACAACAAGTATCTTAAGCTTCTGATATTAAACTCAGACTGGTCTAGGGGAAGCTGAAGAAATATTCACTGAGATGTGCTCTCATTTCTTATTCTGCATAATATTCTGAATAAAAACCTCTCTGTACTGTTGTCCCTACTGTTCCTCACCCCATCACAGCCTCCACAAGGAACTGAGTGTCTTTAACTTGGGGCACACTGAAGAAGTTTGTCAAGAACTCACAGAAACTGAATGAACTTTGTGGAAGATCTATTCCTACCCTTGGTTCTCCCTGGCCACTTCCACTAAAGCCAGGATCACACTAGATATGTGAAACTGGTAAAAATTCAGTGCCATGGCAGTAACAGGCTGGAAAGAGAGAGCTGCAGGTGAGAGCAGGAACCAGGAATGGTCAATTTTAGGAAGTCACTGSAAAGCTGAGCCTTCACAAAAGGAGGGGAAATATGGAAAGGAAAACTGTTTCCAAACTTTCATTAGAGTGCATTTTTTTTCCTGTTTTGTCTGGAATGTTTCCTGTTCAGCCACTYTCCTCTTCCTCCTTCCAACCTTTCTGTGAAGTCATCCCAAATTCACCTATATCCTGGCTGACAGTGGACTGAGCATTTCCCTGCACTATCACTCCCCCTTTTTTCTATTCCAGTTCATACTCAGAGAAGAGCTGCTTGCATCTCATATGAAAACAGAGGAATTTTCCTGGAAGCCATCCCTCCCTCCCAGCCCAGTGCTGCCTGACCTGCTGTCTTTCCTTGCTGTGCCCCACCACATTTGTTTGCATCTCTGCTTACACTGAGGAGGGGCTGCAAGGAATTGCTGCCTTTCCTTTGATTAGCAGCACCAGTAAGAGGTCCCAGCACTATTTCTGCTGTCAGCTCTGTCTCTGTGACAGGCTGTGAACCATCTGGATGTCTTTGCATCTCGCAGCAATAGAAGCACCACAATTCAGAACCCCCCCTATCTCGGATTGTCAGCTCCTCACAGAGCAGAACTTGCCTCTCCACAGAGACCAGTGCTGCCACACAGACACCAAACCACCTCCCAAAATCCCATCTCCACCTTGCCAGAAMAYCAGGCAGCAGAGGAGATGCTGCTAWGCAATCTGAGGGTTGGTGTGTGCCCAGTGATTGAGTCCTTGCCTAACGAATTACAGCAACTTACATAGATAATATTAAAAGAGCAGACACAGACAGTCTTTGGGGTAATGTATCAGAGAAAGGTGACAGACAGAGAAAGAATGCTTAAAAAGAAAGYTGTGACCTCTATTATGCTAAGAAGAAATAGAAATTGTCACTTTCTGCACGTGTCTTTCATCTGCAATTCCCCCACGGGGTGGGAATCTCTTCCACCAAGGGAGAAGCGAATTTGATGCACACCAGCAAATGAAAAGCCAGAGCAGCACCAGCAGAAAGGTTTGGTGA
>CADDXX010000078.1:1339828-1555565 GCA_902810485.1 Alauda arvensis | reverse complement strand
AAAAAAAAAACCTAAAAAAACAACCAAAACCGAAAAACCAATCAACCAAAAGCACCAAAAAATACAAAAGAGGATTTTTTCCCATTTTGTCTTTAATAGCAGCCTGATGGTTCTGAAATTACCAAGATCTTGTCAGAGAAACAATTTTATCAGTGATCTGAGTGTAAGATCTGAGGGGTGGAGACCCAGATTTGTGGGAGCCAGGAGCTCAGGAAGCTGTGGAGCTGGGAAGCTCATGGCTATGGGCCAGCCTGCAGCTGGGACACCTCAGCATCCATCAGTTACAGAGAAACCACAGTTTTAACTTCATCCCTACCCACCAATGTTTGCTGGAAGGTCTATGAACACTGGGAGCAACAGCCCCATTCTGCTTCCTYCCACCAGTAATTCTCTGAAATGTCACTAAAAGCTTTGATGAACAAAAATCACCATTTTTTTCYTTGAGTCTAGTTCTCAYGGGAYCTTTGTTTCYAGCACAAACCTGACAACYMSACTAGCAATTTTWTAGCATTTGCTGAGAAGAGTCAAACTTTCAACACTGAAAATGTTCAGCCTTAGGCAGACTCTCACCTTGAGAGCTTTGCATGYCTTGGTTTGGAGATGCAAAAAGCTGCATTTTTGAGTGTGTGTGATGCCAGGGGAGCAGCAGGGAGAGATTAAATGAATCTCATATTAATGACCCTCTGATGGCATCTATAAGATGCCATTTTCTAATGTTTAACTTGCATTTCCCTTTCCCACTCAGCTCTTTTTTGTTTTAGCTTATACCTACACTAGCCTCTCATTTATTCTATTATCTTCCTACATTTTCTCACTATTTAATGCTTTTCCTTTTATTCCCTTTTTGGTTCTATGCTTGTCCCTTTCCTATAAGCAGATCAACCTCTAGTCCAGCTGGATGAAATGCTTAATCACTGCTTGAAACTCCTTTCCCTCCACACCGAAGGATTTCCTCGAATCACAATTTCCTCACAGTGCACAGAGATCTCTGCCTCTCCTCAGATTTGCCTCCAGTATGTGATACAAAATGAATTACATTATATTTTAATAAACTTCGTGCTGATCCCTTGAGGACAAATTGAACGACAAAAGATTATTTTATATTGCTTTCAGTGCAGTTTTTTGTCAGTGTGARGAATGTGAGCTTGGGCTTTAACATAACATATGCACTCTGAAAAACAGTTTCCCTGGTCTGGGGGGGGATATCCCTTGGGAGCTCTGAGGTTTTGCTCAGTTATTTCCTTGGTTAGACAGAAACAGGAGCAGCACCACTGAAATTTCTAGGAACTGCTTGGATGGTCTGCCAACAAAACATCTTCAGCATGTTTCTCAGAATAGGTGCAAAAAATTTCAAAAAATTAACAGGGAATAAAAAACAATCTCCATTTATCACCTCATAGGGTGCACTCCAAAGTTAATATACAAATCTGCAGAAGCTGGTATGACAAACAACAGGAAAATCACACCGTGACTGGGCAGAGAATGTCACCAGAATGGAAATGCCAGGACACTTTTGGTGATGGATGGAAACTAGAAGCGAGCTATGTATGAAATGCACTCTCAGCAAGGGCCGCTGCGATGGGGACAGCGAGGGGAGAGGTTTCTATACCTGATAAATGTTTTCCTCCGTTTCAGGCTCACGGATGGGCTCGTGTCCAGCCTCAAACACAATGTACTATGGCACCAGCCAGAGAGGGACAGTCAGAGATGAAACAGAAGGGAAAAAGGCCGTTTGGAATTCCACGTCAAAAACAAAGGCAGGCATTAAAGAAACAACTTCAAAGCACACAGGCTGGCAGCAGGACAACTGGYTTGTTGGGAAGCACCAGGAAAAGGTTGTTCCATATTTCATAAACAGGTCTAAATCTCCTCTTTAATGATCATTAGAGCAACTCCCTAATTCYTCCTCGCCAGGGAGACTGCCTGTGGCCCAGCATTAATTTTCTGAAGGCAACACGAATTTTGCCTCTTTTACATAATGGCAATTAATTGCACRTATATTTATTATCTGGGAATAAAAGCTAAATCCAAGCTGGGAGAGCAGGCTGGTGTGCGTGGAGCAGGCCACATGGCAAAAGGCTGTCACAACAYTTTTTCATTTTCAGGTTCTTGCTTTATTGTGAAGAGTACAGAACAAAACTCCTGACATTATAATAGCTGAACAGTAATTTGGGGCATCCTGACTCTTATCATCTTTCTTGCTGCACCTTAGGCACTGTTCAATATTCACTAATGGCTGAATTGGTTCCTTTCAGCCTGACTCCCACTGATATGCCTAAGTGGAAGAACACGAAATCCCCAGGAAAAAAAAGCAAACTATCACATATTTTTGTTTCAGCACAAAAACACGAGAATGAAATTACATCTTTTTCTTCTTCACACTCAGCAGGGTATTGGACATGAATATATTGACACATTTCTGATAATCATCTTTGCTCCCAGACATTTTTCTTGGATGAAGCAAGACTTAAATTTCAGATCTATTATTAAATCATAGCTCAAAYGCCAACAAGGGAGTGTGTTACAACACCAGTGCTACTGCTGGGTTTTTTTTTCCCAAATATTCACCCTCTGAAYTAAATTCTGGCTCCACAGAAAACAAAAACAAAATGTCAACTTATTACTGTGAGAACAAGATGTCTCATTCCCTAATTCTCAGAGTAGCTCCCTCTTCAGTTAAGGGTTTGGATTAAAAAATGGAGACAAATCTCATTTTGAAACTTAAAATCTGGATACACAAGCCACGTTTTAAGTAGTATTTATGACATATGTCATCTAATATTTCTATATTCCAACTGAAATATTCCATTCTATACAGACATATTGTGCTAATATTTACAGCTTCATCTCTAAAAATGCTACTTTCTGTGGAGGTTTTAAAGGTTTCTCACAAAAGCTCTCTTAGTAAAATTTCAAAACATCTTGTTCAAGGTTTTGGCTGTGTTTGAAGATAACATGTATCTAGCCATTTCTGAAACTCCAAGGCCATACAGCTTCAGAAATTACCTGGTATACAGGATCTTCTACATCTTCTTCCAAAATTGTCTACAGCAAAGTAAGAGGACAGGCAGTAAAAGCAAAGAACATAAACAGCAGAGATAAAAGAACTGTATTCAGAAATTAAAGGACAGCAAAGGGACAAGCAAAATGGGCAGGTAAGTTCAAAGTCACATTATGGTACAAAGTAACTTTATTCAAGTTCCATCCGAGTTTAACAATCTGCACCTTGTTTGACTTCATTCAGATACACACATTCAGAAGAATAGTGAACCTCCCCTAAAGTATGAGACACTTYAATCCTGACTTACAACACTTAAAACCTGACTTACAACACTTAAGACCTGACCTACAACACTGACCCTTCATTAAAGTTTTCCTTCTGAATTAGAAGAARCACAAAGCAGGAAATGAGGGGATCATTTCCAGCTGCTAACCAGGTTCACCACACCCCAGTGACAGCTTTCAGCTCAGTTTAATCCTAGGCTGGGCTCAGGGTGGCTGCTGGTCCCTTGGAAGCCAGCACTGCTCAAACCCACTGCTGTCAGGAGTGCTGAGGATGCTCAGAGCCTCTCTGGAGCAMCTTGGGGGRRAAAACTCCAAACCCAAACGTTTTGTGGCAGTATTCTAAGCTTATTGGTGTACCTGGTATACAGCCTGCTCACACTGTTTGTCCTTTTGTGCCTTTTTTTCCATTTCTTCCCTTTGTTTCAGTTCGTAGATGAGCTGAAACAGGTCTCTCAAGTCCAGGATTACAGGTTCAGCCTATGGAAGTAAAAAAAAAAAAAATTATGAAGAATTTCTCTAGGAGAAAATAAACCCCTCTTATCCCACCCTGCTGAGGGAGCAGTTAGAGCACCTCCACAATTAAACTCCACATAGAATTAATTTCTATCTCAGCACCCGGGCCTGGGTTAATTCCTCCTGAACTAACTGTGCTTGAAAATTAATGATAATTATAGTTATGAATATAAAAAGCATTATGAATATAAAAGGCACATGGATGAATGTAAAGGCATATTTATTAGTGGYTTCTCATCCACTGAAATTACAGCAAGACTACACACAATGTGGGTTTCCATGAGTAGAGGAACATAAACAAATTTATCTTCATCCAGTCAAGCTTAGCTAGAAAGGTAAACAATAACTAATTATAACAAAACACATCATTAAAAATTGGGAACAATGARACACATTCCCTCTTGCCCAGGCTGGTTGCATTAATTTGCTATTTAAGATCTCCACAGACACTTGTGACCAGTTCAGCACAATCACAAACAGCCCAAGATTGGCCTCCTGAACAGCCTCTCACAAATGGCTTTTCAGCTGAGGGACATGGCAGGGAATGACAGGGATTTGATACTTACTGCCTGGGCTGTTTTTATTGCCACAAATCTGTGATTCCCCTCCTTTCCACACACATATCCAAACGCTCGGTGGTCTGTGATATCCTTTGCAATGTAGGAGATTTCATGAACTGCATGGTGATGCTGGAGTAACTAAAAAAAAACCAAAACAAACAGTAGAGAATATCCATCAGAATGCTTGATTAAAAAGCAGTATAATTTCTCCTTCACCACTTTATCTGAACCCCAACACATTCTGATATGAAAACCAATTAATATCTGAACTCTTTAAGCCTCTTATTTTCTCAAAATCTAACCAAACTTGCYTTGCTTTAGTAGGCTGACTAAAAGCTTCCATTGAAGATTTTTCTYGGTATCTTTAAGTGAAATATAATTAAATAGAAAATGCATTACCTAGCTGCTATCTACACAGCATCCCAGGCACAGAATCAGTATTTCCAGGTACATAAATAAGCAGGGGCTGCAGGAACCTGGAGTTTCCCACAGGGTGACTCCCAGGCCAGGATGATCTGCAGAGCTACAGCTGAGATCTCCAATACCTCTGGGAATCAGTTCCAGATCTGCCTTATCTCCACAAAAATCAGCATCAGCCACTGAGAGATTTCACTTCAAGCAGTAAGGTAGATCCAAGTGTTTATTTTCCTCAGAAAATGAATGTAAATGTAATTTTTCAACTGGAAATCAATGCTGAATGCAAAAGTGCACGTTTTACTTAAAATCCCACTTTGGTGAACTGTAATAATGAAAAGACTTAATTTTAACTGTGTGAGCAAAACTCTGCCCAGAGTCAGGACATGAATCTGAGGCTCTTAGAAGCATCTCTTTTTTATCTCAGAATCTTTCTCACTTTGGACTAAACAGCATTTTATTATCAAAGTAATAGAGAAGTATTTCCACTTAAAATAATGTCCTTGGAAAGCTTATCTAAAACAATCTATTAGTTTCAATTTCTACCTTCTGATRTATTGACCTGCTCTTGTATCATCCAGGGATAATGCTATTTCTGAGAGCAGGCAAAGCCTCACAGAGAATTCTTTGGAGGTCCAGATTCCTGCTGGCTCTGAGAAAAGCACATTTTGAAAACCAGCATGGTATCCAGGCAATCTCTAAACAACCAGTTATTTTTAGAGTTAAAAAAAAAAGTAGAAGTTTTCAAATTCAGAAGCAGGGAGGACGTCTGTGAGGCAGGGAAAAGGCTGAGGGTGTGCAGGGAGAGTGACAGGACTTCTGTAGGGCAGGGAGTGGGATCTGAAAGGAGAGGCAGCCTGCAAGAGATGGATGGCTCCATATCAAACAARAGACTGGGCATGTTTCATTTTCATTTCACAGTAAATGGCTCTTAATGTCCCCACATGAAGGCTGCTTGCTCGTGGCAGAGCTGTGCTGCCAGGGACTGCAGGCACAACGGGGCTCAGCTGAAGGTGCACTTCAGACTCTCCCTGATGTGYTGAGCGTTTAAAATTAATGATGGGATCTCACTTAGATAATACAGGGATATTGATTTATTAGGTTTTTTTGAAAACCAAGTTACAYGCTCTCTGTTAGGATGAAATGAAACGTTCCCATCTCTCTATTCTGCATATGACAGGGAACGTTATCTCTGGCTCCYATTAAATCAAAGTTCTCTGACATTGCTTTATTGATTGCCAGGCAGCATTTTTGCACTGAAATTAAACTGTGATCAGATGCCTTCCTCRTGGAATTAAATCTGAAGATTGTTCTACCATGGAAGAGTATCACCCACAAGGCAAGAGAGCAGATGGAGACGCTCCAACTTATTTGGGAATCCAAATTCACTGTTTGAAAATCGTTAAATTTCCAAGGGTTATGATATTTTACATACTGTATCAATAGAAATAGAAATTAGGTAAAGGTGAYTGCAATTACTCTTTTATGTGTTTTACTGGATGGAGTGTTTAGGGAGAGCTTTTCACTTGTTTGAGGGACAGTGAGTTGGAACACACACGTGAAATGCAATATTGCACGTGCACATCTGTACTCAAATGTAGATWTAAACACACCTGCATTTTCACAGCCCTCAGGTCACCTCATGTGTCCTTCCTACACATTCCAAGGCTCCATTCTAAGCATTCTTTACTGAGTGTCTGACTTTTTGCTCCTGCACAGCAGAAATGGGGCTCCTGTTGCAGCCAGGAGAGATTCACCACCGTAAAATGCAAGATCAGAATYCTGTCTCTGGTGGCCACAAGCACATAAAATAATTATTTCTCAACCCAGGGATGTTTCTGACACCCCTGTATGCCACTGCTGATGGATTCCATCACACACTATCTCAAGTTTTCACTCTGTGCTGAGAGCTGCTACAAACCATCTACCAATCCTTAAGTGAAGTACCAGATTGTTTTGGAGCACTGCAGCACGACGGAACAAATTACAGAGAAGACTTAATTTGTATTATGGTTCAACACAGTCAATTACATATTGCAGAGATTAGAAAGTAATTTAACATTTAAGTTTCAGTTGTTAACAAAACCCACAGCCTCCAAATTATTTTAGGTCTCCTGTGACTTTAGTCACTGTTGTGAATGTTGGAGGTTTTTAATGGAAGCACAGATAAAGTCTCAAAATGGGCAACAAGACGTTCTTGTGGTGGATGAGCTCTCTTTTTTAGGCTAAACATAATAGCATTATTATATTCTATTCATACACTAAGAAATTTTTGCCTGGTGTTCAACTCCAAAATATCCACCTGCACCAAGCCTGCTGCCTTTCCTCTTCCCTTAAGTTAACTCTGGTCTCTCTCACCAGCCATTGTTTCCTCTCCTTTCCTCCATTCCATCCCCTGCTTCTCCTCTTCCCCCAGGTCACTCCCTGTACATCACACTGAATTGATTTAGCTGCCTCTGAGATCTGTAGCATTTCTAATTTCCCTCAGGCTGCTTGGCACCTATCATAAATTTTTTCACCCCTTATCCTCRTCTTGCCCCTTTATTTCCATGCTGTAGCCTCCAGTGCCACTAAATCAATTAAGTCAATCAATTAAGTACTTGGAGGGTCCAGCAATCATGTCAAAAATGTGAGTCAGATGGCATGAGAAAGTCACTGCTTTACTATGGCTATTTCTCTTTTAATGAGGTTGTCTATTTAGTGGAGCCTGGGGCACAGTGTTAGGAGCCACAACAAAAAAAAAAAAAAAATATCCTGCAAGCTGCAAATCCTCCTGGAAAAGCTGCCCCACTGAAAGCAGGAGGCTTGTTCCACACAGAATTACATCCACCAGGACAAGCCTCACAGGGATTTGGGTTGCACAGCTCTCACCTTGAGTAACTGCACACTGGGCCTGGTCTCAGAGAGCTGGGATCAACTGGGAGCTCCACTGTGGATACTGGGGTACAGATGTACCAAGCCTATTCCTGCTTGGAATAAGCAATGAAACATTTTGCCTGTATAAACTCCCCAAACATCTCAGTTACCCGCAAACTGCCAAGTCCTTAATGGAGTCACAATAAAATAACTTCATGGACCATGGTTTCAGCCAGGCTGTAAGTCCCCTGTATTCCAGCTGGGACTGCTCAGCAGCACAGAAGGAAACAAGGCCCTGTCTGCTTAGAAAGATCACTGAAAAAAAGAAATCACAGAAATTGAACCCAACAGGGAAAATGAATTTTTCCAGAGAAGCTCAGCAAGCCCAAAGTGTGACTGGACATTGACCATTACTTACTGCAACACACAGTGAGAGGAGTGAATTGCAGAACACGTGAGTGGCTCTGAGATTAATTTTATTTCCCTGCTGCAGGAAAACCCTGGGTGGCACAGATGGTTCTCCTTCACTGCACCCAGGAGGCTGCTGTGCTCCTTAGCAGGGCTCARCATGCAGCACCTGGTCCAAGGCTCTTCACAGCCATTCCCTTCCAATTCCTRTTTGTTTCAGCTGATATTTGCAGGGATCATGGGGACAACAACACGCCACAAGCATTTCCTTAATAGCTGTGTTTGTGCTGCAATGCCTCTCTGCTGTTCTCTAAAATGCAGAGTTAGAGTGGAGCTGCTCATCCCCATCACAAAGATCCCACAGTCCTACAGGTGCCCATGGCAGCAGGGYTGGAATCAGATGATCTTTAAAGYCCCTYCCAACCCMAACCATTCCATGAYRTGAAACACCTGMATTCTTTACAGATTCAAACCSCAGRCTGATCTAGTTTTGTAACTTCTGGAAGTTTTAAGAGATGGACAGCAGTCCCTGTATGAGGACAGCTAAAAAACCACCACCCAAACCCCCAAAACTTCTTCCTGGCACAGAGTTTTCCCTGGTAGCCATCAAGGTGCATGGACACCTCTCAAGCAGTTGTGAACCTTCCATTTCCTCTCCCTCTAGAGAAAAGTGCATTTCAGTGGGAGTGTGTACACACAATCTGGAGGAAAAGTCAACAGTCTCAAATGTCAGAGTGAAATGAAAMGCACATCAATAAATTGCATTTGCATCACAAACTTTCTCGTGTTGTTCCCTGGAACTTGGTATTTGAATGGCAGATGGGGTGGCAAGACATCAGCCTCATGAGATAAGGCAGGGGATGAGCAGATGGGGAAATGAAACAACCACTGCAAAAAATTCTCAGTTTCATGTGAAATACCAGAGAGGAGACAGCTCAGTGCTATTTCAGAGCTACAGCTGCCAACAGCTTCAAACTCCYTGCAAATTACTACTGGACACAGCACAGGGTGACTGAGAAACATCTCATTTCCCATCTGACAGCCCTTCCCTATTGTCAGGAACACTTCAGTCACATGCCCATGGAGAGGGGACAGAACAAACAGTTTCTGACAGATCACAGTAATCTGCCTTAAATGTGACRGTGCTTAGTGTGAGGAAGCACTTGATAGCCCAAAAAAATCTGTTATACAAACATTTACTGCAACATGTGGAAAATTTTATCAGRTTTGATCTAGGAAAGGAAGAGAGCTGTAGAGTTTAAGCTTAGCAAATTATCAAAATACTGAATTGCTACAAGAAGAGCAAGGAGTTTTGGAACAAAGCATCATTCCAATTCAGCTTTCTAAAAAAAAATCACATATGAAAACCTGAAAAGCAAAATCCATTGGAAACCCTCCTGCAGTTATGGAGATTTCAGCACTGGGAGGCATTTCCCAGCACTGGCCAAGATGATCAGTTTTGGTCATAAAAGAACATGAGCTGAACATAAAACCATGGAGTGGGGGCTGAATCTTTCCCCCTGAAGGAGACTGACAACGAACAGCCCAGTGCTGAATCTGTTTGAGCCAGAGCCACTCATGGAATGTTGTCTGAACAATGGATTATGGACTTTCCTAGTGCAAAAATAACCCACCCCAAGAACAGGAGCAGAGAAGGAAAATGGAACCTCTGGAGTGTTCTCCAAGCCTGAAGGGCCCTCTGTGAGCGTGGCTTCACAATGAGAAGAAAATAAATCTGTCTAATCCCCGTGCTTCCTCCACACACTCTGATTYTGCAGACAATAACCTGAGGAAAGACTTTTGCAAGTGCCAGCTCCTAAAAGGCGTCTCAGTGCACAAGCTCTGCAATGAAAACACTTGGCACAAAAAGCTCACTTGGAGATTATATGCAGATCAGAGCTTGGTCTGTGCAGCACAAAGGGGCACATGAAATATGGTGCTGATAAAGAGAAGAATCAAAACAGATTTAGCCCCAGCTCTTGCAGACTCAGTCCCTCCAGGGGGGCAGCCGTCTGGCTGTGACACAGCGCAGCACCCAGAGAAGTGTAAATTTAATTTCCTTTTAATAACAATAACAAACTCCTAAGAGCCATTCTCTTCCTGCAGCCAAGGAGACTGAAGCAAAAACACCCAGATTATGTGACTTCCTGAGCTTACATGGCAACGTGCAGCTGAGCCAGGAGGGAGAGCAGAGCCAGTGAGCAAGATCCTGTGTGAGGATAAAATCCTGCCCAAGTGTAGGGCTACACTAAGCTCCACCTGTCCACTCCATCCTAAATAAAGGCAGGTAGTTCCCAGAAGTACCCCAGGTAAGAGCATGTTTGGTTGGACTCAGGAAAAGAGCTTAAAAGGGTACTTGGGCCATAGCTGAAATCCAATTAATCCTCACCACTCCCTTTGCCTGATGGAAAAAGCATCCTGCTGCTGCCTTTATCTCATCTGGGGAGCAAGAGTGGGAGATTGCTGAGAGAGCAAAGGTGACTGCCCCTGTGGGTGCCTCTGTGACAGACACACCCAGTGATGCTCTCAGCTGGTGTGGCCCCGTCCCCAACCCCAGAGACAATTAAGGCAGCAGGACGTGGCTCTGGCAGCACAGCAGCCTAATTGTGATGAATGGATCTCTGATACTGAGCTGCCTGGATGCTCCAAGAACCTAATTTGTGAAAGAGAACAGCACTAAGGTAATAAACTTCTGTCCAGCTCTCATAATTTGTAATAATGTCTGACAAAGACCAGATTTGAATTTAGTTATTGGTCATTGTCTTCAGAAGCAAACGCTAAGTTGCTCATGCAGAAGATCCATTTATTAGATATATGAATTTGGAAAGGGGCAAAACAAAACTGGAATGCACATATGGCCAATTTCCCATCTTCACTTCAAAGGCTTTTCCATTTTTTATTGTACTGGAGTGAAAACAGCTAGTTAAACCCAAAACCCTTGTCCAATTACTATGAAGCCCTAGTTGTATTTTAAATATGCACTTGCAAATTTTGTTCCGGGACAAGGAAAATCCTGAAGGGCATGGAAACATTTTCAGAGAGCTTTGGAAAGACAGATGTGCTACACTGAAGCTGAGATGCTGGGCCTCCCATGAGTCTGGTACTATTTTCTCAYTGCTCTGCATCTGACACAGCCCCTGCTCTATCAGGATGGTTAAAACAAAGGATTTGCACAGCAAAACCAAGARGCAGCAGACCTGATCCTTGATACTGAAATCAATGGCCCTGATCAGCTCAGCTTGCCCCAAATTCCATCCCAAGGAGCATTTAAAGGCTGCAGTACATTGTTTTATGCTGCCATTTCACTGTTGCAGTGTGCTGTACAAGGAACAGCACTTGCCTGTAAGTTGTTATTGCAGTCTTTGGGATGGCAGCTGCTCAGTGGTCACCRTGGGATTCCCAGGGCTGTAACACATCTGAGTGTGTTCCCCCTGAGCTTCCACCTCAGCACCCTCTGCAAAATGGTCAGTGGGTCTAAACAGCCACAAATATCCCTGCAYTGCCCTCTACTCTCCAGCCAAAGCTTCCATACAGCTCAAGTGCAGCAGCTTTTTATTTTTTCCTGATAGAKTACGTAAGACTCATTGATTAAATCTTGAATTTGAGGGAGCACAATACTCAGTAATGAGACAGCTTGCTGCAGCATCACTGAACCTCTCCATATTTTTACTGTGTTCATCTTTACAGCTTGTGAATGTCCTTTGAGCAGCCCTCACTTTTTACAAGGTTCTTTTGTTCCTATACACCAATATTCCTCTCCCTCCTGAAACGCTTTTGATTTACATGAACAGCACAAGCAATTCCTTCATACAACTCCTAGGAGATTTGGAAGTAATTTTTTTGGCTTTAGCTGTCTCAGATCTTAACTGCTTCAGATTCAGCAAGCATTACCAGCCACCCTCCTCCTGTAGCCTGTGATTTGACAAACTCCTCAGTGAGAGGCAGCTGCTGATTCTCTTGATTTCTCATGCAACCCCTATAAAGCAGAGCTTGAAAAGATCACAAAAACCATACTCAAATTTAAGTTGCACTGGATAGTCATCAAACAGAAACTTCCTTGGACCATAAATCTCCTTGCACAATATAAGAAACCTTACTGGAAAAGGGGAAAAAGGACAAGAGGGATTTATTTTATATTTATCTATCTATCTCCCAGATACTCTCCCTAATTTAATAAGACTTTAAAGGGGGCTGAGAGAAGGCACAGGAAAGAACAAGAGCAGAAAAGGATTCTGTGAATTCACAAGCTGAGCATAACCAGTATGTGTGTTCATGAGTCAGTTGAAAATGATGCAAAACAGTTGAGAATTTCCCCTGACACGATCTTGGTATTGTTCAAATGTAGAAGTGATTTCATAACCAGAAATTAAGCAAGGCATAGAAGCAAGAAGCCCTGTGTTCCACAATGACAGACTGGTTTCAGTGGCTGGTGAGGGACTTGGGGTACCTGCACACAACCAAAAGATGACCCTGCAGTGGTGAGCTTTACAGAAACTGCATCATGAATGAGCAATCCTGGTCATAAAGACCAAACCATTTTGTTCTCAGTTTTCCTACAGACAAAAAGAGAGGAACCTTCTCCTCTGAGTTACAATTGCATGCATAAACAAGCTTCAGACCATCCCATAAATGGGATCATCCATCAATAAATCCTTCATTTTTTCAGGTCCCACAACAGACACTTCACCTTGGATATAAACCATCCATAGCAACATGACAAGTGTGTGTGCAGCACTTGAGCCCTAAGAYAAGAATAAAATAAAATGTAAAAGCCAAACCTCAAAGAGACTCTAAAGCAGAATAAAGAACTTGCAGGTAATTTTTTGCTCTATTTTTTATTTCTTTTCCCCTTGCACTATCCCAAGGTAGGAATTCCTGAAGCTGCCCTTGGTAGGTGCTTGGCACATCGTGTTCCAAGAGTTCCACATTTCAATTCAGACAGTGGAGACTGTTTTTAAGCTCTGCCCTGGCACCTTCCAACACAGATCCCTACAGCTCCCATTTGCACATTTTAATGCCCAGAGTTGTTTCTTCCCTGCTCATTTTCATGTAAAGCAGGATGAATGTTTGGTTTTAGTCTTCTGCTGCTAATTGAAATCTCCAAAAGCAAACTTTGATTAAGGCTCTGCAGGCAGACCTGGCCCAGCTTAGAGCACAGATCAGCTCTGCTGGCTTTTSTCTCCCCCTGCTTTGCTTTTCTGTGCTGGCCACGGGTGTCACACACAGGGGCTGCCTTTCAGGAAAGCTCCCTGGCAGTGCTGCCCTCACCTTTCACTGAAATGCAGGCAGCAGAGCCTCTCCCAGCCGTGGGTGCTGGCTTGTTTCCCACTCACTGCTTTCACTCTGGCCCCTCTGCAGCCCTGGCACACAGCACATCTTCTCTCCTCCTCCTCAAACCTGAACTCCCTCATTACTGCACTCCCAGCACTGCTCAGCACCGAGCTGGGGCATGCACAGGTTATGCTCACATGTGCCTTACACTTTAAAACACACTTCCAAATTCCTGTACCACTCACAGGAAAGCATTTGGCTAATTAAAGACCGCAGAAGGCTGTGCATAAAACCTTTTACAAACCAACTCAGCCTTTTTAAAAGCAAGGACATAATAAAAAAAATTGGATTCAAATCCATATTTTGACTATCTAAAAAGAAAAAAAAAAGTACTTTGAGCTATGCAGAGCCAGGGCTGGGAGCCATATGCAATATTTTTAGATACCCAGACTTCTGATTTGCTTTAAATGTCAGGGCACTCAAACTAATTAGTGTTCTGCCTCACCTATTCACAGTGCTGCCTTTCAAGCCAGCAGGAATGCTGCTGCCTGTTTCACTGGGAGTACCCTGACGTGCAAGGAGGATGGGAACCACAAAGGATTAGGRAGCATTAACAGCTGAGAGAGGTAGGATGCTCCAATTTAAGGACACAAGAGGCACTTCTGTAATTCCAGGATTGCCACCGGGTGCTGGGAGCACCATGGGAGATGCTGTCCCAGCCCCTGGGCTCCCCTGCCACATGGGCTGCCACATGCTGAGCACACAGAGCATCCAGCACAAAGGTCAGGAGTACAGGGACCTCATTTGGGAAGACAACTTTTATGAGCAGTTGTTTTTTACTAAGCAAAGATCTACTGGTCTGTGAAATTTATGATTTACTCAACTAAAAGAGAGGGATGGAAGCAGGTGTTTGTGTTTGGCATCCCATGGCCTTCCCTGTTCTCCTKCCACAGGGATCTTATTACATAAACTAAGAGGGCTAAAAAAGGTGTTTATTCATGCCCATGCACTATCAGAGTGAACAATGCTCTTGTTGCCTTCCCTGCATTCCTGAAGAACACCACCCAATGACTTTACGTCCCGTGAGTATCTATTACTATTATCCTGCAAACTCCATGTAAATTGAAAACCAACCCTTTCCTGTAGTTTCCCTCTCTCATTACCCTCGACAGAGAAGGACATCTGCCCCCCTTTCATCTGCCCCCAGCACAGGAGAGGCCAAGAAGCAGCACAGGAATCCAGGAGCAGGGACAGTGCTATTGCACTACCAGGGCAAACACAAAATTGCAGAGCAGCCCACCAGATTAAAATGCTCTGAATAGGAAGGAAAAATCACCAGCACTCCTGGGGTGTAATGCTTCCCAGTTATCTCCAGGAAAAAAAGAGTGGATTTCAAAGGGGGATGGAACTTTGTGTTCTGGCACCTGCTGAATGTCCCCCACTGCTCTCCAGGGAGGTTTCAGAGCATCTCAGCTGCCTGTGCTATTATTATGTCAGCACTTCTCCTGCTAAATCCTTTCCCAAGAAGTCTGAAATCCAGCCTTTGTAATTCCAGGTGTGCTGAAAATGGGCCTGAAATTTTCTTCTACTGTGTGATGCATTAACCTGGCTTAAAAACACCAGGACTGGCACACAACTCTGTATTTTGGGTGCTCTTCTTATAACACAAAATTGTAGCTGGAGAAAAGGGAATGTGGCTCTGCTGGAGATTTATTATATGAATCACAAAAGGGTAATGAAATGGGCAAAAAAAAAAAAATCCCAATATAACTGTATACTTTGAGCTTTCTGCCATGGGATAATAGGGGAGAGATGCAGTGCAGCTCCACTGCATAACAGGATCCACAGCAACAAATATACTGACTTCTAAATTCTTAGCAAAATTCAACCAAAATTCTGGTTAAGCATACCAAACACTGAAATTAGTAAAAACCAGAAGGRTTGGCATAATAATTTTAAACTACAACAGCTCTGTAAACAGAATACCCATCCCCATATGCAATGAAAGTCAAATGGTAACTGGGAATACAGTAATATTCCTAATATTTACTGTTTGGAAGTGTTATTTATCAATTATTTATCACTGTTATAACTATGTAATAGTGAGATTCTCCATACCATRATGCAGAATGCATGTAAGCAGCACTTCCCTTTCTTAACTCAATCCTGGGGTGCTAGGATTAARCAACAGGAGGCCAAATGAGACTATCACTAAACTCAAAAAATCTCATTTTCTGCCTTTTTGAAAGCAATCAACTCTTTACCCTTTTCACACTTTCAAAAAAACATACAGCTGCAACAAAATTGCACAAATTATTTCAGTTTGGATAATGCTGTCTGCAAAAGCTTTGTTTTATCCTCATGCCCATTAGGCTCAGAATTCTCACAAGGCAGTTTCTGCATATCCTGACTRCAAGCAGGCTGGGCTCAGCTCTGGATCAGAGCTTTTCCCTTTTCCAGGTGAAAGGAAGAGAAATTTCAGCCCTCAAACCAAACCTCTAGATCCCCCAGACTTCACAATATGCACAATCCCACCCCCATTTCACCTTTTGGGTTCTTTTTTTTTCCACAGAAACAAAACTGCCACGATACCTCAAGGCTTTTAAAACCCTCCTACAGCAAACTGGGCATCTAAAGAACAGAACCCCATGAGCTTGTGGCTGTTAAAAATCCCTGTGGAGCACTGTGAGCCATCCAAACTGCCCAGGGCCCAGTTTGGAAGGCCAATAATGAATGAATTACAATAGTCAATAAGGGATGCAATTAAGGAAGGAGGTTCTTCTGACATTTACATTTTGCTRGCTGCCACATGTCCATGAAATGTGTTATTGTTTCCCTTCTGAAGTACCAGGGTCTATAAATACCTTATAAGAATCATACACAGATTTTTTTAAGTCCTCTCCTCTGCCATATTCTAATTAGGCACATTTAYTGCATGTAGAACAGTAAATGCCATGTTTTACTGGGCATGTTTACAAGCAGAAAGATGSAAAGTGTCAGGGAGCAGGGCATGACTCCCAGTCAGCCCAGAGGGATCTTCTGCAGGCAGAAGCTGTGGACAAAGCACAAAGAAAGGCCCCAAATGTCACCATTTTCAACTCCACGKGCAAAATTTGACTTTGCTGTTTTACACTTATTGCTATTTATTGTTATTATGTAATATTTTTTACCCTGCAGCAATTAGAAGTCCTCAGCATGGTCCAAGACCTAACATTCCTTACAAAAGGAGTTCTTGTAAGTAGATAATGCTGATTTAAAAAATAAAGAAAGAAAGAATTAAAAGGTAATCCCAGGAAGTTTACATTTTAATTCCATCCTTTGAGAGCTAAAGGCCAGATGCCCCTTGGGACATCTCTGGGACATCTCAGCTCCATCAGGTTTGTAGCATGGGAGTATTTTAAAGAAAGGATAAGGGGGTACTGCATGAATATGTGTAAAGAATCCCTCCAAAAGATGATGGGCAAGGTAGGAAGGGATTTGGGAGTCATTTATTAAGAAAACTGAATAAATGAATGGTGGAAGTTGGAACAATGGATTGACTCCTCGAGAGCTGATGAAGAGTAAAGGCAGCCATGAAAAGCCTGGAAAAAAACAATTCAGCAATGGGCTGATAAAAGAGAGAAGGCACATTCAGCCCAGGAATGCAAAGGGAAGTGTGACATGATCAAAAGAAYAAGCTGAGGCAGCAATCCTGGCAGTCACAATGGATTTCAAAAATAAAAGTCAAATTTGTCAAGGACAAAGAAAGGGATAACAATTGAGACAGGAGATGAAGAGAGGCAGGACTGGGTTTTAACTCTCAGTGTGAGAGCAAATGCTGTATTTCAGAGCAGGTGAGAAGAATTCTGCAAGATCCAGAGTTACCCTGGGTGTGGCAAATGCAAAACACATCACTGGGTCAAACAGGCTGCTGAATTTACAGGGCTCAGTAAGAGATGATGCTGATATTTTGCTCAGCTCTCCGAAAAGGAGGTCAGAGAGAGACCTGTGGGAGTCAGGATTAAAAGGCCTGGTTTAGCCTCACTGAGCTTGAGCTGTTGGCTGAAGATGCAAGGAGAGGGATGGGGASACAGAGCRAGRCTGGAGCAGAAGACAGARCTGGCATCACTTGGTTCAACACAATAACCAAATCTAGGTCTGCAAATGAAATAACTCTGGCAAAAGGCACAGCAGGGAAAAAAAAAAAGCGATCAAGGACAGAGAGCACACAGGAAATCCCAGATGAAAACTGCAGGAGAGGATCTAGGAAAAGAGGTAAAATCCAGAGACAGGAGTCATGGAGAGCAGGTGAGAGGGCTCTGTGTGGAATCAGCTCTGACTTGGTAAGATGCTCACAGAGGGCTGCACCTGAGATCAGCCAGGAAGAGGCCAGCAGGAACTTTGGGAAGTTTCAAAGACACGAAAACCCACCTATGGGAACCCAGGCAGGGACCACCTGCACCCTCCTGGCCAATCCCACCCTCTGGCAAACACAAACCTCAGTGAACTCCTCACCCCATCTCTCCTGCTCACTGCAGAGAGAGTAGGGAGCAGAAGAGATTAATTCCTTCCTTTAATTCTATTTTTAAAGACTCAGARACTCTCAGTGATAGAGACTCTGACAGTTTGACATTTCATCTGCTCCAGCACATGTGCTTCAAGGAGTAACTGCAGATCCATGRTTGTACCTCCATTTCTGGTCAGGGATGCCAGAACCAACAGATTTCCAGTAAAGTCAAGAAGTACCTCTGGTACATTTKAAACAAGGCCTCTTTTGCCAACAGTGAGAATTTTCATCTTGCTGAAGTTTTCTTCCAGCCAAGTTGAGCTGTCCTGTTAGCAATCTATCAGCATAATTAACACCATCACTCACATCCAATGGGGGAGAGCAGCAAATCCAGGGGTTATCAGCACAAACCTGATAAAGCCTCAGAATGTGCTGGAAAACGCTTTCCTAGAAACAACTTGAGAAATCTGCACTGTAAGGTCAAGAGAGCTTAGAAATTCAGGAAGATGGGCAAGAGGCTGGCATCCAAAACACTGGTGGGAACATTTCAGAGCCATAACATGGTCTCAGTTAAAGAGAGAACAACAGGATTATAACCACCCACCACGTGTATCATTTATTTGGATGTCATTTAGATTTAAAGCAGAAGCACAATCACCAGTTCTGTGGCCAGCATGAGGAGACAAATCCATTTATTTTTTACAGAATGCTACAGGTAAGGTCTGRTCCCCCTTATATGGAATAGGGCACTGAGTAACACCATTTCAGGCAGAGAATAGAATAAAATAAAATCTTCAGCTAAGATAATGAAGGTTAGAGGAACTGATAGATAACAAGAACAGACAGACAACATGAAATACATGTATTTATACACATGGTTTTCCTTCCTGGSTTTCACACTGCCAGCCTGAAGAAAATGCCTACAGATCAAATTCATGAAATAGGAGCAGCACACTGCAATACTTCTCTGCAATAAATGCCAAAACCCCACCAGGGTGTTCCTAGAAATGTTACAATCCCACAGACTGGGCCCAAGAGCTTTGTGTCAATAAAGATATGGGTCAACATCTCTGAAAGAGCACAGACAATGCAAATGAAACTCACTTTCAGGGTGCTACAAAATAGGAAAAAATTGGTGAGATGACTGTCATCTTCATGAACTGGGTTACAATCCATCTGTTTGGGTATTTCCCATAAATAAGCAAAATACTGACACWGCCTTACCCTGCTTTTAGGCCAGTGGAGGAATCCACATAAATAATTAAGCTTTACAACACCTCACAGGGAGCTGTATTTTACAGCATATTCTGGCAATTTGCATACCCATGAACTGATACAAAACTTTACTTGAACAGAAATAATTCCTTGCTTAGAGCCAAATAGTAAATTTYTTTTTTAATCTCATTTCTTTTCCACAGTGTAGGGGCTTGCCATTGAAGTCGACAGCATTTTGCAATTAGAGACAACAAGAATTTAAAAGCACACCTCACTGCATGGAGGTGGGAGGAAATCTTTTCCCAAGCTTTTCAGAGGATTTAATTATTAGTTTCAAATACATTTTTTTTGGAAAGGAACCTGCGAGTAAACAGAGATTTATGGCCRCATAAATAAACAATGAGACAATTACAGGCTCTTTACTGAGCCCAGATTAGTCAGGCAGGTCTAATGAAGCATCACGGAGCTATCAGAGGGAGATGGCCTGATGTGTGTGATTAACAAAACAMCRCTGAGCAACAGCCAACCAGCAATGRTGGGCCCCCACYMAATCTGCATTTCCTTCCACAGGCACAGTTATGGCTTTTGCTGCTCTCTCAGCAAATCACCAATCACCACACTCCACCCTGAAAGGGGGAATATYAAATAACACAAGGCAGTTATTTGTATTTTTTGCCATCTTCAGGCACTTTTGAAAATATAGAAGAACTCCCATAAAATCAATTAAGACTATGTTGCAGCATTGAGGTCTAGCCAAGATGGATATGACAGAAAAAATGGTAAAAAATTATTTTCATATAATATGCAGCAAAGAAGTCTCTCAAGTGGCATTGGGTAGAGAAARTCTGGTTTCAGCAATAATTATGGGAGGGTTTTTACATTAAAACCAAAAATTTATATCCTTCAGGTGAGGTACATGTTTAGCAAACATAATCTGGAGAAAGCATAAGGGGACGGATGGAAAACATCTGGCAGCTGAAAAAAAAGGTGCATTTATAGATTAATAGGGTCAAAGCCCATGTGCAATGACAATTTTTGGCAACAGGAGAACATCCTGTTAGTCATGTTAAATACAATTTTTTGCTATCATGTTCTAAATACACTGACAAGTCCTTGGAAAGTGGCATGAAGGGACCTCTGCAGTGTAATCCCWGGCATGGAATGATGGAATACAAGAAAGGATTGTTATTATTTCTATTGCAGTGCTGTAGATGAACCATGTTGTGCTGCATCTACACTGTGCAAACTCACAGCAAAATCCTTCTTGTACTTTTCTTGCTGAAATATATTCCTTCCAAAATGACATTCTACCTTCAACTCAATCTCCTTCATGGGTAAATCTACTCAAAGGGCAGAATTCCTGATGGCTGGAATAATACCATTATTAAAATCAATACTTTTTGATGAATATTATGTCTGGAACATATTAAGGAGAGCTATAAAGTAGAGGAAGGAAAAAAAAAAAAATCCCTGCTTATCATTTTCAGTAGTAACCCACCCAGAGCCCTCCATCTGTAACGAATTATGGAGCAATTCCCCTAAATCATCTGTATGAAGTCAGCTATGACACTGCCAATTTTAAAAAAAWTTGCTGGTTTTGAGCTACAAATTGATTTTTTATTGTGATAAATTAAAATCCAATGGCAGCCTACAAGATACTCGACATGAAGAAGCCCACCTTTTTTTTTTCCCTGAGTATTTTTATTCTTTTCTATCACATCAGGCTGGCACAGGGACAGACGTGACAGCAATAGACAATGGTGAAAGTTGAGAAGGGACACTCTAAGAGAGGTAAATAATCTGTCCAAAATAAGAAGGGACACTTTAGAGAGGTAAATAATCTTTCCAAAATAAGAAGGGACACTCTAAGAGAGGTAAATAATCTGTCCAAAATAAGAAAGGACACTTCAGAGAGGTAAATAATCCTTCCAAAATACTCTTTTGCAAATTCCAGAATCATGGAAATACAAGTAAGGGAAAAAGCATTGTGTAGGACAGGGAGGGTTGTTAAAAGAAGGAAGTAAATGCAAGATTATCCAGGCTCTTCCCTATTAAGGGCTGCTTTTTTCCCTGCTGCATAAAAGCAAACACAAGGCTCCAAACTTTATGAACTCTGAAGTTGAGCATGGAAATCAGAAGATCAGTGTGAGTGAAATATAATCTCTTTCCAGCCCTTTACAGTTTCTTCCCATCCAAAAACCTGAGCTGAGCAATCACACAGCCCCTAGTTTTGCCAGCTTTTGGGATTTTCCAGCAGGAATGGGAATGAGGTGACAACTGCAGGCTGGCACAGCAGAGACAGGCTGGATGAGAGAGAGTAAGAATGAACAGCACAAGGGTGTGAAACTCTGGGACAAGGAGAGACCCAAGCTGGGAAAAAAGCCCAAGGCAKGGTGGCTGTGAAGACCTGGCAGAGGATTTCCTGCACCTCTGCTCCAAACCCTTGGCATGGGAAGCACGAAAAACTCTGCTGGTTTTGACAACAGCACGTGACAAAACTGATGTGGAAAAGCTCCCCACAACATCCCTCTGTCACAGCCCTGCTGCAAGAAGGACAACTCAATAGTCCTGTCCATCACTYGGGCAGCTCAGGGGCAGACATCTGCAGGCTGGATTTAAGGGTTTCATTCTAAGCCTCAGTGGGTGAGTGACAGGTTTACTGTAAGGATGATAYAGTTATGTCAGATTTAGAGTATGGGATGTCAGAGCTGTGCAATGAGGGAGACTGCTCCCATGTCCCCACCTCACTTTCTGCAGACAGGAGAGTGTGCAGGATGCTGCAGGAGAGGCAGCTGGAATAAAGCACACCTTTGTTTCCAAAACATGTCCCCTTTTCCCTCTTCATTTGAGGCAAAAATTTCCAGTGGTTGAGAAACGTTCAGAGACAAGTGCAAAAGGAATAGACTTTGTCTTYCTTCTTTTTTATTTCCCCAATAAAAGGCTTTAATCTCAGGAAAGCAACTGTGGCAGGGGGRCAATTTGCACTGACAGCCCTAATTCTGACATTTCCTATTTTCTGTTACCCCAGCAATGCCCTCTGAAATGCAGCTTTTGCATGGATACTTTACACAACACATCCCAAATGAGCTTTTCATTACTAACTACTCATATTATGTATCAGTGAGCTCAATGACATTGATTTTCTAATAATATAAATTAACTGGCAAAGATAATTTCATCTATCATCAGTAGGGTTTTATTTCTGGCACCGTGTTAAATAGTTAATCTTCCAAAAGATTAAATCAAGAGCTTYTTAAAATTCAAGGCAGAGCTCAAACTGCTGTAAAAAATCTTCTTAATTATGATTAAAACAGTTTGTGTGTTGTTGCTTTATATCTAAGTAGTGTAATGTTTTGCTTAGGTTTCTTCTTTTGGAGCAATTTAAAAAATCAAACATGGTATTGCTGTGGCAGAAACTGTGTAAGGCACGGAAGTCTCTGCAACTTCCTTCACCAGATGCTAATGGGGAAGCTGCTGCTCCACACAGACAACYTCAAATTTTCCAGTATCTTTTACATCTCATTTTGTAAAAAAATATAATTTTTGTACCACTGACAATACACAAGCAACACTGTACAAGTGATGTAAGGGATGAGAACCCTTTATCGAATTTCTGAGATGCTTTGTGTGTGTTTGCACCAGGAAATGCTTCTAAAGGAACCAGGGAAAGTCTCAATTCTGTCCCAGCACACCAGGAACTTTACTTACCCCTGTCTTTTCATCAAAGATTTTGATTCCCCCAAAGGAAACTGTTAAGAAGACTTTTTGTTTATGCTCTCCTTTCGATCGAGCCGCAGCAGCAATTCCCTGTGGAAACAAAGAGCACTTTCACTTGGCTTCATGACTCTCCCAGGTGCCAACAGATTTGCTTGTGGACAATCCACCCCTTTTCTAGGAAAACTTGAAGGTTTTCTAGGAAAATGTGAAGGTTTTCCAGGATCAGCCCCYTCCTTACTTCTGGTTTCCTCCCTTTTTTCAAGGTACCACATCTCTTTATGCTACCCAGAGAGCATTTCAAATGTGCTCCCACTTCCAACCCCTGCACTAGCTAATCCTCCATGAAATTTGTTTTCATGGAAGCTGAAGGTCATTTCTATAGCACACTTTCCCCCAGCTACAAGCTGTGCCACTTATTTATTTTTTAAATAAGAAAAAAAYCCCAACAAGCAGCAGAGGAGAGAAAATGCCAAGAAATTTAGCTTACTTCACACTCATCTAGTATAAGCAAATTGAGGTTTTTATGGAAGAAAAATATTCTAAAAATCAAACTACACCTGTGCTGTGAAAAACTGGTATTGAGGGTTATTTTTTTTTAGGATCTCAGGCCTTTACTTTGTAAGAGAACTTGCTGATACCATCTCAGGCATTGTTCTACCACAACAGAATTAAAACAGTAACTTCTGTTTCTACCTCCTCAGGACCAGTAACACTGAACTGAGATCAAATATAATCTGTTGTACTCCTAAATAAAATGAGAATATTTAGACTTTATCTCATTGGTTCTCTGAAATTCCAATGTTTCAAGAACAACTAACTTAGGTTTTAAGACCTTCATTGTTTCCATTACAAGGATCTGATGCCAAAAGCCACCCCAAAACTTTATGGGTGGCCTCAAAAATTCATGTTATGTGACAGTGGGTTTCCAGAGCCCATAAATTAATGCTCTGCTCTCAAAATTAATTTATAACACTCCCTTCCTTTAACAGTTTTAGTCATTTCCCAGTACTGCTCAGATCAATCTTGCCACCTGCAAACAGGTATTAGGCACCTGGGAGATGTGGGACTATTAATCCATGGAGGAGAGAGACAAGAAGGTTTGTGCAGCAGAACAGTGACAACTCTCCCATCGTGCCAGGAGCTGTGAAATGATGAGAACACCCAGCACACATTTAAACCAGGTAGGAACACTGTGGCAGATGTGACACAACAGCAGAGCAACTTTTGGAGCGGATTAATTTTTGCCTGCCATAAAAGTGATTTGTAAATGATCTCCCAGATCTTGCTTTTAGGTTGTTGAACCACAAGCTGAGTGTCACCCCGTGCTGTTTCCCTAATGAGTAACTCATTCCTCCTGGAGGGACTGGAACCCTGCAGCCTGGTAGTGCACCAGACACCATTTAGTGATTCCTCCTCCTGAAAAAACCTGCAATGGAAAATCCATCAGCTCTCGGGGCTGGGGGGAGGGCTGGAGGGGGGAATAAAARGGAAAAAGCAGCAGAGGGTTTGCTGCTAGACCTGGTTTGTAACCCTGCAGTGCAGAGGGGAGGTGGGAAGTGAAGAGCCAGCACTGCACTCCAGGAAAACACAACCTCTCCTTCCTTCCCAGCGACTCCAGCTCTGCCACATGTCCCAGGGTGAGGGACAGAATGATTCCTACAGGGACTCTCGTGCTCTGAGAGAGGGACTGGGCCATAGAGGGCTGTCTGTGAGGTCCAGGGAGCTCAGCCTCAACACCACTGCTATTTCAGACTCTGTCTACACTCCAACTTTACACCCAAATCTGCCTTTGTCATGGCTTCATTTCATCCCCAAAACTCCAAGGACTCCTCTTTACATTCTCATGCCACGTCCTCTCAGTGCACTGCCTGATTTTGTGTCACATCAGCCCTGCCATGGCTGGTGCAAGACATTCTCCTCCCACTGAGGACACGAGCTCCCCCCAAACCTGGCTGCCTACACCTGTCACTCATAGGAGGTAGAGCCAGAGGCGGTGCTGCACTTGATTAGAAATGTCACAGAAAATGCTCTGATATCCCATTTTCCTCCACAGTCGTTTACTTCCCCTTTTGCATAATAAAATTATTCAATTTGCAGTGTGTTGTTTGTAATTTGTGGACAAATTGCAGTGGTGTCAATCACGGAGTAACTACAGAACTCAAGAGATAATGTATGAAAATTAAACCAGGATAAGCAATACCAGGCAGGAGTTCATGCAAAATTGACTGATTTCAATACATAATTAACCAGACTAAGGCTTAGTGTCACGAAAAGGAGAGTGAGTGCAAGTTCAAGCTGAAACTTGCCCCGTTTGGCTGCAATATTGGAAAGTTTCACAGCACCTTGAGCTTCATCATGGAGTCCTGGCATAACTTGTCCCCTCGGGCAGCAGAGACCTCATCGATCCCGATCAGCTTGGCCTTGTACCGCACGCCGTCACCCTTGAACCTCTTGATCAAAGTGGCTTCGCTGCGATCCTGACCTGCAAACACAACGTGGGCATGAGGATGTTGGCAGCAGAGCAGAGGGGAATGAGTGAGGGAACACAAGCAAGTGGCAGATCAGGCCTAACCCCAAAGATTTCCATGGAATGAGAAGGAAATGCTCGTTCAGCAGAACCTTTTGGCCCCAAAGGAATTCGCAGTGGAACCKCTGCCATGCAGAACCTCCAGCACACAAATCAGGTTTACAAGAATAAGAGACAAACCCCAATCACAGCTCTAAAAACTTGTCATCTGTATGTGTTGTTTTAATCCCAACACACAGGAGAATCTGACATTTTCCAGACAAAACTCTAACTGAAACATGCTACTATTTCCTTACAAATTCACACTATATTTACACTATTAACATTTGAAAGGTGGAAAACCAAATACCAAATTGTATTGTCTGTCTCCAGAATACTCATGCTTTAAAACTCCTGGTTCTGTTCTTTCTACACAGAAACAACATAACTGGCAAAGGCTCACCCTGAGAAGCTTAAAAAAAGGCCARAAAGATGTTTCTTAATAAAAATGCTTGGGTTTTAGTTCTCTCTTTTTTCTGCTGTTTTATTTTCATCCCAATAGTAGTAGTAGTGTAATAGTAGTATTTAAACTATTAAACTATTTTTATCTCAACCCACAAGTTTTCTCACTTTTACCCTTCCCATTCTCTTCCCCTCATCCTGCTGGGAAGGGGAGTAAATGCCTGCACGTTGCTTTGTTGTCAGCTGAGGTTAAACCATGACACCAATGTACCTAAAATCCCTGGACCACGTGGCTATGACACCACAACAAATCACAAAAAAAGACATCTTTGTCAGGAAAACTTTTCCTCCCCCCTTCCCTGAGTATCTGCAGAACAGTTTTTACTGTGCTTCAGCTGGAAGAAATATGTTAGTTAGGGAATCAGTCTTCCTAAAAATTGATTAAACATAGATTTTGCAGCTGCCTGTGGAATTTCTTGCTAGGATCTCAAAAAAAAACCCCAGCAGTGAGCTGTAAATAACTGCAACCAAACAAACAACAGCCAAAGCACAATGAAACAGCCCAAACAGTGAGATATTACACAATTTTCAGTTTATTGAACCCAACACATTTCTCAAAAAAAAACCCTCCTCAAACATGGACAGACACTGCTAACATTTACACTATTGCCACCTAAGGGCTCTGGTCACCAATTCTGCCAGCTGATGTAAGAGAAGGAACCAAAAAGCACAAAATCTGATATAAAGGAATTACAGGTCAGGACCTAGTCTTAGTCTACATTTAAGAATTCTGRCTCAAACTTACTCCAAAGCTCATTCCTATTTAAAAGATCAGATTTAAGCACTAAAAAAAATATTATCATAATAGATTTTATTAGTATAGTAAGATGAATATAATCTGGTACTATACAGCTGTTTATTGATAAGAAGTACAGAAATTTTGGGGAAAAATGCTATTTTGTTTTGTATTTCTAGTAAAAGCACCTTCATTAGCAGTCAACACTTGGGCCAACTTTCAAGCTGATTTACACACCTATCAAGCTGATCAACAAGTTAGGTTCTAAATGATGGAATTAAGTCTTTAAAATACCATTATGACCATATAATACCTTCATTTAATATAATATTCATATAATATGCTCATTGCTCCAGCACAGAGCACTTCCAAATGAAGATATTCATTTGGTTCCCTTCCCCTCAGAGTAAATTAATGATGGCTTCAATGTATATTAAAAAATCAGCTATTTTAAGTATTTTGAGATCTTCAAGTATGTTTGAGCTCACAAATACTATTTCTTTCAATGAAAAACATCAGAGCAATGATTAATGCCTCATTTGTAGCCCTTTAAAAATAAGGCAGCTCCCAAGTGCTGCTGTGATAGTTCAGCAGCCACCCAAGTGTTTGCCTTGATTTCTTCTCACCCCTCAAAATAACTGAGCAGSGCTGGAACTGCATGCTCCTACATTGTCTTGTATTTAAAAAAAARGAAGAAAATAAGAAAGGCAAATGAGACACAAGTGATGAATCAGAAACTCTCAGCRGTGCTAATATCATTCCCCAGGGAAACATCAAGGCAGATGTTGGCACCAGCAGCCAGGAACAATGAAAAACCATTTCCCACTTCCAGCCTCCCGAGCGGGGCAGGAGGGAGAACATCTGGAGACACAACAAAGTACAACAGTAACAGTGGACTTTTCCATATGTCTTTTCTACTTGCAAAGACATCCTGTTGATCTGCAATAAACGCGATCCAATTCCAGCAGCTTCCTTACCCAGAAACTTCCAACTTCACGCCTTCCTTAGAGCCAAAGGCAGCTGGGAGCTGACAGCAGGAGCATGTCAAGTATTCAAGAGCCTTTTCTGGGTCCAAGTCGTGATTGTGACCCTGCATTCATCTGTTATTTTAACATTTATACTGATTTCAGCCTCTGCTGTGCTTTACTGCTCGTTAAATCCCTGCCATTAACAGCCCACTCAAACACGACTCGCGGCCGTGTCCGCTCCGGCACAAGTCCCATGTCAATTATGACCCAGATTAAGCAGGATGAAGTGCTTTTGGGATAAATGACTGGGAAAAATCATCAGCCTGAAAATGATGTAGATATTTGAAACAGCGGTGGAGGCTGCAAATTGCTGGAGACTACAAATTCATCCGTGAAACCCCAGAGCATATGTCCCGTGCAGAGCAGTGTGCACACGCACACACTGCCCTATATTGTGCATCAGCCATCTGCAAAGTCACCACTCCTCAGCACACACACACATCTCCTCTCATCTGTGTTCACCCATATTCCCAAATTTTGGTGCTGAACACTCCCAACCTGCTTGGGAAATTCCCATGTGCAGCACCCATGAGGTGTGTGAGATTTATGGGAGGGTGATATTTCATGTGAACCCTGGACACTTTGGAAAGYAGATAATCCAGACTGTCATAAACATCTCGTCATTGAAACAAAAAAAGGTGGGGTTTTTTTAATGGCACTTCTTGAACAAGGTTCTTTCTGTATTTGAAACTGCATAAATAAGAGAAGGCTGTAATTCTTCCCAGGCTTCAGAGGAGGGTGAGTGGTAACATTAAACCAGAGAGCAGGGCCAATGCCAGGAACACACCCAGGGAACTCAATCTTTCCTTCCATGTAACAAGCTTTGCTCCTTTGCAGGTTTTGCTTTCATCAGTGGAGCTCTGTCATCAAGCCTGGCTCTCCAGCCACCCCTGCCACCACACTGGATGGGTCCCAGCCTCTGGGAAGGAACATTCTGGATACTGGGATGYACTTACTGCCAGAGCTGAGTTTTACTTCAATACTGTGAAGCCACATCTTGGGGGTTAGGTWACAACTCCATGGTTCAGAGAGGGTCAGTCACCTGGGAAGGTTTTATGGAACACTGAGGTTTGAGATCAGAAATCAATACTAGGCCATAATCTGCAGCAAAATTAGTGGTTGTTTAATGACAACCACTCCTCTCCCCACAGGACATTTCCTGGGATCTTGTTTTAGCAATTCTTGACCAGAGAACAGCACAGATGCCAAATCACTCTGGGGAAGCAGCTGATGTCCATTGTAGCTGTTCACCTGYACAGGGAGGAATCTGCCCAGAGTTSTTCTTCAGAGGACCAGTACCWTCACAYCATTCTGAAATGATCCTAAATTAAATGTCWGTATCAAAACTATTCCAGATCAATGGGTGCTTTCCAATGGTTTGCTCTGAAATGCTCCCAGAGTCTGTTTGTCACAAGCAGAAGGATTTTCATAAGAAATAACCCAGGCATTTGTTCCCAACTCAACACAAGCAACCCAAAACACAATCTAAAATGAAACAAGATTATCAAAATTAAAACCAATTTGATTCTCATGCCACAAACTAAGAAAAAATGTAGAAACTAAAAACCCACTTAAGAAGTCATACAAACTGAGTTTTAAAGGGTGATCACTTTTAATTAGAAAATGTGCTGCTCTTGGTCCAGGGAAAGTTTTGTTTGCAGTGTATACATTTATAATGCTCAGAGGCCCGTCAAATGTAAATGTAGGAGTTATTATTTTATTTTTTATCTACTTCTGTGGATGTCACCACCCACCCTAGAGCCATGCGTGTTCCAGCTGGACCCCCTGCTTCTTCCAGAGAAGGAAAGCATGACCTTTGCTGCAGAGCTAGGACATTGCACTTGGACTTTCACAGTCTTTTAAGAGAACAATAAATCCCCAGAGCTGGGTGATGCAATGTGTTCCCAAGCTCCTAGCTCAAGTGGAGAGAGGCTGAGCAGCATGATCAGCATTAAGGTACTTTATCCATCTCACTAAAGCTACTGTAGAAGTCATAAACARGGTTTGTAATGCAGTCAATCATTTTTATTCAAGGCACTATACCTTAATTAAACGAAGATTCCCCCAAGCAAGCTGGAGACAGCCCCAAACCCAAACCCCACGTGCTCAACCCAGGTGTCTCAAGTCCAGTCAGTGCCAAGGGGTGACTGCCAAGCAGCCCAAGAGGGAGAGGAGCTATTGAGGAGGATCCAGGATGGAGCAGCCTGAGCTGGATTCCAGCTCCCAGGGCTGTACCCAGCAGCAGGCACTTGGGAAGCTGCACCCAAGGCAGCACCATCCCCTGCCTTTGCCACCCAGAGAGATGTGTTTGTGTCAGGTTATCTGGCTCTGGCACTGCTCTGAGTTCTGCAGCTCAGCCCAGGTCTGCTTCCTTCCCAGGCACTGTGAATTTTAGTGAATGTTCCCTCATTTATCCTCAACTCTTAGTACAAACCAAGGATTACACTTGATTCCAGCTCTCAGCCCAGCAGAACACCAAGCTAACACTGTATTAATATGCCAAAGTTTAGAGCAAWTGCTGTTCATCCTCCCAGGGGACTGGTAAGTGAGTGTATTTCATAAATAGAGAAGTAAAATAAAGCAAAGCCCTGCTGCAGTGAGAGCACTGTTGTTTTTTTCTGTCCTGCTCACGACACACTCGGCATTCCTCATAGCACCTGCTAATCTAAACCAATAACCCTGGAAATGGCTATATCCTTTATTTAAATGTGTGAAGCCCTCAGGGCATAATCTGAATTTCTTGATTTTACGACTGTAAAATATATAATGATATTATCACCAAAGTCAATAACATGCTCCTGGCAATCAATTCGCTCAACAACGACACAGCGCCGTCTTTATTTCCCTTCTTCTTYTCTAACTAATAAACTGTCAAACTTGTATCCGTTCAAATTATGCACACATTCAAATTATAAACCTGAAATAACACCTCCTTCTGTATCACAGGGCTGAAAAACAATCCCATACACACTTATAAACAGCCYACATCTTCCTGGGGCAATTAGCATTTTTATGGGTTTTTATGGCATCAACGCAGCGGAAAATACAAAACACTGTGGTGCAGAATGACCTCCAAGATGCCACMCAGACTGAAGGCTCCTAAATTAATTGCTAAGTGAAAGGTATTTCCCATTAGCTGTGCATATATATGCACCTAAACACATATATATCCATGCATAATCTTATCTATTTGCACATAGCCACACATGTGATGCACAGGTTCATTTGGTGTCAATTATCCCAAGAAAACTCACAGCAATTTTAATCAACCACAGATTTCCCTTGGAAAAAAAAAMCAAACCTCTAAGTACATAAGCAGGTGTAAAAGAGAAAATAGTCACATGCAATTAAATGTGCATTTCAGTACAGCAGGAACTAAAAGGAACCACGAAGATAACTCTGATTACTCTCCCTGACAACACATTTTCCTCAGTGCCTTCACATGAAYCTCAAGACCAACACAGAGGGCTCAAAATGATCCATCACACAAAGGGATCATGATACCACAAACCCAGCAATTCTTTCTTTATAACAATAAAAAAGTTCAGTGCAGAATGCTTATTTGGGGTTGCAGAACTGAGAACCTCCCAAAAGTTCTCAGATTCTCCTGGCATCTGGTGATCTAATTTTTGACATTTTCTCCTAGAACTAGGAAACTTGGAGTTGCTGGGTCATTCATCACTGTCTTTAGSAGCACAACTGCCCAACCCTCTTGTGGGCATCCACAGATCTGCCACAGATAAAAATCTTMTTCCTCTTTTAACATAACATTTTAGAAAAGAAACCACGTTATACCTAGCAGTCAAAATTTAGCTTCTGGCATCAGCACCAGCCCTCTCTTCCTCTACCAATGTTTCTCAAATGAGTTTCTTGCAATTAGCCAATTTAAACTTTTTTTTTCTTTAAACAGGACAGATACTTGAGGGTTTAATTTCAAGATCAATACTTCGTCTCAAGTGACCAGAGCACAGTCACAGCACGATTTGCTCACAACATCAAGCACTGCTGTCTTTTAAATGAAGACATACTTTGGATTTCACACTTTATTTCAGTGATAAAGGCTAATCCCCAGCAGCTGAAAAAACCTACTGATGTAGTGAAATACAACCTGTTGATGGGGACAACCACCCCAAACAGCATGTTAAAATTYTGTGAGGAGTAAGCTCCTCCATCTCTGTAAGTACAAAAGCTTGGTTACAATAAATGGACACAACTTGAATGCAAACTTCTCCTTCCATCTCCTGAAAAAGCCTGCAAGGTTTTGTTCTGGGGTGCTTTTAATGCCCCATTTTGACAGCAACAATTTGTCCTGAACAAAAAGATTGAGAATACTTCCACAGAAAATGATAAACCACTTAAAGAGGGGACCACTCCGAAGGCTCAATGAACTTCTATTATGGTTTAATTTAAAAACATTACCTCCAATTTTAAGCACAGATAAAGGCTCTCCAGGAAAACTCAATCATCATTCAGACTATCATCTCAGCAGTACTCCCCAATTGTTCAGCACTGCTGTTCACAAAACCTCAAACTGAGAGATTTTCTGGCTTCTGGCATYATCAGCCTGAGAATTACTGCACTCAAAGGCACCTCCACAGCCCCATTCCTAGAACCAAGTCTCCTCTGTAAGGAAATGAGATGTTCCCATCTTATTTGCTGTCCTTGATCAGTTTTGKAAGCAGAGATGTTGTTTATCAGGTGACAGCAACTGCACTTGCCAAGTTTTTATCCCAACACTTAATGAACACAATGCATATTTTGCCATCTCCAAAGCCAAATGCTTGCACAGGCTGCAATGAATGATTTCTTTACACTACAATGAAGTCCGTGTGAGCATGTCAAGGGAAGGGTTCTGCTRTTTACAGAGGAGGCCCCAGTATAAAATAATGTTTGATTAAAACTTGGGAGAAATCTCAGTGATGGAGAGTCTGGGCTGAGCACCCCGGAGAAGGCAGTGATTGAGCACCCAGGCTCCATGGGCAGATGACAAAGCACTCATTTTCCTTTTAGCCAGAAGGCTCACTGATCAATTTTATTTTCTTAGATGGTTCCTGAGATGACAGAATATGGGCACATCTTCAGACACAGAAATGACCAAAAGCTGAATGTAATTAAACTTCCTTTCAGCCTCTGTACCATGCAAGTCTTCATAAATCTTTGGAAGTCATTTTGTAAAGGAGCCTTTTGCAGGCTGTGTGCAGAAGCAACTGAAAATCCAAATTCTACATTGATTTAAAGTGAAATGAGACCCTGCAATAAAACTTCATTTTGGGGTACTAACCTTGTTCAGCAACCCCCAGGGAATGACCAGAAGTGAAACTTGGCAGTCCATTTYCTGCTGTTAGACAATTAAAATGATRTTTTCTGGACAACCAGAGGGGAAGGGCAAAGACAGGTATTTGTGGACCCTTCTCTTAGGAGGCAGAAGACAGTTCAGCAATCTTTGTTCACCTAGTGTTTCAAAGCTTGGGTAAATGTTTAAATCAAACAGACATCAAAATGTCAAGTACACAAAGCCCCTGGGAAAACAGGGYCATCAGCTGTTTCATTCCTTACCCACTTGCCTGGATGTCAGGATGAAATCAGTTGCTGCTGAGCTAAAACCAGCTAAGACAAGGTAACTGATGTYACAGTGATCCTTAATTTGCATTAATATGTGCACTGCATTTGGATGGGGCAGTAAAAGCCCAAGCACTCTGCAGACCAAAGGACCTGTTACAGCTGTACTCACATGCCCGAGCAGAACAGTCCCCAAGGGGCACTCAGCTGATACCATCTGCTGCCAAAAACCTCTGWAAATGACTTCCAAAGCAGCAAGGAGAGCCCAGCCCAAAGGGGCTGCTAAATCACCCCAGAATGTGGCACTTCCCGTCCAAATCTGAACTTGTTGGGACAGAGCAAAGTCAGACAGAATTGCCTTTCCTTCCAAGCTCCTCTACAGCACTGAGAAGCACCTTAAAGGAGATGAAAAATCAGCCATTTACAGATAAGCATCTAATTAATTATTTTGGTATGTGAACGTGCAACAAGATCTGCAGAGCTGCTGGATCTCCCCGATTCCTCTTTAATCCTACAAGAACTGTAAGAGCTCAGAACTCATGAAAAATATAATCAAGCTGCTTTTGTGTGCCTCTCTGTATCTGGCTTTAGGTGTGCAGTTTTCAAGAACCATTTTAATTAGACTTTCACTAATCCAGGACACAGACACGCACGTGTTTACACGTGGCACCCCAAAGTCATGTCCAGACACACAAATTCACAATTTACACTTCAAAGCCTACAAAATATATTCTGTTGATGAGCTTACCAAAGAGTTTAGTTTTTGTTATGTATAAAGAAAGAGAAAAGGTGGAGGATCAGTTCACCTCATACAAATACCAGACTCCTGTGCTGCCCTGAGATAAATGTTAATTCCCTGGAACTATAAAAGGAGCAAGTTAAGAAAAGGTTATGCTCTGCTGATTAACATTCCCAAATTTCTCACGTGTCCAATGAGAGAAAAAAACAATCTTTCCATTCAAGATAACTAATTACAGCCACTAAAGTCCCCAAAGACAAGAGCAGCAGCCTGTAACAGCTAAAACAGGAGGACAAAGCCATTCACTGATTTACACTTCACCCTCTGCTGTCACCACTGTGGTCCCTCTTGCACCAGTGCTGTGTGCAGGCACAGAAATRGGGCTTTGCACCACACTGGATGGTGGCAGGGCCACCTCCCTCGTTCCTGCCATCCCCAGAACTTCATTCTGCAGGAGGCTGATGTCAGTGCTCTGCAGAACTGCATCACACCAGGCTGGGAACATCTGCAAACTGCACAGTCTGTGCTTGTGTTCCTCCATGATTCTGATTCTGTCTCCCAGTGCAAGTAAAGTCTCACCTAAATCACTTGGTCTTCTGGGAGAGAAGGTGAAGGTCACTCTTGAAGCATTAAAGCTCCCCAGCCCCACCTCCCACAGCACTTAAACCCCAGAACCACTCCAGACCCCAGAGAGCMAAGACTCCAGCAGAAAATGTCAGTGCAACTGCAGAACAATCCTCATCTTTCTTCCTATGGAATTAGTGGCCCTGGCAATTYCATCTGGATTATCAGTAGTTCTGATAATACTGGTGTAAAACACACCTCTGGAATGTGCAGACCTGAAAATTCCTGCYTTAAAAAGCTGGCTCCAAGGGCATGGCATTAAAGGCAGCACATGGCCTCAGGAGTGAACTGAACACCCACCTTACAACACCTACTCTCATGCAGAAAAAAGGAAAAGAATGGAAGTGTCATGCTAAAAAAAAAMCCCACAGTAAATAGGTGTTTAGAAATTATCCTAAGATCACATTAACTCAATAAGAAAAGCAGCTGGTATTTATTTTCTGTAGTCAAATGGAAATACCAGTATTCACCACATGGCACTCAACAAAAAAAAATAACAAAACCAAACCACTCTTTCCCTGCTGAAATTGTTCACATTTTGTTATCCAATGTTTCAGGAAGAAAATTATTTTCATTTTGGCTTCCCACTGCCTCTGCAACATCAGAGAATGTCTCTCCCTGCTGGAAAAACAATAGGAGGCAAAGAGGAAAGCAGCTTTTTTCCTGAGACTTTGGGCTAAAAAACGCCATCAATTTCAAAATTACAACAGTGGCAAAGTGCTTCTTTCAATCTGGTCCTTTCATTTTTGCCTCCTGCTGCCGTTCCCATTGTCAAAGTGGCAGCAGGAGGCAGGAATGAAAAGACTACTGCTGGCACTCACCCTTGGGCAAACTGCTGACAAGGAGTGAAACACCCCTGTGCCACAGCGAATTCCAGAGGTAAGAAATTGGGGTTGACACTGGGGTTTGCACATCTCTGGTGTGTGCAAGGCCATGGAGGATCAGCAYGTCAGGAGAACTCCTCTGCTCCTGGAACTGATCAAGGAGCCAAAGTGTTTGGGGATGGAGCTCAGGAAAATGAGTGTGAATCCTTGGGAAAGTAATGAAATACAATAAAAACAAGCCCGCAAACCCCACCAGCTGACTCTGCATCGAGTAAGAGGAAAGGAAACTTTGCCCAAGYGGGAAAACTTGGGAGACTTTTTCAGCTATTGAGCAGATGGTTTGAGTTGTAAGGGCACAAGGACCCAAGTGACCAGGTTTGAATCCAAACAGCCTACTGGTATGTGAGAAGAAGCAGGACAAAATACCTAAGTCAAGCACCAAAATTAATTTTTACAAACTTTAACGCGTTTGCTGAGGCACCTGCAGAGCAGTCCAGTGTTTCAGAGCTGGTCACCTGAAGAGCAAGCAGGAAGAAATCACTAGAAACCCTCCTCCACACACTGCAAGCCAGAGAGAAGCTCCTAAAGCAGTGACTGACTGACCCAAGTAACCACCTCTGCCTCTTGCCCTTTGGTGGAGCTTCCAAAGAATCCAAATTCAGCTGCAAAGCAGTGTCCTGCAAACAGGACTCTCTTTGAAAAGCCTTCACTCCCTGAAAGGAGGAGCTCCATCCCCAGCTGAGCAGGACCTGAAGGTGTCTCTGCTTGCTGTGCCTGGCAGCTGGGCACTGCAAGGATGAGTGAACTGCATCCTTTTTGGAAGGAACAGGGGTGCTAAAGGGACAGTTTAACCTAATTCTAGGAAGTTTTAAGCAGCTGGAGCAAATCCAGGTAGAGGGTAGGAGCTGTGTCTCAGCCTGGCCCTGCTTCAGGCTTGGAAAAGAGCAGATCTGCCAATATTACACACGTGGTTTTACTACCTTTGTGCTAACAAGGGTTCATTACAAGAGAGCAAAACATTCCCCTGGAGACCTTGAGGAAAAAAGTCTGAACAGAGTCGACTTCATCTGCAGAGATGCTTTGAAAACAAAGGAAACAACCAGGAAGTGAATAAAGGGGCTACAAAAATGGAATATGTTATTATTTTTCATTGCACAGATTAAATAAAAGGAAGGTTATCTTTGCTGAAACTGATGCCATGAAAAAGGTRCTTTTCCCCCACTAAAAACAAAAAGCATGATACTTTACAAATAAAATCACTGTTATTACTTGTGCTAGAACTGAACAACAAAAACTTATGAAGCTTGAAAACTCTATTCTGTGCAATAAGCACCTAAAATGTTTCATCGCCTGTGTTTGTTAAAATAATAAAGGAAGATGGCTTTTTAAAAGAATCCATATAAACCTAAACTGAGAAGACTCTTTTCCCAAGGTCAGAGTTCTCTGCTAACCTGTAGAAAATCCTTGTCATATTAACTGAAAGATAAAATCAGCCTGCTGAAATCAACACTGGCATAAGGAACAGCTGCAGGGGGGAAAGCAGATTCTATTTACACCATCAAAATATTACCAGCTTTTAAAAACATTATTATTCCTCTTGCAGTTGTGCTTATCTTCTGAAAAGACCTGTCCATTTGGTGCAATGCTCTCATTATTTGGCTGCTGATACCATCAAGCTTTGCTAGCTATTTCTACCTCCAGCAGATTTTTTTGAGACCACACTGAAAACACTGAGCAAATGATGCAGGGATCCTTCCCTGGACTGCACCCCAATGCCTCCTCAGYAACTTGCCTRTAACTTCTTCATTTACAAACAAAATTGACTGTGTCTAATCTCCGTGCAAAAAACCCAACAATCTAATAATTTAATGTCTGTATGCAGCTTAGAATATTATAAGATCAGGCACTGCTATGCCAGGTTAGTCTGCTATTAGCTGGGGGATTCTCAAGCATCTGTCATGCAAAGTAGGTCAATTTCTAGCCATATAATTCTGATTATGTCAAAATATTTATTCATGAGTTTTCTAATTCAACGTACTTCAAATAAGTCATATTTATGTGAAGAAGGAAAAAAAAAAAAACAACCCACATCTAAATTATGGTTGTTAACAACTGGGTTATCACAGCTTCAAACATTCTGCTAATCCAGAGACGTGGAGAATGTTTTTTCCTTGCAATGYACGACGTTGTAACAGAGTTGTTTTCATTTCCTATTTGCTGCTATTTTTAGTCTGGTKTCTCAAGGAAACAAGAGGAACCCAGCCAGACACTCCCTGGGTGTTATGTGGGAATGTGCAGAGCAATGGAAACCCCTGCTCTCCCTTCTTGTGCCTGCCCTTCCCTGGATTAACACATGAACCTTCAGGCCAATTTCAGTCAAATCTCATCTATACTGGGATTTTTTCACTTTACCAGGCAGGGGGAAAAAAGATGGCTCAACAGAAGAGAACCATCCTTTGGGCAGATGTGCTGAGGAGAGGCCACAMTTGAGCCTTGTCTTTCCTTGGAGCTTAGTTCAGCATGAAAACCAAAGAACCAGGCTGCCCTGGTCCCTCAGGGAAGACTCCCTCATGAGTCTTTCCATCAAAAACTAAGAGACTGCCAGGAGGAAAGGAGGATGGATTTACAATGGATGCCAATTTATCCACAGGCTCCATAAGATCTAACCCCTTCCAGGGAGRGATCAGGAATGACTCCAAGCTGCAGGCAACATCCTGCAGTACCAGGGGGATTGAAAAAGCTCATGAATTCATGCCATCAACCCATCTGMCATCTYCCACCATCCCARGTTGCTCCAAGCCCTGTCCAGCCTGGCCTTGGAYRCTTCTAGGGATGGGGCAGCCACAGCTTCTCTGGGAATCACCTCATCACCCAGCCAAGGCCACCTCTGACCAGTTGGTCACATAAATTCAAGAGCAAATAACARCTCCAAGGTGTTCAGTGCTATTGCAGGCAAAGAAAAGATCTTYAGGATCTCCATTTCCTTCACTGCACTGACCTTGCTGCAGCATCCAYATCACCTGTGGATTTCTCTTGCTTTTCCCAGTCCTTGCTTTCATCACCACCCACATGTCAGATTCTGTATTTTACCCACTACAGCCTATTAAATATCCTAAAAAAGGCTTGGCAGAAKTAAAATCTTTTAACTTTCCTCCCCAACTAAATGCTGCCTGAGCCTACACTTCATCTTTTAATATACTGCCAGGAGGCACAACTGAAATAGTACAGTGCCATCACTCCTGAGGCAAAAAATGATGAGCCCAAACCTTGTCTTTACTGTGTTTCCTTCCATGCTATTCGAGCACCACACTGGAAAGTGRAAATGAAGAGACAGCACTCAGCAATGCCCAGAGTGAGGTGCAAGAGACACAGAGGCCAKGGGCAGGTTCTCCTCCCCAGTCACCTGCAGCAGCTTGTGTGTGTCTGTCTCTAAGATTCTTCACTTCCAGGCCAGAATGGAAGGAATGGCTTTGCATTTCATCAGTGTAGAAGTTTTTTTCTGAACAACAGAGGAAGTTTAAACCTTTGGTGGTCACCTCTTTGCATGACCAAACCATCAGGTTGCCTTCATACACTCAAGCTAGAAAGGTTGAACCTGAAAAAATCATGAGAGGATGAAATTCACCTACCATGCAGCTCCTTTTGTAAGCTTTTAAATGAAAATACATGTTTCTGGGGACCATTTTAAGAAGCTGTGCACTGCTCTTGAGCCCTCAGTCCTCTGACACCTGCAGGAGCTGCACAAAATCACTGCAGCCATCACTCCCCTGTTTGTGGAGTATGCACAGAGCTGTGTTCTGTCAGTGACCTTTTTAATCAAAGGGAAGAAAAGGGGGGGCATTAACACTTTTAAATGCTTTCAACTGCCASAGTCCTAATATTAATTTTCTAAACATTCTTCCACCCGGGTAATTAAACCATGATCTGTGTTTCCTTTGTGTGGCTGCTTCTCATGCAGGGATTTAAATGCTATGTTTTGTTTCATCTGTAATTGTTTTCCCTTAGACCTTTCTGGTGGAGTCTGTGGGCWTTCAGTGTAATCTGATTGTTGATTACATCCAAGGCATTTATTYCAAGGCCTCTTGGGCTGGTTTGAAAGAATCACAATGGTGGCTAACAAGTCTAATCTCAGAAATACCATTTGAGAAAGATTCTTTCAATGTTTAAATGCCAGTTCTTTCTTCAGTCACCGTCCTTCATGATGCCCTCACAAAAACCCTTTTTTATATCCAAAGCATCAACACTGAGCTTGAAGTGGTCAATCAAAATATAAATTTAGGTGTTAAAACATAATTCTACTGTGTAAATGTTATACTAAGGAGACTACTGTTATGTCAAAAATAACACATCTCAGAAAAATTAACAATGTAAGACAAGGCAGGTTACAGCAGGTATTGTAAGATGAAGAAGAATTCATCCTTGGGATCATATTGTGGCAAGCAGAAGTTTAAAAACCATGCAGAACYTGGGCAAACTCTGACACTGCCTGTTGGTGGTGTGTGCTGCCCAWCCTTCACCTGCACAAATTTCAAGTTCCTTACCTACAACCTCGGTACTTTCCTTAGGAAAACATCTGGGTTTGATTTGGTTTCAAATGAGCTGATTCCCATCTCCGGGGCCCTCAACATAAGAAGGACTTGGAGCCAGTCCAGAGGAGGTSACAGAGATGCWCTGAGGGCTGSAGGATGCACAAATAGGAGCTGTTTCAGCTGGGCTCACAGCAGAACCCACACGTGCAGGACTGGCCTTGGTCAGGAGTGAGCTGAATAAACATCCCTCTGAAAAATGCCACTGCTCAGCAAAGGAGTTAATAACTGCAGACAAAACAGGATTCATTCCATCAGCCATGTATTCCTCTGATTACMACAAACAAAGAAAAGGGATTGTATGACAATTTGGAGAGCTTGGTAAACTTCAGCAGGGCCTTGTAATGAAGCCTTGGCAAGGAAGTAAGTGATACACAAAGATTTTTCACAGTGAAGTGGTGTAAACACAGCTTCCACTTTTAGAAATGTATCCTAGCAACTCATAGGAATGGTTTTAAAAGACAGCTGGACAAAACCATAATTTGGAMTAAAACCAGATGCAATTGCTAAACCAGCAAGTCTGGTGGTCCCAAGCTGGTGCTGCAGCACCAGCTCAAGTGTGATTCAAGATGTTGAGGAAAGAAACACCAGGAGAAACAGATGTTTTAAAGCTAACATCTGCAGGATCCGCTAAAAAAGATGCATCAGAGTTGGTGGGAAGGATTCTGAATTTTGTATTCCTTTGTTATTGATGCAGAAAATCTCTTTGGCTGCCATGGCCTGCTGGACATGGACCTCCTGTTTCACATCTGCATGAGACCAGACAGAGGTGCAGGATGCACRACTGGATTTTATCTATCAGAAGTTCACTCAATTCCATTGCAAATAAAAAAAATTCAGTCAGTTTTTCAGAACAAAGCTGAATGAAGGAACTTGAATAATAATGCACAGTTTGATTAAATAACTGATCCATAATTCAGTAGAGACATTCTGCTGACATCACCAGCAAGGAAAAGGGTTCACAAAATCAACCATGAATACAAAAAGAGCCTGAACTGTATTCCAGGTTAGTACTGAGCCTACATTGCATAAACATTATTGGTAATGGAGATAAACCATGTTTAGATACAGCAGGTCATGTTTCAAAACCCTCCAAGAAGGTGAAACATGAGAGCAGAGCATCCCACTCCTGAGATGGAAACAGCCCTCAGGATATGCCCAGTTCTGCTGTGGGGGGTTATTCTGCTTTCCAAACAGTTTACATGGCATACAGAGAATAATTCACTATCAGGCTGTACACTCAGATACTCTGGGGCTGTTACCTCAGTTATAAATCTTTGCAAGTGCAGCCAAAAGTGGCTGTGAAGGGCAGCAGATTCCACAGGTGAGCCCAGACTGGATCCTGATCTGGTGTTCAAGGACTGAGCAAGGGATTCTTGGGGAAGGAGGARGAGTTTGGGCATTTTAAAGGGTTAAGGCTGTTTTTTAACCAATACTTACCATACCTGGGCAGCTTAGTTATCAAGAAGAAGGTGTATTATGCTGAACATCTAATTTAACCAGCATAGATACACATAACTGCCTCAAAATTTATATTTAAGAGTTTGCTAGAGGCGACTTTTCCACAATTAACATTAGTTAATTTTCAGTCTCACATGGCATCCTGAATATTCCAAGAGAGGCTCAATTCTTTGATTTTTCATGTCTCCAAAAGTTGAGTTTTAACAATTCTGTTCTAAAGTTAGTCAACAGATGAATTTCCAAACCAGACACACACAGACTGCAACACAATGTACACTTCATTTTGTTCCAGTTGATAACATTGATAAATATGATCTATTCCTCCAGATGGCATACAAGGGGTCAAATCCAGAAATGTGGTTTTGGTTCACTGAAAGGGAGTCATGTATGACTCTTTTCCCTCTATATGGATTGTTTTATGTTATCAACACTGAACTGGATCTGCTTTTGTTGCCCAGTTATTCARTATCATCCTGCCTTTCATGGCTTCACTGTTAACTTTCAGTCCTACTGCTGTGGATTTTATTTTACTCCTAGTGAACATCTCTGCCCCTCTATCTGGCTCATGGTACCAGTTCAGGGTGATTGACTTCATCATTTTATTATCCCTTTCCCTCTTTCCCAATTCATGTGYTTCTTCTGAACTTTAACACTTTTGCACTTCTCAAGAGAAGGGGAATAAAATAAGATGAAGATTAAACTGAAATTCAAATGGAGAGCAGCCTAGCCAACACTGCATTTGGATTTATTTTGGAAAAAAAATCCTTAAGATCTTTTGTTCTAAATAGAGTTACTGACCTAGAAACATATATTCATTTCTGGAAATAAATCAAAATTCCTCCTATGTTAATCTAATTGCACCAGTGGAAGCTAAGTAGTCCCTTAAGTAATTTCAGTTTCCTTATTTGAGGGGGAAAAAATTAAATTAAAAAAAAAAATCAGATCTTTCCCATTGCTGAGAGTGTGTTTTGTAGAACAAGCCAGTTWTGATTAATTTCTCTGTTTGCAGTAGCAAAGGCATTTTTCTTTCAARCCAGAATAGATGTGAGCAAATAGTCTGGTTTTTAGGGAGCACTGTATTAGCAAGTAAATAACATCAAAGTACATAAAACAGGCTGGGTTTGACTSCTTGCTTTTGTTTTACTGTCACTGTCATAAAAGTTCCCCACAAAATCYGCTCATTTCTGAAAGACAGAAAGCTCAGAAACAGGAACCTTTTTCTGGAGGCAGCTGCAATGAAAAAAAAAAAAAAAAGCAGAAACCTTAAGGAATTAATGATCCTGCTGAGTTCCCCCCTCGTGCAATCATGAAGCTGTTTTGTAAAAGGGCAGCGGCGCCAATCATCCACATCATCCCCTTTTCCTGCAGGGCTGGGGCTGCAAAAAAAGGAGGAACACTTGCTCTGTGCTCCTCAGGAAAGGGGCACAGCCCAGGAGGGTTCAGGTGGCTGTGCAGGAGCCAGGGACTGGCAATCAGAGCAGGAGCTCCTGGCACAGAGCACCACAGAGTTTATCCAGGCCTGTGATATCTTGTGAACCCCTCTCCCTCACTCAAAATGCTCTCTAGAAATATCTCCTGGTCTACAATAATTACCTGGGGATTAGGAAGAGCTAATAAAACCCCCTCTTGAAAGGCTGGATGAATTTGAGATGATAACAAGGTTGTGATGTGCCTAAGGCAGCAGGGGCATCTTTTTGATTGTAATTTAATCAACCTTGATTAAAAGAAAGAAACATTTACCCCTACTCTGTTCAATAAATTTTGATAAAAGTCTCTACTCCAGCAGGCAGCCCATCAATCTCTCCCACCTCCAATGCTTCCCATAAACTCCGATTTCATCCACCTCTGTCCCAAGAACACCAAAGGAAGACACAATGGAGCAGTACATRGCTAAAACCCCTGAGGAATGCTCCTAAAAACCAAAACCACACCAGCAGTGCTCCTGAGAGACACAGCCCTGACCTCCTCTTTTAAAACATTCCAAATCCCATTATGGTTTTTGGGATAACTGCACAGAGAGAGGGGCTTTTTAGCCAGCAGAGCAGCACTGATGCATCTGCAGCACATTCAGCACCACTGCAGGGATGTAAAATCMGATCTGTGACTCAAAGGATTCTCCTTCCCTGACCCTGCAGCAGCAGGACCACCAAAATGCTTCTCACAGCACTTGGATGAAGTCTTCTGCAGCAGCAAAGTACCCTTGATGAAGTGTTCCCCCAGTAACCATCTCTACAGGAAGAGTCATTGAAATTAGCTACTTTTTCTTGGTGTGCTGCAGCTGAGGACACAACAGTAAACAATAATTATCTGTACTCTTCCCAAAATATCRAGCCTCTCAAGCTCCAATTATTTGTTCTCTCACACACCAGAGCTCACCACCAGTGTAAAAACTTCTTCCCACCATTTCCTTCAGTCTTTGAAAAAAAAGCCTATGCAGTGAAAAATCTAAAGATGCAATGGGTTGAATATGGTGATTATTCCTTATTATTGAACATGATTAGCTTGTTACTTCCGCAGAGTATCTTRATTATTGTAGGTGCTACTAATTCAGACAACTAGGGCTTGATTAGGTTAAAGYTGTTTTTCCTGTTTTAGTCTAATAGTTCCTTTTATTTACACCAAGAGCCCTAAGCTGCAAACACTTAAAAAGAGCYCAAAATAGTCAAAAAAACACCCACCTTCCAAATGACTGAGAAGGGAAATAATGAGTCAGTGCTGTGTAATCAGAATAAATCCTAGCAAAGGACTCAATTTTCCATATTCTTCACACAAGCTCAAACAAGACAATTCCTCCAAGGTTTTAGGCCCCAAGTTTAAACAGGTCAAAAAATAAGAGGGCCGAAAATTAAAGAGGCTCTGCACACAATAAAAATTAACATATTGCAAAATCACCTTCACTAAATGCAAATGGGAGATGAGATTCTGAGATGCTTACCACAGTATTAATTCAAGTGTGAGTGCTGATGAACTGAGGTGCTAATTAACTTGTAAAGCTATCAGTATTTGGCTTTAACTGATTGGCTTTAACTATTACAAAAATCCTAGGATGCTGAGAACATGTCAAAATAAAGAAAAATAAAGCTAAAAATACTTAAGTTCTCACTGTTTTGAGACACTGGTGGTTTTAAAGCAACAGAAGGGAAATCCAACCAGTAAGAGCTGCTTTGCAAAATAATGCGGTGAATTAAACCATAGCTTGATGAAAATTGTTGAAGAAAACAGCACTAATGATGCTAGGAATGGAATATAACATCTCTGTGCCTGCACCACAYATTCCATAAGCACACTGTCCACATAAAGCAATGCAGTGAGTGCCATAAACATAAACCACAGTAAAAAGGGGAATGTGCACTCTATATTAGGCAGGATACAGAACTTACAGCAATTATGTACATAAAATATTGGTATATGCTTCACACAGAGGCAAGTAAAAAAAAAACACGAGGAAAGAGCAGGGCAACAGGTGACATTTTCAAGATGAAGAAAGCCCARACCAGAACAACAGGAACTAATTAAAGAGCACATGGCATAGCAGGCTATTCCCTCTCCCCTACCTTGCTCCATAACCCCTTCAAAATCTATCAGGCAGCATCAAATGAGGCAGGAAATCATCCATTTTTACTCTCTCCCTTGCTTAAATACCACCACAAACTGACTGCCCTGAAGCTCATCTCAAACACTTTCCCCCTTTCCTCTCTTATCTCCTCAGTTGGATACAGAAGATTCCCAAAGAGGCACTTCCACATCTGGCACATAATAAAGTTTAACAACTGAGAGGCACCTGCTGAAAGTCTGGGGTGATGATTCTGGGTAGGAACAGTGGCCCCACAAGCTGGGATCTGTCTCAGAGCTTGCTAACTTCCCTGAAAACACAGCACTGTGCAATTAGAACACAGCCAAAGGAAGGAACCCACCTGTTTCCTCATCATTTAGGCACCATTTTGTGTTAATTAAGGATCATCTATACCAAATTTTAAGCCTGAATGTCACACAGTTAATAATGAACAGAAAACAGTCACTAGCTCAGGAAAGAAATATATAGSGAAGCCAATTAGCAGGGGAAAAAAACCCCTCAAAATTGTTAAATACAGATCCTTAAGTGTCTTATTACATAAATAGTTAATTAAGAATAATTTACAGAAACAATTATCATTACCACATTAACACTAATTGTTCTACCCAGGAAGACAGCATTGTACAAAGCAAGATTGCCTGCCTGTTACTTCAGCACATAAAAATGTCAAGGGACTTTCTTTGGTCTCCTTAATTCCCTTCCAGTCTTTTACCATCTTGAGACAGAAGGGCTGTAAAACAAATCCATAGAATGGGGGTTAACACATTAAACACACCACCTGCCTACTTTTATTGAAGTAAGTCAAGTTATTCTATTCAAAATACTCCTCATTTTTTTCCCTTTTTTCATATGAAAATATGTCACAACCCTGCCCAGGAAAAAAAGTGTCACTGCTAATATTGTATGGATAACAAGTAGCAAGATTAAGTAAACAGGAAGAGACATAATTATGTCTACATACAGTTTAAATCTTGAGATTTTAAATTCAGTGGAAAAGTCTTCAAAGAGGGAAAGAAGAAAACAAACAACAGTGGATATAAAAGAGAGGGGGGKAAAAAAAAAAAAACCTGTCAAAAATTACACGCAGGAGGGATGAAAAGGCGGCTTTCTGCTCACATCTCTGATGCCAACACTGTTTTCTGCAAAGCTACAGATGGAAATAGGAGCTGAGTGCATGTAGCAGGCACAGGATCTGGCCCTTCAGCTCAGGGCTGCTGTGCCTGATTGAGTTTAATTTAAGCCTTCTTCAAATTGCCTCCCCTGTTGCCTCTGTGGCAGCAGCTCTGCCCGCACAGCACGTCCTGCCTGCRGGGCAGGGAGGGAGGGCAGCTCCTGCTGCAGCACTGGGACTTGAACTCCACAGGTTCCCCCTCCCAAAAACCAGCCACCCTCTCACCCACGAGCACCCCAAAATCACCTGCCTTCCATTACAGGTCTGCTGCAGTAAAACAGCTGGAGATGTGAACACCTTCTCCTGGAGCTCAGATTCAGTAGTTCAAACTCCAAAACTTCTTCACACAACAAGCAGGGCCTCTGAGATTGGAACATTTAACCATGTGTCCCACCAAACCAATCCAAAACCCCCATCAACAGCATCACAACAACAATGGCCCTAAATACAGCCACCTTCTATTTGCYCATTTAAAAGGCAACCAGAGCAATGTCCCTGGACATTTCGAATAGCACGCCACAAACCAGCTGAATTGTGTATGACAAGGATGCCAGCTCCCTCCTGCCTGCCTCTTCCAGGAAGAGACAAAAATTAGAACGTTTATTTTCATTTAGGCTCACTTTTCCTCAATTGCCATGCAAATTAGAGGCAGGTGTGGAAGGGAAACAGGGATCTTTTAAGATGTTACCTTGTCACCTTCCATGGCAGTTACACACAGGCAGCACTAAGAGCCCTGTACACCTGCASCAACCTGGAGAAACAGACTGTGATAAACACTACATATATTATGTACAATTATCAGTATGAGGGGCTGGATTCCAAGTTCTTCCCAATCCAATGATCTTGGGAAACCGAAAATTTTAAGTTGCTGATGCAGGAAGACAAATCAGCTTCATTTAGTAAGTGCAGCAGATCTGGATCCCTCTGTACATTCAAGTGTCAATCACTGAAATGATGATTTCCARGCTTMCAGAGGGGCTGGGTAACTGTGACAGCCCCAAACTCAGCACATCATTCAAGCTCAGTCTACAAAACACCATTAATGCAATTTTTCCTAATTACGGCTCAGAGAAATTCCAGGGTGGCAGCAACCTCTGCAGGCTGGCCTGTCACATGAGAATTACCCAATCCGGGGCTTTTGCTAAAACAGCTTGTAGGGATTAAGCTCTTTTACYTTGAAGCCAAGTTAAATAAATGCACCACCTCATCAGAAGAACAAAGCAGACTTTAACACTGTTTATGTTAGTGCTGTCATTCCAAAATTCCTCAGCCTTAAGAAACACTGCAGAAACATGAGCTCATTTATACCAGGGCACCTGCTCTCAGCAAGGCCAGGCAGGCCATTATTATCCTCTACAAGCTCATCTTTTGAATAATACAGAAAAATTGAAGACTGAACAGTACAGAAGGACAATTTTACTTTTGTCTCAAAGCTTTCTTGTGAACGCCAAAGCCACACTTCTCCAGCTGCCCCACATGGGAACCAGCAGGGACCTCAGAGGGCCCCTTTACCTGTGTTGACAAACAGGATTTTCAGCTGGTTACTRATRATTCTGTGTGGGGCTCCTGAAGAAYRAGGATAAATAACCCCTGAAGGTCGTTCCATGGTCCTGGTGCCAGGATCCAGGCGGGGCTCCCTGCGCCGCTCTGCCGCCTGTCCTGTGCTGAAATCAGAGCTCAGCCTCTSAGAGCTCCCTCCAACAATGCTGCCTAATGAAAATGATGGCACAGGAGAAGAGACTCGTAATGAGACGTCTCAGAAAGAAGCCCCACGTGCTCGCTGGAAGGTGTGGGAGTGCTGAGGTGAACTCCCCTGCATTTTCAAATAGGTGGAATAATGACTTCCCCCTAACAGCTGCAGAGGCTCCTGTCCTGGAACTGGCAYCTTCTGCTTTAAAACAAGTTGTAACAGGGAAGYAGCACTTGGAAAACMCAATCCCTGTGCTRCTGCTGRCTGCTCCTCTCCTCACACTGARGCTCAGGAGTGCACAGGACAAGGATGAGCTTCCCACCCATGGCCCAAGGATCCCACTGATCCACAGGCTGCTGCTTCCCTGGCTGAACTTTTATCCTATGCCCCTCCCAGCTCCAGCACAGTGTGGGATGGGAGAGGGCATCTTTTAATATTCAACATTCAAATGAAGCCCAGCATGTAAACACTGACAGCTGCCCCCTCTCTGACTCGTGCCTCACTGGCTGACATCCCTTTTGCCTTGCAGTTCAGTCAGTAGATGTGCAAAATTCCCACTGAGGAAGGCTCCTCTGGATGGGACTGCACAGGAGTACATCTGTACTCCAAGGACTGTACCTCCAAGAAAGCCAAACCATAATAGTAAGGCTATCCAGCACTGAGTAAGTGCTCATTATTAATAAGGAATTTTTCAGCACTTCCAGTTTAAAGCAGTGAGTTCCATGAGGCAGGTATGTCTCTTTTTTTTGTAACATAAATTCACTGCTCTTCAGGTTTCACTTCTTGTTTCATCTATTGGCAGGAAGGATCTGTTTTATCTTTCCAACTCTCTGCACTAACCACTCTAATTTTATCCAGCTTCTCTTGTGTATTTTCTATCATCTGCCATCTTTTTTACTCTAATCCCTTGCAGCACGATGGCATTACAAAACTTCTGCAACTTTTGTTTATCTCTTCATTCTCCAGACGTGCTATGATCCTGCTGGCATTAAGGGATAGGCAATTAATTTTTCTCTGTRTGGTGGGAGAAGATAAGAAGAAATCAGCCAAATTTACAGGTCAGAGATTAAGGAGAACTTTCAGTCCTGCACTTGGACCACAGGAGCACCCACCCATTGCTTCACTGAAACTGCTGTAAGAGCATCTTAGTGAACCTCTGGCATGGTCCAGATCTTACCTTTGGATTGCCCAAAGACTTTCAAGCCCATAATTCTATAAAATCATGTCAAATTATTTTCTACTTTTATAGTCTAATTTTCTAATCTTATCATTCTCATCACTTCTATGAAGAGGGGAAGCCAGAAAGTGGGGAAAGATTCAAGTGAAGGTTTCCACTGTGAGAGAAGTTGCAACACCATTAGATGTTCATCATTAGTTGTTAAATAATAGACATAAGAGATTAAAAGACTCAGGTAACACAGAATTGCTTATATCCTCTTTTTGCTGAAATCCATGTCAGTTCATAATTTGAACAACCAAAGCAAAAGATTTTCAAGACCTGCTCTGGGAATAAATATTTCAAGGATAACTTTTACAGCATACTGGAAAGCAGAAGTAAAATCTGAAAGTCTACAGAATTATATCCTGATTCTCACAACATACACAAAATCAAAGGCACCGAAAAATAAAGGTGAAGSCAAATTTAAGGTATAAATAATATTCAGTAATAACTTCATATTCACTTTCTTTTCCAAGCACTGCACAAGTATATTTTCATTTATCAATTGCCATCACACTTGTGAGAAAGCTACATCTCAGCTTTGTATCATGGGCTGTCCTGGTTTCAGTTGGGATAATTTCTTTTTGTGCTTAGTTACCAGCTGGGCTTACACCATGATACAGTGTTTTATTCTTCTTAATCAAAGGTGTTTTAATTTAATTAGCCATCCTGTTATACTTTTTTCCCTCTGTTCTTTTTTAAAATGACACCATTCCCCTTGCAGAGCAGCAGAGGGGARGGAGGCAGTGCTTCCATCACTGCCCATCTCCCACAGGCTGTCAGGGACATCCTGATCTCCCGCAGCCTGAGCCTTTTCCCTCTGCACTGGTACTCCCTGCTCAGTGCCACTGGCACCTCTTTCTCCATCAAGAAGAAAGATGAACAGCCCAGGTAGTCAGGTTCAATTTCACTCCATACATCAGCTAACTAAGAGAGCTGCAGCAGAGCATAATTTACATCCCCCGTCAGAAGTCTGAGCAKAGCTGACAGCCAACTTCACACAGCTTTGTCTGATCTTAATCCATCCCTGCACTCTGAGTTCCAGCAGCAACCAGCTCAGCACAACTGAAACCTTTTAATGCCTACCCTGCAACACAAACTGCTCCATTGCTCCAGAGAAAAGACTGTTCTTTATGGGAAAAAACCMAACCAACTAACAAACCAAACCAACATAGCACAGAAAAATACAGATTAAGCATTTAGATGTAACAAGCACAGTGAAATCCAGGTGAATGTCCCCCAGGTGAGTGTTTGTTAAGAAAAGGGGCACATCTTTCTTCATTCTGAGTAGTTTAATATAATTTTTGAGAAGCAAAAGTTTGTCTTTTTTAATTAATTGTAAGTGACTTCAGCTTCGAGCAAAGCGCTCTCAACTTTGCAGGCAGCACTGGAACAGCAACACTTAACTATGCTGAGCCTTTCCACCAGCAATGTCTAATGGCTCACCTAAAAAAAGCTTTGTAATAGAATTGTATTAATTACAGCTAATACTCTCATACTTGATAAGGAAAACTGCAGTTTCCCCCTGTTGAGTGACAGAACCCGGCGTGGCACTGCCCAGAGCAGCAGCATCCTGCTGGAACTGTCACCCCACATCCAGCTCAGGATCCTTCACAGAAGTGAAGCTGAGCAACAGTGAGGTAAAATTCAGCTTTTAACTCAYGCTGGAGGTTGGAAAGTCAATGGAAACCTTGTTTCTTTCAGAGCCATTAGTGCTGAGTGCTTCTATGAGAACAGGTAGAGCTGCTTGAGATGTTTGAAGCTGGCWGCTCACCAACACCTGAGAGAGGAGCCTCTGCTGAGGAGAAAAGGCTTTACAGGCAGGAGTTTGGCTGCTATCTTTTCATACAGAAACCCAGCGTTTTCTTTTGTAAAATCAATGTAGTTTAGCTGCTCTTCACTGATTTACAGGACAAACCACAGAACTTTTTGTCAAATCATCAGAGAACCACCTAAGGACGTTCACACATGGGAAGACTCCTGCTCAGCCAGAACAATCCTTGCTCCTTTAACTGACGTTATTGAGCAGCTCAGAAGCACAAAAGCCTGACTCTGACTCGAGTCCATAATTTTACATCTCWGGATTTCCAAGATTTACATCTGTCATAAATATCAGAAACATGAATCTTGGAAATCAAATATTAAAATGAGGGATGATACTGTGATGTGCTGCAGCGCAGGCAAATTGCTGTCATTTCCTGAGAGGTGGCAGCATTTCAGTGGWGGCTGATTGCTTTATTATTTTTGCATTCATTTCATTTTTAAAAAGTAGCCCTAGAATAAAATTCCAAAATGCACCATTCACAATAGGCAGAGAGCACATGTGATTTTTGTGAATTCCTCATCTYTTTTTAGTTTCAAACTTTGTGCAGTACTTTGAGGTGTGGGATAAAGAAGGCACACATCCACCTCCATAGGCAGTATTTATAGATGTGKACAGCATCTCTACCAATTTTGTGCTTCAATATRTCCAAARTATGTCCAGCAATGGAAACCTCAAAGAGTACATTAGCATTACCAGCTTCTTATACAAGCAGGTTGTCCAAAATACTTCTTAAATATACCTACTCATCTGCCCTTTCCATTCCAAAGAAAGGCAAGAAGGAGAGCAATATTTTCATTTTTCAGTGAAATAAACTAAAGGAAAAATATCTGCATGTATCCTGCAAGGGAAGCAGCTGTTGACACACAYTTCAGTACCATCAACTGGAATGTTCTTTGCTTATCAATGTCTTAGCACAGTGTGTTGTCTTTCATGGGGGTATCCAAATGTTTATCCCCCCTGTGTTTGTTTACTGTTTATTATCTTCTCCTCCTTGTACATTTGCTGGAACCTTCTTGAAGCTCCTTGCTTGGATCAAGCTTTCTGTACAAAAAGGCTGTTTTTCTGTGCCCATACCCACATTTCCTCCTGAATTTTATTTACTGCAAGAAGGGGAACTAAATCAAAAAACTGCTCCATAAATACTACCCACACTGAGTGGGAAAACACCAACAGCACAAGTCATGGCTGTTAAATTGTGGCTTTAGGAGAGCTCAAACTCCTCTGACCTYGTTTTAAAAAGCAGGTGAGATTCCCCATTTATGCAATTTGCTTTGTTATCTTTGTTATTTGCTCCAAACTTTCCCTTGTTCTGCAACTGTGATCTCAGTGTTCTGTATTTGATTTGTCTAAGTGCAAAGGGAAGCAGGAGAAGTGGTTTTCTAGTATTAACACACTGATAGCAACAGTAACAGCATTGTGTGAGTAACAGGAGCACTGGCACAGACAGAGCACTGCCAGCTTCAAACATCTCAAGCAGCTCTACCTGTTCTCAACCCTCAGCTGACTTTTACAGTCACTAATTCTCCTTCCTATATGGGATCCAAACCATCTCTATTCATGGATGCACTGGAACTCCATAACCACACRAATACAGAGCCACTGATGGAGCCCAGCATTATTAAACACCTCCAAACCTTCAYCTGCTTTCCTAGACAATGTGCAAGGGTGAGGGAAGACTAAAGCCACCCTTCAAGCTGCCACAAACCCTCTTTGTCAAGCAATCAATGCCTGAAAATCATCCTAAATCCAGGTTCAGTGAAGAGAAACCACTGTGAGGATCTTTCTCTCAGGTTATTCCCAATTCCATGGTACCAAAAGGATGCTTATTTCCCTACCAGSTTAATTCTAGAAACCATGGAAAGTCTGTTATGGAAGAATATGCACAGAGAAACTTTTTCTCAGGCAAATCTCAGMCTACTGTTAGCAAGGATGGGAGTGTGAGTGAGACTGAGAGGGATATAATGAAGGAAGAAAGGACTGAGGCCAYGGAGGCCAAGCCAGGTTTGCAGAAAAGGCCTCTTGGATGCAGTCAGAGAARCAGTCCTTGCACTTTTCCAGCAACACCTCCCTAAACCACTCAGGGAGAAAATCCCAGCAACASGAGGCCCAAGAAAAAGATAAGGGCAAGGCAAATCAAAAGAGATGCTGCAGTTTGATGAGACTCCTGACACTGCAGGAAAACWTTGCATTTCCATCCTTGAAACAAATACACCAGCATGACTGGTGACCAAGCAGGGTTTAGGTTGTGACTTCAATAACCACACGSAGCTTTGTTTCAAGATTACAAAATMCTGTCATTCATAAGAGTTCAGTTTTGGCTCTTTTCCATTAACTGCTCTGAGCTGTCYCTCATCCTTGTGGCACTGCTTGTGCACCATCACCTTCTACTCTGCACTGCTGGTGCTGCTCTTCACCTGCAGCCTCTGGAAAAGCACTGCAGAAACATTGTATTTAGACAGAAATGGAAAAAAGACTGTAATGATGCCAAAAAGCAGTAATTAAAGTGAGACAAATTAAATTGGGAAGACACTGAAAGACAATTTACTTGAAGTAACGTTATTTCAGCCCACCTAAGGAAAAGAAAAATCTAAACAGTTTTTCATTTAGGCTTATGGTTAATTATTTATGAAGGTAAATCCATAAAGCCTAACAGCTGTATTAGAGAAATCTTCTGCCTGTGTATTTGCAAATACTGCAATTCCCACACTCCCAAAGTTACTTCTGGGCTGTAAGTTTTGATGGGGAAGTGGGGAAGAAGAGTGATTTTTCAGGAGTACCCCAATAAATCAAATTTGAAAAGGAAAAAATTTTGATTTAGACTGAGACTATAAAAGAAGTTGAAGAAAACCAAAGTGGGGTGTGATGATTTTTCTCCAGTACTGGTGAAAATTTCCCATTTGGGTGTATTGAGACTACAAAGGATTCTCAGTATGCAGAGGACACTCAGTGTAAAGTGACAAATTTAAACAGATGTTTTCAAGGCAATCACTCAGTTTAGGAAAAATGCACCACTACAAGTGCTTGATTTGTTGCAAGAATATCTGTAAATAGTTTAAGGAAATACCTGAAATTACAGACCASTTATTATGGATAATTTGATTCAGCATCTCAGCATTCCTCAAAGGGAGACAAGTCAGAAACATGAAACTGTCAGCACTTCCTTGAAACTCAAGCATGATATAGCCTAAATCTGCCACACAGCTGAAAAAAAAGAGGAAGAAAAATTAAAAAGAAGCCTCAGAAAACAAGGCTGACGTGATTTCTGTGTGTGCCTTTTGGGACTTAAAGGCAAAAAAAAAAAAAAGAGAAAAAAAAAAAAAAAACTTCTGCCAAAGTTATTTGATGGAAGTTGTWCAGTCTCAAATTTCCTTTTTATCTGCCTTGGGCAGAATTCTCAATTTCCTACAAGCAGAGTCCAAAGTGGGTTTGGAGGCTCCCTGGCACCTCCGGAGCTGTGCAGATCCAACACCTGCCCCTGAAGCCGCCTGTCATTTCCCCGATGCCACTGACACACTTTGCCTACTCTTCTCTCTTTGTTAACTCATAAAGGGRAAAACCGGGAAAGAGAGCAGCTTCTGCTGCAGGCTGGATTCATTAGGAACGTCCTGACAATGTGCTGCCAAAYGAAGGGAGGCAAAACTGCTTAAGGAACACGGTGAATATTTCTGTATTTTAATTGTGTCGCGCTGCATATTTTACCTGCGGGAGATGGGAATATTTACAGCCTTCCACGCCTTTACAGCAAGATGTACATCTTTGTCAGAGACTGAGGGGGGAAAAAATGCGTCCAAAAGGAGAGAAACAAAGGTTTCTTTTTGTGAATATGGTCATGTAGGACAGTGAAGAACCTGCACCAGCTCAGAGCAAGAAGTATTTACACAGCTCCAACTCCAACAGCAGCTGGATTTCTGAAGCAGCTTTTCCTTTCTCCTCGGTAGCAATTCCCTTCTATTTCTACGAAAATAAAAATGCTAGAGAAATTCCAGTGATTTCCTCACATTCCAACAGCCACTCTGCCTTTTTCACTAACAAAGAAAATCAAGTGTCTGTGCTTAGCAGCTACTTGGGCGTTAAATCCTTACCTGCTCCTCTTCCAAAGCCCTTCCAACAAGGGGTTTGCCACATCTGTCTCACTGCCAGGAGATTTTCACAGCATTAAACTGCCAGGTCTTACAAACCACATTGTGTTGACCATTCTAAAMAACCAGAGACACCTCACATGGAAAGGTGCTTTCATTCACATTTAAAAGATAACCAGAGAAATCACTGACATTAATTTATTYCCCTCCAAGAATCTTTCCCGACCCTGTAAGCAGCAGACCTGGAGTCAYATATGTTTATTCTTACAGCCAGGGGACCAAAATCCCTTCACAATGACAAGATATTTAAAATCTCTCCTTCTTAGAGAGCCAGCTTTATTTCAGGCATCTTAAAGAGAAAATCACATTCCCTCCACAGAGTGCTCTGCTAAGAGCCTGGATGTGGCTGGGGCTCTGCCCAGACCCCAGCAGCAGCTGGAATTTAAAGCTTTTAGCCCATCTGCAGCTTTGTCTACACTGCAATATTTTGTGGGTTTCTTGTCTAGCTGAGTGGGGAAAAACCCCCAAACCTTCATCTTGAGGAAAGTGCTACTTTTTGTCTAATTTTCTTGATCTAAAATTGTGCCATGGACAGGCAGCTGGGCCACCAATTCCCTGAAATCACTGCTGTGTCCCCCTGCCCTCAGCTGTGTCACCAGACCACTCACACACTCATGAAAGCGTGTGAATACATCATTTCAAAGTGTAAATTCTAGGAAAACACACTCCCATACTGGTTTCAGCTAACAAGAACTACAATTTAAAACAATGTCTTGGTTCAGTAACTTGGTCTGCACTGATTTCAGCAGATTTMTTTTGACCCAGCTGAGAGCTGAGCCCACCCCAACTGAACCAGCAGAGCTTTTGCCCCAGGAACAAAGCAGAGTCCCCAGCAAATCTGCTTTAAGTGGGGCAGCTCTAGCAAACTAGAAAGTAATCCTCTCCTCCTAACTTCCCACAAGAGTGTGAAGATTTTGTGGTAGGTTTCTTGATTACRTGGAATCTCCCTCAAGAATCTTCACCCTGGAGCTTAATGAATGACACCACACATCAGAGAGGAGCCTGACAGAAAATACCCTGTAAACTGTGCCTTGATGAATCCACTACCTCAAACGTCAAATTAGGATGTGATTTTCTAGGAAGGTGTTAATTCCTCTTTATTCCCCACATCTTTCTTTATGGGAAACAGCTTCTTCCTTTAAGTCAAAATCCTTAACCATGAAGTGAGTCCATGTTTGTGTGCCTAATTCCATAAAATCTCTAAGCTCAGAGAAACCCCAAGTGCAAGGTTGGTTTGACTTTTCCTGCCAGCATCTGGGATGCAGCAATTCAGCATCTGGAAAGGTAAAAAAAACCCACTGGAGCCAGGGGTGACCCTGGCCAGTAAAAAGAGCAACCTGGACAGCAAGAAACCAAGGCCCACAGCCAAAATAACTCCAAGTTATTCAATACTGATTCAATATTAAACTCCTCTTTCTTCTACTACAGTCAAAATGAAATATTTTTATGTATTTTGAGCCTTATTAAAACCTRTTCTTCCTTTTTAAAACAAACCTTAATTGAAACCCGCTAGAAGAGGAAGGCTTCATTTATCACAAAGTGACATTTTGTAATTAAAATACAGTTCAGAACAAAATGTTTAGCTGCAAAGGCGTGAATTTTCCCTTCTTCACCGTTGCTGCCAACTTGCTATTATTATGAGTGCAGTTAGAAAACTGGCTGATGCTTCTGYTCACTGAAAATTAACTGGAAGGAAAGCAGGGATTGTTTGTCTAAAAACAAGATGCCAACTTTTTCTCTTTTTAAGGCATGGTGGAGATGCAGGGCCATGACCACACGCTGAGTTCTGTGGGGCTGGTCCAGGCAGGATGGCTTGTGAAAAGGAATTACAAATAGCAACAATTCCCTTCTCCTTTCTCACTCCTGCTTCCTTGAAGGCTCCATTTTCAGGTCAACTTATCTTTCATTGGCACAGTTGCTCTGTGTGACTTCCTCTGAACACACTCAAAAGTTCACAAGGCTTTTCACAGACAGCAGTACCCCCAAAATTAGACTAGGAAATCTGGAAGTTTCAGTTGCAGGAGGTTAAGAGCAGGAAAGAAGCACCAGGTTATGGACAGCTGGCTACAAACCTGACCATTCTTACATTTCTGTATTTGTGTCTCTAACAAAAGAATCAGGTTGGTTTTAGAATGAAACCTTTAGAATTTTCACTTCAGAATGGAAAAGGTCCCATTCTAAAATGAAAATGAAAGATTCCATTCTAAAATGAAAATGAAAGATCCCATTCTAAAATGAAAACTGTACACAGTGCACATGAGCAGTGTCTTCTACATTCACTCCTTGTGCCTAAAATGCTGAAAGGGCTCTGCTTGTAATAACTATAAGCTCCTGTAAGCTGGAAACCCAARGCTGACTGGCAGATTACTTTGGGATATATCATTCATTCCTTTTCTCAAAACAACTGTGCTAGGAACAACCTCTGTGTCTATGCACAGCAGAAATAAACACAAACCTTCCCAAGGAGGCACAGAAAATGGACAAGAAACTCTTCTTCCTCTAAGCAGAATGGAAGACAGGACAAAAATTTCCACTGCACCTTCTACTGTGAGACACAAACTAAAGGAGTAGAATTTGGTTTCAAAGCCTGCCAGTGAACTGGGAGTGATGAAAACATTCTTGCTCCCCTCACAAAGTGAGCGTGCTCCCGGGGCTCTGAAGTAGGTTAATACCATGATTACAGCATTTGCAGAGCTTGGCAATGCTGCTCCAATCTCCTGCTGTACTTAGACACCAAATGAATAAAAATGCCTCTGGTACAAAGGTTAAGTACATTAAAGGAGAGTCATATGAAGCTTTAGCCACACTTCTGTCTGACACAAGGAATTAAAACCTGCAGGATCCAATGGCTCGAGATACTCAGAGTGATTCAATGCTTTTTGCACAATCTTCCCATCTCTACCACCACTTCAGAGGTTTCTCAAAAAAGGGAGCGCAAAGAGCCACCTCCAATCACACAATGCTTCAGTTTAATACAATGATTGTTGGGATTCACTGCCCCTGGAATGATCCAGTTCCCTCTCTACACTGGTGTGTGAAGCACCATCATTTGGAGAATTCCACCACTGCCAGTGCAAGCACAGGCCCAGCTGTGCATCCCCTGGGACAAGACACTCTCACATCTAATGGCTCAATTCCASACTCAAAGCTGAAATTTCCATGAAAGAAAAGTGTTTCCCCTCAACAATTCTGACTTAGCATTCACTTACTACTACTCACTATTAAGCCTGAGTAAATGTGTAAATTAATGTATCTAAGTAGATTAAATTCTGATGAATTTCATATTGATTCATATTGGAACATATTGATTATGAAATCTCASACCTCAAAGCCCATGACACACAGCAGATCAAATGAAGACCCTGCTCCAAATGCTGGCAAAGGAACTTTCAGAGGTGATGCATTTGRAATATTTTTGCCTTGGTCACATCAGCATAAGCATATTAATGTTTTCTAGACATGAGGGTCTGGCTGACTAAATACCCAAAATCCAGGGATGCTTAGTTTATATAAACAGCACAGGCAAGAGGAAACTGCTTGTGCTGTACACTTACTAATTAACTAATTAAGATAATTCACTTTTGAGTGTAAAAATACTAAAATTATTTTTTTTAGGAGAGAACATCCAGTTCTTTCWTTCAAGTCTTTTGTTTTTTTCTCCTCACAGACCCCCATTTTCAGATCTTTCCGCTTGTCAGTTCTGAGTAACTTGGTTTAAAAACATGGTATCTAAAGGGTTTTGAGTTTAATGCAGGCCAATAACCTTGAATATTTTAAAGCAGCTAGAAAGAAGCTTAACCACACATTTCAGCAAGTCTAAAGAGACATAATTTGAAAGGTATTTATAGCTAGTGCCTCTTTATTTTCACATCTCAGGCTTTTAGAACCTTTGCTCTAAACCTAAAGGGGAAATTTTCCCCCTTTGAACTGGGTTACTTCAAATGGAAACTTCATTACTAACCTCAGAGAATTCAGCCTCCTCCAAACATCATCTGCTYTGAGAGAAAAAAGTAAATCAGCTTGTGTTTGGATATAATTAGTGTGAAATGACAGAAACGACAAAAACTGGCCTGCAGAGGTTATGGGGCATTAACAAAAGATGATGTTGGAATAATTTAGATTTATCTCCAGAAAGCCTGTGTGGAACACAGCAAGGAGAAAGCACAGAATATTTAAGGCTGCCTTCACAGAGTTCATCTGATGGTCAGTCAACTCACACCAGCTTGATTTCTGAAGACAAATTAAAAAACACATCAAGAGATGCAGTTTTGGTGYTTTTCCCTTACCTCACTCTCTAACCAGAGCATTCCCCTGCAATCCAGCAGTGGAAAACAATGTCTCATATTCACTGCACAAATTYAATAAAACATAAAAGTCCTGTTAGATAACTTCACTCAAAGGTGCAGCTCTTTCTTACTCTTGTCTTGGCCAACAGTTCCAAATGAGCTTCCTTGCTATGAAATATTCAAAACCAGATTCAATGTCAATAGAACCTCCCTGGCAGCTGAACTGTGAGTGAATGGTGAAAAACAAATTACTTTTCACAACTTCAAGGCTTCCTGTTTCCTCTGTTGTGAACATTTTACTACAAAATTGGACTCTAGTAGGAAATTTCAGGTTACTTGTCAACTGACATCTTTGTTGGTCAATCTTAACAGGAAACGGGAAATACATTTTCCMTAGAGTGTTTATAGAAGTGCTTACTGCACCTTTCAATTTGCAKTGATTGCTTCATTACCAAAAGGACACAAATCTCCCCTCAAAGTCCTTTTTTTGTAATTATATTTTGCCTTAAAAACAGAGGAGTTTAATACAAAGACACAAAGTATTTCCTAYCAACGCACAATAATTTCACATATTAAAAATCCAATATTTGACTGCTCTATGGACATTTAACCCCAAATAATTGATTCCACCACAAGATTAAAAAAACCCAAACCCAAACCTCCTCTTTATCTTTATAATCTTTTCAGTACACCAGCAGTTTATGCACTGAATAGAATATGAGGAATTACTGAACTAAGAAATTACTGGAGGGAGTTTACTAGGTTTTAAAATATATGAAATATATATTTACTTTATCTTTATTTGCTTAAATGACCATGTCCCTGAAAATGGTTGTGAGATAATTTAAGAYGAATGAATGATAATTTGAGTGAAATTAAGATAAAATCCTAAAGGTTTTTAAACCCAATAAAGATTCTTTGCTTCCATGAGATCTGACCACAGGATCCTTAAATACATCTGCATTAAAAAAACCCAGACATGAACCTACAAATTAGCATCAAAGTGAGCTCTCAGGTAGGTGGGGCTCCTTTCAAGCTATTTTTGAACACCCAAACTGTGTTTGTTTCACTGAAGTAAATCTCTAGCACTGAGTGGGACCCCTACATTTGTTTTGCAGGAAATGACTTGGCCTAAAAAGAATTATTATTAATTAGCATTATCCTGGACCTCATTAACATATGCACATGCAGATGAGCTTCAAAGTACGGGCATTTCCATCGAATTAGAGTTAGAAAATCTCTAATAAACCTCAGTGTCATTAAAGACCGTTCATCCCCCTCTGCTCTAACCCTGGCATCACTGTATGTTAACCAACTCTCTTCTCATTTGTTCCTCTGCCAAAATAATCCCTCCCAAATCCTGCTCTGACTGCACTCCTCTGAGGGCCTGCACTCATGTCCAGTCATTCACACTGCTCATTTTAAACTTATTTCAGAGGTATAGATGAAAAGAATGTTCCTGAGATGTAAGGGATTTAGATTTGGATTCCGTCAATAGCCACGTTTTCACTCTCAGGCTGGGACGTCGTGCAAACAAAGCAGGCAGCTCCATCCTGAGAGCCAGGCACAGAAAGCAGCCCCAAATGCAGCACATTCCCTGACCACTGTCCTTCCATTCACTGAGCAGGACAAAGGTCTCCAGGAACAAGCAGGATGAGCTGAGCTCATTAAAAGCTGTATGAAAATGTGTATCCTGAAGGGATGTTAAATGAGGCTTACACAGGCAACTTTTGAGGCTCTGCTTCCTTAGAATTTTAGTGCTTAACCTTAGAGCCCCAGCATTTCTTTAATGCAATTAAACAGAGGCAGGGATATAATGCATTGCTTTAGTTATAGTCCAGCACAGGGAAAGAAAATAGGCAAGAGRGATAAAGAATTCTGCAGGCAGCTTTCATTTTGATCTCCAGTGCCTCTCCATCCTTCTGACACACTCACTACAGCAGAGGCTGTGTTCTTCCACAGCCAATTTCACTGGGAAGAGCTGGTAACATGGTTTTTAAAGAGACATTTCAGATAGGTGCAATTTTTTTTAAATAACTATAAACCATAAGCATCCTATGCTAGTAAGTACAGCAAACACTGAACACATCAGGTAACCACGTCAATATTAAACTTAAGCCATGCCTGAGYACAAAGCACACCCAATTTCCCTGGTGCATTTAAATCACTTTATGTGACTTTGGACATTTGAATTCAATTTAAAACTTACACAGGCAACACAAGGTTGCAAAAAAAAAGATTGGTTCATCCAACTACTACTGGTGTTTTTGCCTCCCACCTAGTTATCAGCCCATTATTGTGACGTGTGAATATTACCCTCTTATTACTTTCAAGGCAATTTTATATTTAAAATGAAATTAATAGCTAACCTCAAAAGACTGCGCTTAATTTCATTTCATTCCCTGAATCATCCTTTTCACTACACAATTCTCCCTCGAACTAAACTAAGAGCGTAAGAGGTGTAATTATAGATCACAGATTAGCTGTTCAGCATTTGCTGGTGGTTAAAGAGGGGTAGACATTAAAGTTGGCTTCAGAGGAAGCTGCTGCTCTTGCCACTTGYAGAAGAATCTGCTGCAAAATGTTGATATTTAGAAGTCAAGGCTGGAGCTGTCTGCTTTTGGACAATTTTGCAGGATATCCTATGGCCACTGAAACCACTGCCAGGAGGATGTAGGAGAGGAAGAATCCCCCCTGTAGCCCACCAGATTGAGTTACCTCCAATGAAGATGCTGGAAACACCATCATGCCAATTGCTTTGGCTCCACTCCTAATGACTTTTGTGTTGATGGAGCAACATCAACTTGTTTGCTTCCCTGATTGCCCCATCACAAAGACAGACCACATCATTCCCACCTCTACTTCAAACATGATCTACTCGGAGCAAGGAAAGGCAGTTTTGGGACTTGGCAGCCAAATGACAATTTGCCCTCCTTCTCCTGTTTTTAATAATGCTGTTTTGCAGCAATGAGTAATGCTGTCTCTGGGAAATGGGAGTGAAAGCCACTCTGTTCTTGTCAGAATARTAATGGATATTGTGCTGGCAACTTCTCTCCTGCACTGCACAACTGCATAAATAAAAGGAGTTGGGAAAAGCCAATACTGGAGTAAATAAAGGGGGTAAACTCACCCACTTGCAAATAAGTGACAACTGGGTTTGGTGTTTCAGCCTGGGCAGTGAGAACAGGATAAGCACTGTGTCTAAATCAGAATCACAGAATAACCTGAGTTGGAAGGGACTCACAAGGAACATCCACTCCATCACTGGACAACCCAATGCATGTTATGTATATATAACATATTACCTTTATTTTGGAGGACCAATAACATCCATATTGATCCTATACACAGAATCATGCATGAGGCTCACAGCCACATTCTTTCTTTACTCCTGAGGAGCACAGTGAATGTCTGCCCTGACATATTTATCACAGGAAGTCCAAGCCTATTACTTGGCCAAATTCCCTTCATATTTCTTCAAGCTCTTAAAGAGGAATATACCACAAGGCATGAATGAAGGGCTTACAATTTCTGTCATAGTATTCCAAAATGCTGCCAATTCTGTGGGCAAGTTTTTTCTTAACCAGAAATGGTCAGTGTTCTGTGACACTGAAGATTAAGGAGACAATTATTTTGCAATCAAAGTTTTTGTGACTAACATATATACAAACATTTCTGATTCAGGCCACTTAAACACACAAACCAAACCCTGCCTATGTCTGTTAACTTGTACATCCCTCCCCATTTTTTTCATCACATGCTGATTAATGAAATTACTGTGATGTCAACACTGAGGGAGTGAAATGTGCTGGTTAAAGCACAAAATAAAATCAGGATCCTCGGATTACACACCAAGCTCTGCCCTGATTTGTGCTGCAATCTTTGGAAAGTAATTGAGAGATCAGCACTGGCTTTTGATGCAAGGATCTAACCACCTTTGAAATCCAYTTACATTTTCCCCACATGTACATAACTCAAGAAAGCTCACAATTTTCCATAAATTGCATAAAATTATATAAGATTGGAGGAATTTTCCCTAGTGGTATGAAAAAGTATAAACTGCAATAATGTGGACACCAATGCTAAGTRTTATCTGTTTATATCAGGGAAAATTAGTGAGCAATTTAATACTGGGATCAAGCTAATATTCCAAATTTACTTGTCTTTGATATCCCTTCAGCAAAATGGGAGCAGTYATCAACACAGCTGATACCTCTAATCTGTATTATACAGTGAGCAACACTTTACAGCATTTTATGGGAAATTCTGCAAGTAATAATAATGTTGATGGAAAAGGCAAAACGTTTCAGAAAAACTACAAATGCTCAAATGCACAYAGTGCAACATGCTGACAGAAATGTTATTCATCAATATTTATTAGGCAGGAAGATATCTTTGGATGAAGAATGCYACAAAAACATTATCATCACCAACATACTTGTCCCTGTAGAATATTTCTCTGTGAGCCACAATAGGAAACTTCCACTAATCCAAACCTCTGGAGGTATTTTAGCTACTAATCTGGATGAATTAGGTCATTCCTGCTCAGTTATTTGTTACACAATAGAATTTTCTTCCCTGAACTCTTGAAACAAAAGTTTCCATTTACAAAAGTCTGAATACGAATGTTGCAATTTTACTGGGAGTCTTTTCAATGACTGCAAGCAGAGAAAAAGTTTAGCTGAACATGAATTGATTTGCCTGTTTAGAAGTTCTGCTTCCTTATCAGCCCCAGCCCCACTTTCTCTGTATTTCAATCAAATCTCAGAGGCAGTTTTAGAACATAAAAGGATGAAGTTAGAAGCAAGGTCCAGCACAGGCTGAAGTGGATGCACAGGTGATGCTCACAGCAGCTGTCCCAGAGCAGAGCCAGTCCTGGAGCACAGCAACACCCACTTGTATTTATGGACTGTGGCATGACTCAAATCCTCTCTGCATTGAGCAAATATGCACTGCATTGAGCTCCTGATTACTGCTTTAAACTGAAATGTTTTCATGTCTTTTAAAACACTGAGAAATTGTAACAGAAACTCTTGAGAAACGTTGTTCTTAATATTCAACAGATTATTGATTGCTCTGCTGAGCAGCAGCAGAGTAATGCCAGCCCCAAYCTYAGTTTAGGCAGATTTCCCTCAATTAAAAACAACAGTAAACATCATATCTGCAACAAGAGACAACATCCATCACCCCCAAATAATCCTTCAATTAGCAAACACAGACCCCCTTTGGTACATGGTATTTAGAACAGAATTCATGAGCTCTCTAATTGATGATAGGTTATTGGATAACCCTTGTTAATTATAGCTACACAATGTCAAAATTAATGATTTTCCCACCCTCTTTCAACTTGAGAATGGATTCATAACTTATATCAACTCACAAAAGACGTGCAATTAATATTGTCAGTAATCATTTTACAAAAGAGATTTGTTAAAGCCAGGCATGTGGACACAATTAGTGTATCAATTAATGCTGCTGTTACTTGATCTATAAATTATTGAAAAACTCATACCTACTGCAAGGAAACAAAGCAAATCCACTCCCAGTCAATGAAAGAAGCTCCTCTGTTCATTACTCTTTAGATCAAATTAAAATTTTGGTGGATTCCATGRATCTTAGCTACATAATCAGAAAAACAAATGAACCTATACCAATGTGACATCYTGAAATGCCTCTTTATGGTGATGATGCTTTACTTGTTGGCAGTTGAACACAAAGTTTTTTTAAAAAAAAATTAATTCACGAAAAAAGTAATCCACCATCACTGTTCAGAGCACTTATTAATTTAAACTGAAGTTTCAACCTGGAAATATAGCTGCAAAAACAGCACCAAGTTTCCTCTGCGTCAGCAAAATTTTAACTTGTACATCCATCAGAAACCTCCATTCCACTCTTGAGTTTAGCAGTGATTGGGGCAAGGACTGGATTCAAATGAGCTCTAAGAAGCTCAAAACAGGACTGGGGCAGCATTAGGCACCTATGATGAAAACTGACAATGACAAAACATTACCTCGTTTAAAGACTTCCTATCCCCAAAGGCTTTTAAACTAACTAGGTAGCTGCTGTTTGATCTTAGYCTGACTAGAGTTTTGCTCCTGGGGATGCAAAGGTTTTCCTTTAGATAGTTAGGCTGACCCCAGCCTCTCATTAGTGCTTGAAAGACCCAGGAAATAGATGTGAGCGCCTCCGGCCCAATCCACACGCCAATGGTCCCACAGCCACTGCTCTCCTTTTAATCAGCAGTCAGGAGAGATAAAATGGGACAGCCAAGCTCTTTGCCATGGTGATCCCAAGAGGATCAGCCTCAGATCTCCCACCTCCAAGCCATGCAAACCCCCACGGTGCAGTCTCCTCACCTGGCATGAACCAGCCCCCAGCRCGGAGCCCGCTCTCGCTCTCCCTCCTGGAGCTCGGCTTGGGCACCTGGATATCCATCCAAATCACAGCCAGGACACACTGCCCAGCTCTGGGTGAGGAGAACACCTCCAGCTCCAGCAGAGCACGKCCCACCCTCTCCAAACGTCCCATTCCTACTGGCTGGGTGCAGCAATCCCCAGCCTGGCGCCCTGCCTGCTCTGAGAGCTGCTCCCAGGTGCCACGTGCTTCCCACACACCCTGGAAACCCAATAAATAAAGGAATCTCTCACCCAAGGGGACCTGAGCACCAACCACCATCATGCCAAATGATGACATGCCCAAGCTCCCCTCTGAATTTGCTTCCATTTTTTACAAGTCCCTGTCATTTTCAGAATTGACTCAGGAGTCTTACGATGGGGGATATGATGAGAGATGGAATTGCAGAACAAGCCCCAAGCTTCCAGTAGAAAAATTACAGAATTAAAGTGCAGGAGGAAGAGATTCAATCTCCAGGAAAGTCCCCTGGCCTACCCTAAGCAGACACAGATCTGCACTGAAATTTGGCRGCCTGGATCACTTCTTCACTGACCTCCCATTTCAATTTTTCTGTTCAGCTAATTTTGCAAGAASGGATTTTCCCAGGCAGTTATCAGTGTGAATTCAACATCAATGCAACACATTTCCCCCAGAGAGGWTTCTAAATCAATTTTAATTCTGATAGGCTCAAGTAAATGTTTTCAATCTGATTCAATAATCTATACACACTTACAACAAGGCTTTTCCCCCATGTACTACAAGACAAACATGGTCTACRTCTCTAACAACTCTGGCTAATAAAAAATTCTGATTTCCTGTCCTGAACAATACAAACACACAATTTTTATTCCCTTCTTAATGAACCAGATGACATAAACTAACAAAATCAGCATTTAAGAGCATTAGTTATATCATTAATTCTTTAAATGCTTTCTTAAACAACACATGACTTTTGGCAAACTCACCAAAAAAAATTTTGTATCACCATGAAAAGTCCTCAAATTGAGTTTTCTAAATCTCCTGAGAATTTTTCACAATTCTCACTGAGACACCAACATGAAAGCTCTCCAGGACATCTTTTAAAATGTGAGCAAGTTCTTAAAAAAGATAATTACAATGAAGTTACCAGCAGGTATCAGCAAGAATGGCATGAAGATCAGGGCTGGAGATGGGGGATGGCAGAAATATAATCTCCTCTAATAACACTTAKTGCACTGTAAGCCTGTGAAATGGAATAAAGTGTAGGAAGGAGGGCTCTGGAGGTCAGGGTGAAACACTGGTCCTCAAGGGACAAGGAGCTTCACAGCACAGGGAGGAAAAAGTGACAATCTGGAGAGGAAGGGAGGTGCCAGRCTCACCCTCTGTTCCCATAACAGTGTCCAGGGCAGCTAAAATTCCAACCCCTCTGCCAGGAAGCATTCCTAGAGCCCACCCAACCCTGGATCCATCAGATCAATATGGACTGGACAAAAGGCAAAAGGTGTACCTGATTTTACAACAGCCTGCTTTTAGGGTTATCCAGGGTGACAGTGTTAACATACAAAATTACAGTCTGATACAATCATTTAAATATTGAATTTACTCACAGAACATCAGAGCTCCTCAGCTGTGATTCTGTGCAAACAGCAACCTCTGAAAGGGCCTGGTATTTAAGTTCTTGTCTTAAGTGCAGTGACAACCCTTCAGTGCTGGAACAGGACACTGCCTCACCAACCAGCTCAGGTGACACTGCAGAGCTGGCTATCACCAGAAAGCTCATGGCTGTGAAAACACCATGGCTAAAGAGAAGTGKTTCAAATGGAACTGCTTTGCATGTGACTACAGAAAGAGTTTTCTGTGTGTTCCCAGCACATCAAAGAAATATYTGGTAAAATCTTYACATGAGCATTGCCATTTGCCCCATCTGCAGCACAAATCMAACTATTTCCCTCTCACCCAAAAGKCAGCAGTCTATGCAACACAGCCTAAAAGCAGTTATATGAAATCCTAATGGAACTTCAACCACACATTCCACTCTTCTAGCAGGGAGTAAGCCCATCCCAGCAGCAAGACTTTGCACTCACACTCACTAAATATCATTAGAGTCCTCCTGGACTTTTTTCCTAACCTCTCCAGGTTATTAAATTGTTAACTAAWGACATCACAGTGGCTTTAACTCAAGGTAGGCACTATTACCACAAATGTACAAGTCAYTGCTTTCTTTCTGGCCATTCTACATCAATAAGAAGAGCTGCTCACATTTTTCTGACACTTTATACTGTTTCATATCCATACACCTTACAAATCATAGGAACTAAGCTTTGTTTTATTTCAACACTCCAAATAAGAAACACTGCCTTACTGGATATTTATGCAGATGAAGAGAAAGATTTAGCTGACTCTACACACAAGATTTGGGCTGAGATCAGGAAAGAACCCAGTCCCATGTGCCAACTCCACACTAATCCTCATCCCCTTTCAGCCACCCCAGACCTCCAGGGTGGGATACAAATGTGGGCCAGACATTCCATGCAGTGCTGTGAGCTGCAGAAGGCAGGAGAACCACCAAAACASTGCATAACACAGCAAAAGAGGCCTGTGCCTGCTCTGGATGGAGAAGGATGCACAGCTCTTCCAGAAGTGCAACAAAACACGGGAAAAACACCAGAAATTTCTGTTTCTACAGCAAAGGCTTATTTCTTGGGAATCCTCAGTTCCATTGCATAATCAAACTCATTGATTAGCAACATTAGAAACTTCATGTTAGCACTTGCTACCTGCCACTGCTCACAGTTAATGAACTCGGGGAAAAAAAGGGGAAAGAAAAATCCCTGTTTTTCACGTGTCCATCACTGCCACTGTACAGAGGGGGGCTCCTTTGTTGGAACCCAGGGGAAGTGCATGCAGCTCAATGAGAAGTAAATGAGCACACCAAGTTCCCTTTGACTCTGGTTCTGTGGGATGTGAATAGCAAACAGTGTGTGCATTGTGTACCTTGTGTGAGTGAAGCATTCACTGCTGCAGCCCTGATGGGATCGGATGCACTCAGACTGCAGGGACAACACTGAACCAGAATAATCCTGGGGATGTGCCACTGCCATTGCCTGTCCCTCCCAGCTCCCCAGACACTCCTATCACTGCCACACAATGTATTTTATACTCCCCCCACAGCACTGAAGGTAATTCTCAGAATTTGTGTTTGGGGGATAGAATCAGATTTTGGGCAGAGAAGCGTTCAGTTATTGTGGTTTAAGGAAATGATTTTACAAGTTGGATGCTGAGTATTTTATTAACATAAACGCCAAGCTCCTAAAAGAGTTGTTTGCTGGTTTCAAAAGTTTCAGCCTCCAGCAGAAGAAATAACATAGGAGACACACATCAAAAAGATGTTATCCGTATTGCAAAGAAATGACATTTTTTAATTTCCTGCCTGCCCYTAAAAACKGAATGATCATACAACCCAASCACTTTATTTGCCTTRAACATCTTAGATCACATTCTCATTTACATCAAAGTTCCCCTTTTCTTGCCTTTCCAAACTGCAGCTTTTTTATCTTAAATGAATCATTTTTGATTTCTGAGTGTAGGCCTAGAGCAGTCATAAGGTTTTTAAACCATCTTCCTGAACAAACACTTGAAATTCTTTAATTGCTGTGCCTTCTGCAAACTCTAGGATAAAGATTTCTGATACAAAAGCCAAAGGGAGCACAAGGCCTCAGTAAATGTTTTGGTGGAATTGCTGCAGTATTTGGTATTGCTGCCCAGCAGTTCCAGTTAATTGTGAGTAAAATTTGCTTTATACATATATAAGCAGTGGTGAGATTTTTTTTTGTCTAAGAAAAATGAAAACAAGCCTCAGAAGTAAATGGCTAAATTACACATCCACAGAAAGAAACAGAATGACAAACTCCAGAGCTCACATGAAAGTCCAAATCTTGCTGTGTCAAGTATTAAAATTATTAACCATGATTATTTTCTTTTTGTTTTACTTTTTGATTTGAGTATTTCATATTAAATCTGTTTGCAATCTCGATTTCATGTGTAGGTTTATAAAAATAACCAAATATAGCTATATAGAACAACAAGAACTCCCACTAGAATTCAAGGTCTTGGGCTCCAAGTTAATCAGTATTTAAAACCATAAGCAATAAAAACACTGATAAAAATGCCAGAAGAAAAATCCCTACTAAAAATCTTTAAGCAAGCATAAGCACCAAATTCATCTGGTCCCACTTCTCATACTCCAAAGAACTGCTCTACAGTCTGAGGCAMAACTGTAAATACAAATATGAACTAATCCAACCATGCATTTCTCCATAGCTTCTCCTTAATTCTGAGTTTTCTTTCTCCTCATTTGTATTTCCATGTACCAGATTACAATGAATCTCTCCAGAGATTGCTACTGAGTTCTCTAACTTCACAAAATGTCAATAAAATCCAAACTCCAGGAACAGAAAGTGCATTTGAGCTCTGGTTAGTTCAAAACAAAGCAGAAAAAAAGCCAYTAGAAGAAAATGTATTTATCAGCAGAGGAAAAAGAAAAGTGATCTTTTGCTGAATAATTTTTAAAACTGCATTTGTCTTTGTGAACCATAAATAACATGCAAGTTTTTTCTCATATTTCAGACATATTTCAAAAGGATGTATTTTTCATGTCAGAGAATCAAACCCCGTATTTCTGTACCAGACTTCCACTGAGCTCAACAAATCCCACTTTCACAGAGCACACAGATAACAGAAGAGCCACAGATGTGCCAAAGGTGGCTGATGTAGGAGCTGATTAAAGTACAAAACACACACAAATAAAGAGAAATGAGTCACTACCTTTCTTTTTGGAGTCTTTCTTTGTGCTGGTTTTAACAGCCACTTGAAGTTCTGTCTCAGTTGACATCCTATATCCTTAGTCCTCTTCACACAGATCCAGGATCTCGGTCAGGCTCATTTAGAACGTCTCTCCAAGAGAATAATTTAGCCTTTCAGATACTGTAACCCAAACAGTTCATCTCATTCACTCCTTTCGAGTGCTGTTAGGGAAGGAAACAAAAAGGAACAGTCATTTTCTGGGTTTAAAACATGAAAGGAAAACAAGAAAGCCAAACCACTGCAAGGGAGAAACACATAAAGTTCTCCATCTACTGAGCCAATTGTCCAAGATTTTAGATGCTTAAGCACAATTATCTGTGACTACCTCAAACATCTGTATTTGAGATGTTTTGATATATCTGAGATGCCTCCACAGCCTAGAGACACTTTTCACTGTACAGAAGACCAGCACTTCTGGACCAGCAGCTGAAGGACAAAGACCACAATGGAGGAAGTAGCTGGAAATGTCACCAGAAGCAAAAAAATCCACAAGGATTCAATTCTTAAACGCACCAATTCCATATTTCCAGATAGTAAGTACAGATTTTTACTCCTCCAATTCTCTTTCAGTGCTTTCRTTCTCTTACTTGAACAAAGACAAATGAAAAATTTATTCATTGCTCATGCTGAGAACATCAAACTTTGCCACTCCTCTTGCTTATGATAATGYTTCCAGTATAAAAGACTCTGTCTCCACACAAACAAAGCTGTAATTTTAACACCCATCTAGTTATCTTTCTTGCAAGGATCTCTGAAAGTAGTTAATTAAACCCATGAAATATAAATGGGGTAGGTGCAAAAAGATTATGTTTAGAGAGATAACATTAAGGGAGAAAGCTCCAGCTTAACATAATGTGTATTTGTTGGGGACAAAAATGGACCAGCTGTGAGCCCATAGCAGGAATGTGCTGGAGCAGGATGGAGGAGGCAGGACTCTGGAGGCAAAGAATACACAAAGAATAAACATCTAAGCAAAAAAAGAAGCCATTGCTCCAATTCTCACTGCTGGTCCWCCCTGCTTTGAGGGATGAACCACTYACWTGAGCCAGTCTGTCGAGGGCAGAGGACCAGACTGTCCCAAAGCCATTTGTCAGGATGTTCCCTCACCAAATGCATCTTCTTACTGCCCTTTCTTTTTGTGAGAAAGTTCTCATTATTAGCACAATTACAGAGAAGTCCATCTGGCCTGTTGGAACAGCTGCCCACTTATTAAATAAGCATTTAATAAAGATATTAACCCAGCATATCAGCTGGTTAGATGGCCAGAGATTAACTGCAGTTAGAGTTATTTACTAATGTCCCTTCTTTGTCATTTAAGAAAGTAACAGACTGCAAACACTGYAATAATTTTGGCACTTTAAATCACTTTTCACAGTAAGGGCTGTGAAGCCACCAGCACTTTCAAATCCAGGCTCTTTTAACATTTTAAAATGCTTCAGTAACATTACACTGCCATGCACCGTCTGAAGTGATTTAATATTGCTGAAGTGTGTCAGGGGCTTTCTTTAATAAGCTCTTCAAATCTGTCTGTGTATTATAGAATATTCAAAGATAGCTTTTCAAAATCTGCTGAACTGATTTTTGAAATACARAACTCCCTGTTCCCCCCTCTGTGGAATCTGAATAAGCGCCGCATGGCAAAAAAAAAAGAAAAGGAGGAAAAAAAAAATAAAGTGAGGCACAAATTGAAGTTGCAGTGCTTGCTGAATACACCTGCTTGGTGCAACAGAACGGAATAAACCAACAGCATCTTGATGAAAAAGCTGAGGAAAGAATAGGAAAGGACAAAGCAAAGGAAGGCTGGTCAGAGTAAAGGAGTCACAGCTCCCGGAGTGAGGCTTGCAGGATGCTCTCTGGCCAGACCCATGGACAGGGAGATGCCTCYCCCCAAGCACAGCTGCTCAGGGCAGTGCTGGGGGGAAGCCCTCACCCYCCTCACTCACGCTTCAAATCCCCCCCCCGAGCAGGGAGAGGAGCTCTGTGCAGAACAGATGTCCCTCACAACCCCCATCTCCTTCCCCTCCCCCTGCSTGCAACCCAATTTAATAATATTTAGTTTTACAGCACAGTGGGGATGCATCAGCCTTTACAGCTCAATGGCACTTACTTAAAGCATCTCTCGAGTCACAGCTGGATTGACAGTTTATTTTTCGAGAATTTGGATTTATATTTACCTAAAGGTTAACTACATAACTCTACAAGGAGCACTAACATAAGCCACTTCACAAAAGGGAAATATTTATAATAGGCCCACTTATTAAAAAAATAAATGAAAAATAAATACCAAATACCCCCGGGGTCCATAKTTAAGCAAGTTTTAATGTCTTAGAAGACCACTGTGGCTACAAAGCATCAGGAATGTCATCTCCTGTTGTCAGCTATTTCCAACAGGACAGCTGAAATAGCAGCATCTGAATGGCACTGAATATTTTAAAGTAACAACATATGACTGCTATCTCATTTGAAACTCTCCAGAAAAGCTATATCCCCTCGAGGCTATCCCACTGAGTAATATTTTTTAGAATAAATGCATGTCTGTTTTTGGACAGGTTCACATATTGATTTACTTTCAAACCTAATCAGGTCATACTCTCGCAACCTCATAGATCCTTGAATAAAGCAATAGGTATCTTTGTAAAGGAGCACATAAACATCTGTCAGGCACCAGCCACAGTTCAAACTGCATTTGCTGCAGAGACCATTCCTCCAAAAGTACAGGTCGTTATGTAAAGGCACATTAGTAAACTTCCATGCACTGTCCATATTTCAGCCGTTTATTACCCAGATGAGAATGGCAGTCAATCTGCTCCTCACCGCAACAGCTTTCATTGTCTCCTCCAATCTAGGTCACCGTTGTTAAATACCACAGCCTCCCAACTGTGGGAAGTACTGCAGCATGTGTTTTATCAATGAGATGCTATTTGCTTTGATCAGTTCCTGCCACATTTCTCTCCCTGCTCTAAAGGCAAAATTTTGTTAGCTGTATTTCCAAAAAAGAAAAAAAAAAAAAAAGTAAAAATCCATCGTCTTACACGTATCCATCCACTCTAACAATCTCCTTGTTACTGCTCCAGCTATTGCAATGTTATGTGCATGCCTCAGCTTTTCCTAAAGAGGATTCTGAGCTCTYCGTTTTAACAAAATACTGACATTTTCTGTGGCCTCATTAAGTGGCTACAGCAGGAACACAATCAGCGCATTCTGGAATTAACTGGCTCCTAATTCCAGGAGAAGTTCTTAAGCCYGTGTTCTCTATTACTCCTACGCCAGCACAAAACCTAAAGCCTTAGCAAAGAAATACTTCTGTAAATTCACTTTGCAGTTAGGATTAACAYAGGTTGGACCCTTTATGCATGGGGAAATTAGTCCCAAGCTCCACTCGCCTCCCCCACATGGCTGTGAAAAAACAAATCCTGTCAAATCATTTGTCTTTTCAACCACGCTTCAGTGAGCTCAWGTAGGGGTTATTAGGAGACCTCCCCTGGCCCAAGTTATGAAGGAGGTCAGACAAGATGATCATAATACTTCCCCTCTGGCTTTCAAATACATGAATTAATTAATTTTCTTCRGGACTTCAAAACTTAGGAAGTTCCCTCCCCTGAAACCAGTTTCCATCTGCTTATATAAAAGAAAAGCAGTCTTARAAAGGATTTGTAACTAAGCCCTGGCATTCCCTAGGTATTTAAGTTTTCCAAAGCCCCAAAGTGGGATTTGACAAGAGGATGGTACCTCCCAAACACTGGTTTGACAAAACAAAAGCTGTGCTCCCATCCTTAGCTCTTGCTTTTATGTCTCTGGAGTCTTGCAATTGATTTTTTTCTCCTCCAAAGCGCCCAACATAATCATGTTGATGCCCGTGGTTTTACAAGTGTTAAACAAAGACCAAACATACTAAAAAGGGTAAAAAACAAGTGAAAATAGAAGTGAAAAGTGCTGTGGTCCTGGAAAATTAAAACCAGTTCAAGGTCTGCAATCCAGAGAGAAAATGTTACTTGTCCACTTCCCACCTGCCCTAAAGCCTAACACGGAGGACAGCAGAGGGGCCACGAACAAACAGACCATGGAAAATCCATCCTTGCCACCCGTGTTCTCCAGGGAGAGGGGCCAGGAAACCCCCTGGTGCTGCTCACACTGTTTTGTACTCATCAGCTCATTTCCCCAATGGTCAGGGCTGGGGAACATCAGAGGATTCATSTGCCACAGCAGGCGCTGCTCTGATTCCGAACGGGAACCCGAGGGACTGATCCCAAACCCACTGATACACTGCAGTTAACAAGGCCGGCAGTAAGAACCAGGGAAGGAGGAAAGCAAGGTAAAAGAGAGCTTAAGATACTGACAGAGAGGAGAAAATGAGGAGGAAGCAAAAGCTAACAGGAGAGCTGTCAGTGACACTTCATTACAGCAAATTCTATAGAGKGTTTAACAGGAAGATCTAAGCCAGACCATGCACTGAAATTCTGGCTGTCCCACCACAGAAAACAACCCCTGTTGGATTGTTCACGGGTCTGTCCCTCTCCTCCMGTTCTGCCATTTGCCTCCAGAACAGCAGAATGCACTTTTTTCAGTGACAAAGCCAAAGGACTCTCTTTCATGGCACTCCATGCCAGGCATTGCCTTTTCCTGCCATTTCTTTACCCTTATTTCTGCAGCCTGTAAAGGTGAAAGGAAATTCACTTTTCACATGCACAGACTGAGATATTACACAAACATTTATTCCCCTACAAACCCTCCCCTAAAACCCAGAACCCTTTATCTCCCACTCACTTCTTAAATTACACAGCTTGGTAAGATTCACAACTGCCTCCAGATCACACACTTAGTTTTATTTGCTCTAAAATGAGCATCTACTTCCCTCCACTCCTGATTTTCTCTATATTAGATAAAGGAAGGAGTTTTATGTCCTTTATTCACCTTTCTGTACCATGTCTGTAGTATCTTCCAGAACAACATTTCCCAAATAACCCTTTTCATTCTTCCAATATCTGAAAACTACTTAGTACTGAAACCACAGCACTTAATTTCCCTTTGTATTTAGTAGCTGTAGTTGACTSTATTCATAAAATACTTCTCTTATCTCCTGAAAACAAGAAGCWCTTTTTTTTAACAAAATCCTACATGTAACTTAGGCCAGTAACACATTTTATTAGGTTTATTGTGGTTTAAACTATGCTTCATTTTTCTGTCTCTGGTGCATCTTTCAAGCATGTTCCCCAGTTCCTCAGATGGGATAAATAGCASCACTGAAGCTGATTCACCACTGGAAGAGCAACTTGGCAAAAAAGTGACCTATAAAATATTTCTAAAGTAGGATTTTTATTAGTATTCCAATGACAGCAGGAATAATTACTGAAATTCCTCCTGGAAATCACTCCATGTCGTGGTGAATACTGCACTCCACTCCACCAATTATTCACCAGAAGTGCTGTGAATTTTTTACTCACAGAAAGTGCTGACCGGATTAAAAAGAAGCTTTTCAAAGGAATGAATTGATTTCATCAACATTTTTAATGGCAAATTACTAACATTTCATTTTAATATTCCAGTTTCTATTTTGTATTATACAGGGCAGCATTCATGCAACAAAGGCAAAATAGAAGACACGGACTTGCTTTAAAGGATTTTTGAAATATTAAAAGTACKGCATTTGAATTCAGGAAAAATTACATCTCCTCTGCCCATGGAGCAGGGAATGCAACTCCAGCCCAGAGAGCTGAAAGCCAGGAAYAATCCCAGTGTGCTGGGGGTATAGATACAGCCCTCATCATTCCTTTAAGKGCACTTTCTGACTCAAAACTCCACTCAGAGTGCTTTTGTAAGCTTTAGCAGGGTATCACATCAAAAAGGAGCAGGCTTAAAAACTCCACATCATTCCTCTGATACCACATTAGCAGATAACAGAGGAAACCATTCAGATGGGACTAGAGATTGCCRAGTGAAACTGAATTACCTAATGCTTTTTTTTCCCCTATGAATTGCATTACTCCAAGACTTCACTACTCCCAGATTCCCACACTGCCGACCCTGGAGCAGAAAAGAGAAGGAATTTCTGCTAACAAGAACAAACAAGAAACCAAAGTCACAACTACTCCAAGCACAGGCACAGCCCCACCAGCAGAAAYTGCCTCACCTCCACTCCAGTCAATAAAGTCACACCAGCACAAAATCAATAGCACTGCATTTGACTCACACTGGCCTAACCCCATTGATTTGAACASAGCTGGAGTTACACCAATTTTATGCTGGTGTATCTGCATTAGTGTCACAGGAGTTACACCAGCGTGACTGATGTAAACAACAGCAGGCCAACCAACCCCTCCCATGGCTAAAATTCAGTGCCCTTAACTCCCAAGCCACGAGGAAAGGCAGATCTGTACATTACCACAGCAAAGCCCTCGGAATTTATTTTTGCCAAGCAGGAGAACGGCTCTTTWGTGATCCTCCCGACACCAAAGAAACAGAGACTGAGAAGGCAAAGAGGACAAAGTACACAGTTGGGATCACAGTATTCTGTAATTAGAGCTGTTAAATGATTACTAAAGTGCAGYGGTGCAATCATCACACCGAAGGAAAAGGGAGAAGTGTGCAGTCAGGAGCATCACCAGGGAGAAGGTAAAAGCAATGTCAGACACCACGTTCCATACTGAAATGCAAATTCCTCACAATCACAATCTGTGTCTTCTAATTGGAAGAAAAGGTTATGGAATTAAACATTTCGCATCCTGGACAGCTCAGTATGTTTTGAAGAGGTACAGAAAGTTGAAGGAATCTTGTTCCTTCTCCTGTCCTTCAAAGCAATATCTTCATTCAGCTCTGGTTGTTTGTTTAATTTCAGGATCATTTTCTTAGAGTTTCAAGTGAGACTGAACTGGAACTCACCTTCTCATTCATTTTAAATGAAATAACATTTCATTTAAACATTAGCATTATACCTAACTTACACTATACTTTGAAATCTGCAGTAAAGTTTGGAGTGATGCCTCACACTGACCTTCTTAAGGGATGTGSATTTTGCACCAACTTTTCCAGGTCCCTTTGAGATTTGTTCAGCCACAGGAGCTGACCTGTACATTGTGCCCTTCCAGGCTCTGAAGCTTCCTGACACTACAGCAAAGCAAAGCAAACCCCCCTAATGCCGACAATCACAAAAAGCCCCTTTGCCAGGATCTTTATTCACTGTGTTTTTCAACACTCAGCCCTTGTTCCTTTGACTGTTAAGCATTAGGAAAATACGATCAAAAGAATTCACCTTGCCGGAAATGGACTTTTGYTTTATTACTCCAAACTCAACCACCTGACTCCTACCAAAGTTCACTGTCTAGGACAATAAAGGAAAAAGCAAGAAGCTTCTGGGACTGCAAGTAAGAATTCCCACAAACAGGCAATAATTACTTCTCCAGTCATGTTCACAACTGACAAATATCAATATTTTGAATTGTCAAGTGACCYAAGTGTGGCCTTCCAGTACCTGAAGGGAACCTAAAGGATGGAAAAAGACTTTTCATGAGGACATTTAGTGACAGGACAAGGGGAAACAGCTTGACAGAGTAGGTTTAGAGCAGAGATTAGGAAGAAGTTCTCTCCTGTGAGGGGGTGAGGCAATCCCACAGGAGTGCTGGGATGAACAGCAGGCAGGCTCCTGCATAGTACCAAATAGAAGTATTTGAGGACAGCTGCTAGATTTTACTGGAGAAATTTCAAGTAATTTTTTTGGAATCACTTATCTGCTCTCACTTCATTTCTATCTGATTAGGTTATACACTGCTCCACAAATGCCTCTGCTTTCTATCAGTAGGAGTATTAACCATTTTCAAAGGGAGAAAGCAACTTCCCTAGGAAGTTTCCATGCATTTTCTGGTTTGAGGTAAGATATTCAGCAGCATTTCTGAATAGTAACAGACAGTGCTCTTCCCATAACTGGAAAAGATACAAAAAGAAAAAAAAAGCCAAAAAAACCCCATGATTATCTAACCCTTGGAACTGTGTGGGCCAGGTGTTGTTTGCTGTATCATAATTCCATACAGGGTCCCCACTGTGACATAAGCAGGAGTGCATGAGCACCTCACAGCCTAACAGGATMAGAGCCCAGGTGATCAGGTCAGGGACCCTGCAAAAGGAAATCACTTCCAGGAAAAGAAAAATCAAACCACTGCCAGGCTAACATGTCAGGGGGAAAAAAAAAGAAAAAAAATGTTTGATTATTCACATGGGGAACTCTAAAGCAATTTAATGAGTACAAGGCTCTGCATGAGTGGTAACACATCAGAAAATAATGTGTATTTTCGAAATATTTTTTAAAAAATCACCAAGCAGCATGCAGTGAGGAACCATTCACCTTCCACTGTCATGCTACAGCTTACTCTCTCTTGGATGCAATTACAGGACAAATGCCAAGCTACAGAAGGTATTTTTCCAGCAGCAGCATCTGGCTTCTTGGCAGACTCCTCAGGCAATTTGATTGGAAGCTTTAGAGATGCTGTTGGTCAGTCCTGGTTATATTGCTTCAGAACTGTCTGGCAGATTCYTCTTCCTAGATGTCATAATCCCTCTGATTTACCTTGAAGGAATTAGCACACTTCTATCCATTTAAAAACAGCTGACCTGCAAGGCATTTTGGGGCTGCCTACAGAGGCACAGTAAAAGTCACAGGTGGAAATCTGTGTGCCTTTGAAGCAGCAGAATTTCAGCACCCTGTGCCTGATGCATCATCAAGGAAACAAGGAGGCCATGCAAACATTCTGTGTGTGAGTGTTAGCAGAAAATCGAGAGCATTCTTTATGATTAAAGGAAAAAAATCACAAGATGCATGAAAGATTGCTTTAAAAAATACAAGAAAAAGAAAAAGAGGTAGGAATCTGCTCCTTCCAGCTCCTCCATAARGGGCAGGAGGGGCTGGTGGAAGGGAAGACAGAGATGTCCTTTGCTCCCCCATATCCATCCCTTCCCCCTCACTAGCCCCAGCTAAGATCTGCATTATTCTGCAGCTGTGATCATGATTAATCCTCATCCAGAAGGATGAAAGACAGGATGCTGGTTTTGCCCGCCCTCTCTGCCTACCAACAGAATCAAGTCCACAACAGAAAGGCTTTCTGGCAGTTTGGGGAATTCTCTGGAATTCTCTGGAATTCACACAGAGAAAAGGGACAGAATGCTACACAAAGTGAATTTAYAGACCATAACACAGGTAGGACTGCCCTACTTTYAAAGRCTTTTGTGCAATCATTTMTATGAAATATATTTYTTAATTTAAAAAGAAAAAAAMMAMAAAAARGSAGATGTGTTCATTACTACTRCTTGTTTTTCAAGGCATTCCCAGATATGCTTAGATGGCTTTTTGTTCTTTCAGAGAGGTTTCAGAAACTCCCACAAAACCCTGTACCAGGTTATTTTCTAGGAAAAAAGAGTCCTAATGCCCAAAGGTAAATACTAAAGGAGCAAGTAATGTACTCTATAATTTAATAAAGGACTACAGATCTTGGCTTTTCAGTAACAGGAGTATTCACTGAGCAGACTGACAGCACTAAGAAAGATACACATATCCAGGTCAAACAAAAAGCCAAACAGAGCTCTGTCATCAGCCCAGTGCAAATAAATCCAAGCAGACACAGACTCCAGACTTGGCTAATGTGAACTGACTAATGTAATTCCATTTTATGCAGGGAAAAACATATTCTGATTGTGAGCCAGYGGTGCTCACAAGTTCTAAATTTAGGTAACACTAGGGCCAGGTGAACCATTAAGGGCACTAATCTGAATTTTATCCATATCAAAGATTTGTSCTGTCCAGAAATTACCTTCCCAGATTTAAACCATGTATTCACTCTCATYAGTGCCTACACCTTTTGGACATCCCTACTCATTAATTAAAATGTCTGTAGAATCACAATACTCATCAACAAGGCAGCCTGGGCTTTAAAATGCTGTGCTGTGGCACACACTGAAAAAATCAATTATTTAGGCTCCAGTACATGAACAGAAGTTACTGGCACAGTAGAAACCAAGCCATATTTTAGGGGAGATGTAGCACAGATTCCCTTGTTTACCAGCTGGTTCCTGTGAAGTGCTGAGCAGTCTCCAGGATCAGGTGAACATTTGGATACACACTGAAAACTGAATTTCCTGATGCCCTAGATTTCACTGACTACACAAAAGAGATGAAAGCTGCACACAGAGGCAAACAGAAGATTTCCTGGATGCAGCAAAGATCTGAAATATTTTCATGAGTTGCCTTTGATTCTRCAGTCTCAACAAGGCCTGTAAACTGAGAGAGAGAGAACAGGAATAACCATCAAATGGGTGCACTTCAGTACAGCAAAGAAAATCAATTAAAAAACAGAAGTGAAATGYTGCTCTGCCTTGTACACTGCTCTCCTGAAACACCTGGCACTCTCACAGCAATGTACATTACATTCAAGGGTAATATACCCTGATCTGAAATCAAGTCCTTGCTGTAATGAGAAACAGTTGTTTTGCCAGGCCAGTTAACAGCCAAAGGGTGAAGAATTCCAAACCCAATTTAAACGAGAGGGAATTCAGGAATGCAGAATTTAATTACTCCACTTGGAAGGCAGCCAGGACCATTGGGTTAAACACCCATGGCCTTGTGAAAGGGAACTCAAAGGAATTCCAGTGGTCAGGCCCCCAACTCCTTTCTCCTTTGAGCAGGGCACCCYTGGCAGCCACTGCCCTGTAGCTGAGCCCCAGGGAAGAACCAGCTCCTGAATTCCAGCCTTTCCAGCAGCTCCTGCCTCCCAAAGCCCAGCATCAGGCAGGCCCAGCTTGTGAACCCAGGCAGGCTCTCAGTACATGAGGCTGTAGATGATGCCCAATTAAAGCCATTCACGTTCAATGAAGTTACTGCCTATGCATCACTTYTAACATTTTTGTTTGGTTTGGGCTTTTTTTCAGATCAACAGACTAAATGGCAGGCAGTAATAATATTCATTTTGGAAGAAGTGTGATGTTTGTGTTACCCACTCAAGTTAATTAATGAAAATAATGACAGAGTTACAAAATCAGGGATGATTAAGAACTTGAAGACCATCCGACCCATTTCTCTGCCAAGGAGGATTTGTTCTTAGCAGCACATTAATTCTGTTCTTCAGCAAACCTTCCCAAATCACAGGGGCAGCACTAGTCCCATCAGAGGTGTTCACACTTTCAGGCTGATTCAGAGGAAGAAGTAAAACCTGGGAATAGAAATCCCACCAATTCCCTATCATTATTCTGAGCTAACTGCTCAGAGATTATCTTGAGCAATTACTCTCATCCCTTACTGCACACACATCCCAAATACCTGTAATCCTCACTCTGGCAGTGCTGAACCAATCCATCCCCTTTCAGGTACGATCTGATGGTAAAATCACATTCCACTGGGTTTATATCCCACACTATTACAGTCTCCATTATTAAATRTTGCTTATTAGTTTGTACTTACAAAGTCAGGGAGATGTGATTTTATTGCTTGCAAATCATCCTTACGTGAGCCTTACGCTGTACTTACACTTCACTCTGCTCTTCCAGATAAGCTTTTTGCTTTCTGCATATTTAAATAGTAACTCTAATTATCCCTACTTGATTGCCCTCCTCTTGCAAAGCCTTTCTACAGGATCATCTGCAGTGAATTCTTCATCCTACTTAGATTTTAAGAGGACTAAGATATAATATATTCTTTAATTTCAATAAGAGTATAGAGATGTTTCTTWAAAAAAAAAAAGATGCATAAGAGGTTTCCTCTTCAGATATATTTTTATCAAAAACACATCATGAAGGGCAGAATAATGATTATTATTACACTGGGAATAGTAACATGACAGAACAATGCCTAGCAATAAAGTCAGTTAAAAATTAAAAGAACAAAAACCAACGAACCAAGCAAAAAAAGATTACTGACATGAAATCTCACTGGCAAAGAAAAGTCCACTTAATTTTCTAAAAATATTGCTTTTTTTGCAAACAGTGCTTAGAAGAGTTTTCTGGATTTATTACAAATCACAGTCACAGAAAGCACTTTATACTTGAAACTCATAGGTACACAGAGGCTAAAATAAATGGTACTTAATGCTTAGCTCAGGTAGTCCAACCAAAGATGCACATTACAATAGCCCAAAGCATGTCAATAGAATTTGAGTCAAAACTAATGGTTCTTACAAGAAACTTATCAGCCTTTTTGACCATTTTTAAAGAGATCTGGATACTCATGAGGTTTGGTTTAATTACAGTGGTGTCTGGTAACACCATGTGTTAAAAGTTGTGTGATATTTCCCTTGGTGAGTTCTGATTTTATCTCCTTAGAACTTTACCCAAGTGAAGTGCCAAGGCTGACAACACACACAGGAGCAATAGCACACAGAGTTCCAACTCCAACACCTTGCCCTGCTGCCCCAAGGCGTGATATCATCCCCTCCTCCTCCTCCTCCCCAGGCAATGACCACAGACTGCCTTTATCACACAMCCCTGACTCTGATCCTCCAGCAGGGACTGCCTGTACCTGGAGATGTCACCTGAAAAGAGAAGTTCCTCTGTGACTGCACACARAGCTTTTCATTCCACCTGGACAATGATAAATTCAGCATCTCYTCACTGATGTGCTTGGCTCTGGAACAGCAATTTACTTTTTTGTGTGGTGTGTGTGTGAGTAATGCCATGCAGGAAAAAGCAGCAGCACAGGTGTACAACAAGCACACTGCAGCACCTTCCAGAATTCAGCTCACAAGCTGCTTTCCTTCAGCACCTACTCCTGCAAAAGTTACATCAGCAATATGGGCTCTGGGTCTGGCAGCAGTGACTCTCTTCCAGACATGACTTAGGAAAAACAGGATAGGGAAGCAAAGCAGGATGTTCAATTCTAGCTGGGACTGTCAGGTCTCTGTGTCAAAGGGGTGTCAGAAAGTGTTTGGAAAGACAAAACACAGTCCTGAGCTGTGAATACTCAGAGCATTCACAACTTCATTCAACAGTACATTATTTTAGCACTATTTTAGTAAATAAAACCATCCAACCACACTGGGACTCCGTGGTGCATCTTTAAACCAAAGATCTCCTTTGGGAAATGTGACATTGAACAAAACAAAAATTCTTTCTCTCGTCTCCTCTGGTCCTCCCCATGAATTACATGAATTCTCATGAATTGCCATGAAATTCATCCCCCTGGAAATGTGACACCACCTCTGGAACACACCAAAGTCCCACAGTCAGCCCTGACCCAGCTGATTCCAGGTAAAAGGAAAAGCTGCATTCCCCACAAGGCCCAGCTCAGGGTCTTGTGCTGTCCAAGATGACGACAGAGAGTTTGAAGATAAAGTYACACTGGTAACAAATGCTGAACACCTCAGAGCAAATACTTCATATTATAATAGCCATTAAAATGTTGCTTTTTTTCCACCAAACAGGCATTCCTATCAGGACTGAAATCAGGAAGGACAACCAGATTACCAGCAATCACAGGTGAGGAAGCCCAGCCTTCAGCAGCACAGTAACCTTCTACCACTCTATTCAAGAATATTCAGAATATTATTGGAAGAGTAATTCTGCCTGAAGCTCAGTAAGTAAGGCCCAGATTTTTTTTTATATGAAATAATTTGATTCTATTTTTAGCCATTAAAGAACATTTGGATTAACAGACTGAAAAAAGTTCATTCACTGCTTTAAGTATACATATATATGGCTGTTACAAACTCTCTCCCCTGCTGCCCATAAAACTAACAAAATCAAGGCAGAAATTACATTTTAACAGCCCTGAAAATATTTTAAAATCATCATTGACATGTGTGATTTCATCTTATTTTACTTATGAGCCCAAAGTTGTATCCTGAATGCCATTTCTATAGAAATTGAGTGCCAAGTATTACCAAGTTGCAATTTTACTGTCTATGTAAAAATACCCTGGCAGCATTCAGGCAAATTAAATTTAAAATTAAACTTCAAGCCTTTGCATGCCACCATAATATTTCAGGCAACAATTTCAAGAAAGGGAAAGCAGAAAACAGACTGTGCATCTACTATAGTTCAAAACAGATTTCTCATGTCAAATGGCACAGTTTTCCCTTTTTTCCATTAAAGTTATTTCAAATCCTCTGCTGAATCTATTTACATGCCTAATGAAACCTCCTCAGTGATTCTTCTTGCATTACTCTATATGCTTTAACACTGCATACACTAATATTRTACACATACATACAAATGGACACATAAATGCATGCACTCATGCACACAATATTTCTGCAAAAAAGAATTAATGGAATTTTTTGACTGGATGCTACCCCCGTAAATTTGTTAAATGTGAACAGTGCTCATGGCTGGGTTCATTAACTAAAAATGCTGCTGTTGTCTGCACAATTCGTGTTGCTCATGTGAGAAGGGATGACATGTAAAATGCTAATTTACAGGCTCAGTTCTTTTCAATTTACCATCAGGGTTCTCTCTCCATGAGGGAAATCAGGGGTCACTCACTGCAATTCTCAGGGAATAACTTGGGCTGAGACCTCACTCAGCACCTGGAGATAAAACTCTGCAGGGAGTCTTCTCCAAGAAAAAGGRGAGAGAAAAGAAAAAAGGAATGTTCTGAATGAGCTCCAAACACAYCTTCTGASATGTTCTCATGGAAAAATGATATCCCAAAAGCCACAGYTCACTGACTGGCAAACACCCCATCTTCCAAGGGAAGAGTCATTATATTTTAGATTAGAGCTGATGTTGTAAATAATCATCCTCACAACTTCAGCTGCTCATCACCTATTTCTCCTCCAGTCTTTTTCCCAAACTCCCTGTCTCTTGAGCACCTGCAGTCTGGGAGACCTGCTCACATCCCATCTCAGAGTTACTCTGGACACACAGAACCAAACACAGAACCACTTTACCAATTAAGTTTGGACTCCATGTCCCCACCATAGGTCGATGCAGCATTTGATGAACAGATACAATTATGAGATGAACTTCAAACCCCATTATTTCCCCAACCTAGAACAGCAGCAGTGCCACCATTCCATGAAACATTCCAAGATTTCTCTCCACCACAGCTGCACCATGTAAATGCACAAATGCCTGTGACACCCACCCACTCCAGAGACCACAAAAGCTGCTTAACAATTAACAAATACTTAAATAATTGATGCATTTACAATTTCTGAGCAGGTTCATCAGTGGTTTTGTCTCCCTTTCCAGGGTGCACCTCTGTGCTGTATTTAACTTTCCACAGGGTTTCACCACCTCCCTGCCCCTGGGTGTACAAACYGTTTTGGTTCCAAAGACCTCTTCTATACAGGGCAAGTTTTCAGCAGGACTGCAACGCATTTAAATTCTTTCCTGTAACCTCTGTGTTAGTTTATCAGAGCAGTCATTAAGGCTGAGCACTTTGAGGCTGATGGGTTTATCTAGGCTAGCCCAACTCCAGCTAATTGCATTCAATTTGACATTCTCCAAGCACTGACAGTCCTCATTCAAGCCGAGTGTGAAAGTTTTTAAATTAGCTTTCACAGTTTGATTCACAGACAGCAAATGCAAAATGGCACAGGATTAATTTTTTTTCCCCCAACAACGCAGTGTAACAAAATAGCCCAAAGGCTATTTTACTTCATTTGCTTTAACTATTAGGGAAGATTCACAGCACAATGTTCCAACAGAGACAAAAGCTCCAGAGGACTTTCAAAGCTCAGAATTGCCCCCATTAATTAAAGTACCATACGTTTGTACAGCCTTTCCACTTTGTCACTGGATGTTAAAATGAAGTCCAGGCCGTTTCAGACAAGCCACAGCCATTACTGCTTAAAACATGAATGTACCAATACATTCTTTCCCATTTTATTACAGATCACATTTTTAACACCTAATAGAGTATGGCACTGGACTCAAAATAGGACATAGGGAAGCCTGTATTTTCTTGGGGAAGTACAAATCCTGACTTGCCATGTAATCTGACAATGTGCCTTTTGATCAGTCTGCCTTCATCTGCCAGATACAAGGKAAAAAGAAAACCAGAATACTGAATTACCAAAAGTGATATGGTCATTCCCAGCAAAGAGTGGCAGAGCAGGATGGAAATTCAGTTTTCTTGGCACTCTTTATTATTGGGTGTGTTTGAGCAGCTCCATCAACAAATTGAAAGATTCATTATAGGCAAACCATCATAAAATACTCTACACTCAGAATTTAGGAGAAAAGTATTTCTCCATTTTCAGAGGAAAACTAAAATCTCCATTAACAGTTTAGTTTATCTTGCCAAAGTACAGATCAGAATATTTTACATAAGGTCCAAAACTCATAAACAATCTGTAATTCAAATTAGTTCTAATACTCTAATAATTCCAATATAATCCAATAACTGTATATCAATAGTGACAACTCACATTAAAGATGGGGAACTATCTTAAGGTATGAAAATAATTTACAGTGAAATTTAGAAGCAAAAATTTGCATGCAGAGACAGATTCCAGCTTCATCCTCCACATTCCAGGTATTTACAGCCAAGGATACAGAGGTCACATCTGACAAACTGTGAAGTCAAAGGCCCATCTGTAAATGTCAGTGTTAGTCACTGTGGAGGATGTMATTTAGGTACCTCTTGCCAGGATTCAGAGTAGTAATCTCAAATATCAACCCAGTTTTATGAGCATTTTCTATTAAGAAGTTACATACTTGCATTATAAGTTGTAATGATTTTATAAGTAAGAAGTTTTTTTTTTCACAAGCAAAGGATGTGAGGAAATGTGAAAATTTTACAGAACAATCCCCAATGTCTGTTTGGGGAAGTTTACATSTAAACCTCGAAAAGAGGAATTCTAGAGTGGGAACAGAACTAAGTCAGAGCATAAATGAGGCAGGACCAGGCTGGGGAGGGTGAGCCCTGACAGTGCTGGGCAGCCTTGGGCAGTGGCCTTGGAAGCAGAGCTGYCACAGTTGGCACATGAGCACCACTCCTGCTGCCTGCATTAAAGTGCATTTGGGTACAGCTACAAAACTGCAGCTCTCCATGGTAATAGGGAGCAATTTGGATGTGCCTTTACAGCCATTTCATGAAATCTTTCCTGATGTAATGAAATGAAAGATGAAATTCACTGAATTAATCAGAAAATCTAAGTTAACACTGGCAAAACACAGAACTGAAAAATRTATTATTTTTAAAAATAAAACTACTTTTCTCATGCCTTTAGACCATTAGATTTTGTGTGTAGCTACAGACAATATAAATCCTTATACAATAATGAAGCTTTACACCCTTTTAAGTAAAACAYAGCCCTCCATAAATGGAACTTCTTCGATGCCAAGTACAACTCAAATGTTCCCTGAATTMACCTCCAAAACTTATGAAGCTTCATCAGCTCAGATGGCAAATAAACACAGGTTATTTGAGAGCTAAACTTGTCAAAAACTGCAGAAGAGAGAGAATCCAATTGTCACTGGAAGCAATGAATACATTCCTCAGGTCACCTCATGCCAGGTGCTGACAGAGCTCAGAATCACTGAACAACACATTCACGGGACACACCAAAGCTTGTCAATATTTGTGCTTAAGGATCTTTGAATTCYATCCACCTGTAAATGCCACAGTACAACTGATCAGTGCTGATCATGAAATTCTCCCAGAATATTCTTGTTTCTAAAACAAAGTAAGATTGGGGAAAATTCTGGTTTTGGTAGAAGTGGATTTTCAGTGGATTCCTGGCGATTCCAGAGCAGGGACAGAGCACTCACAAGCATCTGCTAAATAAAGTATTTCCCTCCAGCACAGACACTGGCATTAGCTGGAGGTAATTAACTAAGTTTCAGCGTGCTCTTGGCTATTCTTTGAATATCTTAGCAGATAAAAACAATTCCTGATAGTAAAGACAAAGGGCCAAAGCAGCTTCTGTTAAAGCACAAAATGCACTGAAGGCAGCAAGCACAATATACTGTGCATTTCCAGATACACCTCATCTCTTCTGACATTTTTACACTTATTATACTAATTTTATATTTGGATCCTTAAGCTTTTCAGACATTTTGGTTTTTTCTTTCCTCTGGGCGCAGTAAGACAGGGACCTGATAGGGACTAGCAGAGACCTTGTTTTGACAAGTATTTTTGCAGAAAAAACATAGATATGTGCATTCAGATCTGTCTCCAGACAGCCAAAATGGCTCCTGGAATGTTTMCTTTCTATTAAGCGAACTTAAACTGCAATCCACAGATAAAATACTGCCTTTGAGTTACACAACCAYTGCCCCAAATAATTATAATAACTATAATTTCCCCCAAATAATAAGGGGAAATTCTGGAACCATCAAGTGTTTAGCAGAGAACAGGGAGCACTGCTGAAGATGAGGAAGGTCATATAGGAGGGGATGCTACAAACCAGTTGTTCTCAGAGTACCTGAAATTACCAGCTGGCAGACAATTGTTGGGGTTTCCCACATAACTTTCCAACTTAAAACATTCCCATGTAAAAGCTTATAGTGCTAATGACAAACAAAACATCTCCTTTTAAATGCATTTTCTGTGTTTTCAAATAACATGACACTGACACTTAGGAATTTTTTTCCCCCTGCTGAACTCCTGTTCTGGACAAAGTACAACCCAGATCCTTTCTGAGGCTGTTTTTCTCCATTTCCAACTGGAAAGCTCAGTTTTGGCCTTTGAGACACAGTTCCTTCCAATAATGGAGTTTACACTCCTAGGGATGGGCACTATTTTATCTTCTTGCATTTGTCATGAGTTGATTTCACTAAAAGCTATCAAGAGCTGGTTTTAGCCTGAAGTTACCTAACAATGCTTAACTAAATCAGTTTATAATTTACAAACACTATCCTTTACATTTAGCTGCCTTACTGCAAAATAAAGTCAATGTTCAAGTGGCAAATGCTCAAAATGAACAAGCATGCTGAGTTTCAGAAATGTTTGGTTTTCTTTCAAGGTAGTACCAAGCTATTTCTGTTTTCTCACTAAGTTCAGTGCTGTTTTATTTTGATGGCTCTGAAAGAATCACCAGGTGGAAACCCTTCAGCTCTGCTCTGAGTTACTCCTACTTCCAAGATAACCAGCTTGAAGCAGTAGCACCAATCCAAGAAGAGGAATTTCCATGGGATGTTACACTTAGATRAGTAGCTGTTAACGCCAGCTGCAGCAGCCAGAATATGAATTTTCCCACTGCTAAAATTTTAGAAAGCACAACACAAAAGTGAAGGCAGCTYTATCATGACCTGCCTGTTCTCATTTCAGAAAGCTGCTTCCCCTTACCTACTTTAAGTATCTACTAACAATTTTTTTCATTGCAGTTCATCTTGAAAATTAATCATCATAAATTTAAAACCGTTTTCTTGCACATCTGTCAGGTTGGTAGTGCTATTTCATTTATTACAAGACCACATGACGCATCAGAGCTCAGTATTTGAACATGACATATTTTCACTTTGTTGTGATACCACATTCGAAAATTGTTCCTATCAATCTTTCACTGGAGCCAAAACTTAACTGTCTTGTTCACTGAAACATTAAATGCCAAGTCACACAGATGAATAAAAGCATTTGCAAGATGCAAACATTTGCAAAAGTTTCCTGTTGAAAGGGTCTGAAAAGAATCCACCAAAGTGAACCCAGCCCAGAGTCAGTACCAAAAGCCACTGTCTGTAATCACCTTGGCCATCAGCTCTCACTAAAAGTTAAATGATTTCATTACCAGGCTGAACTTTCAGTAGAATTTTGGAAGTGTTTACAGCCCTGATTTCCAAGAAGTATTACAACTGCTCTGCACTTGCCAGACTCAGCTCCTGCGCTGCTCCACATCCATGATTTTCTGCAAACCCCAAACAAACCAGGTACTTACAGGGCCCAAAATGCATCATTTTCCCTCTAAACAGTGGCAGCAAACAGTACTGTACTACTTTCTCCCMTCATTCATGAGGATGTCACACACAGGTTCTTTGATTGTGAAAGAGAAGCATTTCCCAGGTTCTGAGGACAGAGGCACCCCGGYCAATCCATCATGCTTTGTGTGCTAATGATGGACTCATGCAGACGAGGCACCAGGAGCAGTCAGAGGCAGCAGGCATGAAAAGGAGTGAATCAACTGTCAGGGGTTGTGATCTGAAGGACTGCAAGGCTGTGATTAGAATTTTCAATCAGCACTTCCACAATCCATCACGCTACAAGGGAAAGGGGGGGGGACCCACGTATTTCTTCATCAGCCCTTCCTGCTATGGGCTAAGCGAGTTCTGAGGCATTAAAAAGGGAATCTGAACGTCTTATGCTCATAAAGCAGGTGCTCTTCAGGGAGTGGAGAGCAAAGGATTTTCTGGGACTGTATTTTGTCTGCACACTCAAGATTACATACAGCACAGCCTTTGAGATGATGAGAAAGAAGCACAGCTCTTCCYCTCTCTCCTCTTCCAGGTGCACTCACAAACACCTGAGCAAAAATAACCCTGGAAACCTTTGTGTGTTGTCTGCAGGGATGTGAAAAGGAATAAAACCCTCCAGGAATCCTTCATCAGATTTTGCTAATACGCTCGGTGAAACTTTAGRAAACAAAAAGGCAGAGCTCTTTACAAGGAAAGGATTCTCATAACGTGAACAAAATCACCTGCAGCACTTGCCAGGAGGCATTCAGTCACATCCTCCAAATGAAAAAAGCCACAGCAAGTTTACTGAGTGCACAAGATCAGAGTTACCAAACACGTGGGGTACCCTTGTTTTCCTTGTGGTATTTGTTTGCCTTAGTACTGCTGCCTCTGTCTCAGAGAAAAATTCAATCCCACAACTCAACAGGACTTGGAGCTGGGCTGGTCCTGCAGCCTCTCCCTCCTGAAACCATGGCAAAGTCACAAAAGCTCTGCAAGTGCTYTGCTGCTTCTTTTCTCTCCTTCCTCACCCATGAAATGCAGCAACTCTGCCTCTCCAGACAAGAATTTTACAAGAACTCAATTCCCAAAGGGGATGTGCTGCCTCGGAGAGCCCATCCCCAAAAAATGCCAGCCCAGCAATCAGGAACTGGGTGTTGGTGGCTCAGAGAAGTGTCCCAAGGTCTGTACTGATGTCACAACAGTTTTGGACTCAAAATCTAGATCCAAGTGACAAGCTAGGCAGACTAGACATTTATTGAAATATATGAATGAAGCATTATTTTAAAAGGTAATTTTCATGTTAAATGATGAATAATGAGCAGTAAAGGCAGATCTTATTTACATAATTAATGTTTCAGTTATTGATATTCCTTCAGAGGGTCACTAGACATTTTTCTCCAAGTTAATTAATTAATAAAGCAACTCCTTTTATGTAGGTAATTGTAATCACTTCARTACTCAAAGGCATGTAAAATATCTGGCTTTTTTTTCTTTAATGTTGCCACCCGAGTGACACAACGATCATTTGCATAAATATAAACACTGAATAGGCCCATTTAACTCCTGACTAGAAAGAAATCCTTTGAAAYTAATAGGAAAGAAATGCATTAATTACAGACAAACATGGGAATCTGGGCAAGACCACCTTTTGTCCTTGCATCACATGATGTTTTCCCTGACACAAATCTCAGCTTCAAGACATGGAATTGCTCATGGTGCAAATCTGGCAAATCTGGTGCAAATCACTTACAGCTGAATACTGCTCTGAGGAGACAGAATAATTTGGGAAAGAACAGATTTTTATGGAGAAACACCCAGAAACTAGAAAGCTGTTAGAGGGAGGAAAGCTTTAAATGCTCAACATACCACAGGTAGTGGAACTTTTTCATTTTCCATTATGAAATGCATTACCAAATCCTGCAAACAGAAGCCTGATCCTGCAAAAAGTCTGTTAGAGAAAGTCCAAGAGCCCATGTAAGTCCCACTCAAGCCAAGTGAGAGGGTTACTTTGCTCAGCAGCCAAAGTTTATTTGCTCTWGCACCAGATCAGGCCTCAGGAAAAACAATCTGGAGAGGATTACTGCATGCACTGCTTGAGGAAAGTGGGACAGCTGAGAGGTTGTAATTTTATCACACATAATATTCTTAAACCACTGATAACTTGTACTCATCCCGTTTCTATCTSTATCACCACACACTGCTGCCAAAAAAGCATCTTCAGGGGCAGGTCCAAGTGCCCTCCCAAACCTGGCCCACACAGATTCCTCCAAAGCCAATTATTTGCTGTTAGAATTTCACCTTGAATATGTCACTTTTTGTGTGATTTAATGAGAAAGAAAGGGGCAGAAGATGTTGATATTTGACCAGTGACAACACTGACTAGCTCATAACCAGAGTCACATCACACTGCTATTTTCCCCTTAGAAAACTCCAAGTGTCTCCACTGTCAGGCATTCCTGAAACACAATTTGGGATTTTTTTTCCTGTTTGATACAGTGCCTAGGACCATGGGGGGAAATGAAGGCAAGGCGGGCTCCAATCCACATCCAGAGTTCTGGGGAATGGGATAGCAATAGAGATAATAAATGTTATTATTTGTATTATCCACTCATCTGCACAGTATCAGATGCTGAAACCTTTGCAAATATTCCTGACACCATCAAGAACCATTTCAACCTGTTTTCAGACTGTAAATCTCATATCTGATCTCCACCCAAGAGATTATAACAAAATGTGAAATAACCCAAATATTGAAAGCCATTCCAGWGAAAATGGAAATAGATACTGTAGGGAAAAAACACATCCCAGGCTTGCAAATTCCCTCTTTCATGTRATCCTCATCCATATCCTTCCAGGGGATTATTTGATCTCTCTCTCTCAGTGAGATAACCACCGCAGAACTTTTCAGCCAGTTGTGTTTGTTGTGTTTTCAGTTGGTGGCTCCCATTCCAACCGTGCAGGAGGCAGGAATGCAGCCACTAAGCAGGTCAGGAATAAACCACCCAGGTTTTCTTTTCTGCGTTTCTCAGTAATTACTCAGAGCCACGGAGCACAACAGAGATCTGCTCCTTCAGGGCTTCCCTTCCAAAGGATCGATGTGCTGCAAACAGAGGCGCTACAGGACTTAACAGCAAGTTTTAAGTGCTCCTCACAAGACAAGAGTCTCTCCTCGACAGCCTTCTTGCAGGTATCCAGGAGCTACAGAGCTGCTCTTGGTGTACATTCGTGCCKTCTGGCCAAAATCACACATCCTAAACACAAAGAAGTGACAATGGCCACTATCCAATACAAGATATAARTGAAATTCCAGATTAACAAAGCTCCATTAAATCAACTTAACAATTCCATCTCCACGGATAACAATTTGGCTTGCAGTGGTGGGCTAAATAATGCAGCTGAACACATTAAGAACAGATCTGTATTCAGGCTGAATGGACTGTTAGCTCAGGAAAAAAAGACAGGAGGGAAAAGAAATGCTGAAGTAGCTGTTTCCTGCCCACAGCACATTTTCTCTTCTCCTTCATCTTCCAAAACGATCATGATCATACATCTATCAACATCTCATACACCTTCCCTGTGAGAGAGACAAAACAGGCCTCRAAATCTGTGTCTTAAAGGATGCCATCAAAAGAAATATCAATTCATCTTGGAGGCACAAACCATCCAGAAATCAGTGTAATCAAAAAGTGGGGCTTCTCCTTTGCCATCCRGTCTCTGCAACAGCAAGGTCTGCTTTTGTATTTTATTATTTTATACTGCAGATACCTTCACTTCCCCTGAGTGCATTTAGCAGCAAACCCAGAGATTTCTCCTCTGACCAAGAGGCAAGTCCCCCCTCTCYCTCCCTGCAGCCAAGAGTTTCAAGTTTTTCATGAGACAGTAAAATGTTACTCCAYTGTCAGCACTAAAAGCTTCTCCTAAAGTAGTTCTTGCTCTATGTAGCCACATTTTCATCAAATTTTAGGGCATYCATTTTATGAAAGTGTTTGACAACCTCAGGATTTAGGTTAGAAAAAGAAGATGAAATGTAGGCTAGGCTACAGGGGGCTTTCTAGGGAATACCCCACTAAAGCAGTCTCCTGATAGCTGAGGTATCTTCCTTGCCATAAAAGCAATGATTGTTGAGCACAGATTTTTTCCCTGGGCTCTGGAGGTTTAAGATCTTAGAAAGACCTAATTTCCTTCAAAACTATCAGCTGGCTTTCTCTGGATTTTATATGTGTGTGAGTTCAGATGGAATACAGCAGGAATGATACACCATTAGTGAGAAACTTTACAGGAGACAGAAAATTCAACAAAACATCACCTAATGCTGTCAGGTTTGCTATAGAATATTTGTTGTTTTCCCTATCTAAAAAGAACTAGTTTTTTTTCAGATTAAAAAGCACTTCAAGGAGGACATAAAATGACATGATTTCTATTGCCTCAAAGTAGGCAATGAAACCTTTAATGTACCTGTTCCTATCTCAGGCAAAMCTATGAATATTTTTAAAGCACAGATATAATATTCCACCAATGYTTTTACTCCTATTTTTGCTCAAGTTACATTATATTTTTAATTCCAAAAGGGGTCCATTTGCACAGATGTTTACACCACCTGCCCTATTCCAATTCTTTGGGTCCAGTTTAAACATTCTGCAATGTTGGAATCCTGAGTACAGTTGAAGTTCAAATCTTCCCAGGTGTGTATAGTAACTAGACAACAAATTCCTTACATCCTGCCTTTTAATGCTTCAAATCCCTTTTTTGTGAGGAAAACCCTGTAAGTGAAAGGATTCCAGACTTTGTGCTGCCTWTTCAGGACATGCTGAGCATCACACACTTCCCAAAGCCTGTGTGCAGTGAGGGTGACAAGACACTCCTGTGGGTTTCTTTTTCTCAAGATTTCAGTGTTTATGTGTGACCTGCGGTGTTTAAGTGATGACTATTCAGCGCATCACTTACAAAAAGCAGCCATTCTCATTTCCTTTACACTCCTCCTCGCAGAAATAAATCAGTGTCCTGACTGATTGAAACACTTAGCTGCCAGTCACTCTGCTTTGTCCCTTGGCTGCCTCACGCCAGCCCGGGAGAGCTCCGGAGATGCAGGGAAGTGATTAAATTGTAACACGGAGCCCTGAGAGCAATAACTAAGTGAGCGGTTATAAACAARTAACACAGCTCTTCATAATTCAGTAAAATGCATTATCTGATTCTGTGTGTGTGGCTCTGAGAGCCAGTCAAAGCAGCAGTGCTTTTTTACTAATGCARTAACGTTACTGCTTAATGGTGGAAAGCACAGGAGAGCAATACAWGGCCTACAAATAAAGAGTAAAATGTGCAAGCTTAACAATACAAGTTTATCTTCCTTATGAATTACCTAGGCAGTGCTTTTATTATATGAGATCCATTGTTTCCTGATCTGCAAATTACTTCCTGAATCTATTAACTATGATGGGAGAAATGTATTTTTCAGTCTTGGCCTCTGGAAATAAAAATCACAATAAATCAGTGTAAGCAGGTGAGACTGAACTGGCAACAAGGCCAAGGTATTTCAGGTGTGCAATCCTTGGCTCCCCACAACACTAAAGGATTTTTTTTGGAAGGCAGGAGCACAGAGATGAAAGTATTTAAGTGTCAATTATCCAATGATAGTACAATTCTGGAGTATTACCATGCATGTGAAGGATTATTAAAGATCAGGTAGGATTTYTCCAGCCTTACTTCAGTCACCTCCAGGGAAGGGAATTCTGCAATGCTCCATAGGAAATAAAGAGCAACCTGAGTATATTAAAAGACTCATGGATATAATTCCATGAACTACAAGCTTTCTTTGTAACTCAGATACCTCAAAGCGCACAACACCTTTATCACAGTCCTTGCATTTCCTGTGTCTTTCAAGGATGACATTTCCACTCCCTGACTTATCATTTGCACATATTGAATTCTCTAGTAAGGGCTCAAGAAGAGTAATATTGGTTGAATTTAGGCATCTTCCTCTCCTCTAAATTCCAAAAACACATCCCAAACACATTTACCTAAACCAAATGCTTCAGTCATGTACAGCCATCAAACACACCATGATCATCCTGAGAAAGATAAGAGGCCAAACTCCAGTGTAGTTTAAATTCATTCTTCTCTTCCCCCATCAACAAGAGTCAAGAGCACTCTTGGTATCATTGACACTCATGCTCTGTCTCACAGGAGTCATCAGATACAGCACATTTYATATTGATTAAACCAACCAGTCCCAAAGCACCTCAGGGAGTACAGAATCTGCACAAAAAATCCACTCTTCCAGTTACCTCCTACACCTTTGGTCTCAAGGTCTAAAATTTCCCCAAAAATTCTGAGCAGTTTATTTATGATGTAGCTATCAACAGTGACATTGCTAAATAACTGCCTTTAAATAAGTTACCTGTTTAAATTTTCTCCACTCAAAGCYAGGGTAGGAAGCACCACCTGTGGATAAGGCTGGCTGACTTCTCACTCCCTTTAATCACTTCACAGCTTTGCCAGATTTTTAACTCTTCAGGCTACAATCCTACACCTCAAGTGCATCTGCTTTGGGGTGATTTTCAGGATGTGAGGGATGAATGGGTGGAATCACTTCCAAAATTTAGACYGTAGGGAAATACTGTGTTCTGACCACATCAAATAATCATTAACAACTTATATCTGAAAAGTTTGCTGAGTTTTGAAACTGGGAGTAGGATTTGGTCTTCATATCACAGATCTGGTTTTCTTGCTAATACTAAAAAAACCCCAACAACACCCTCCCTACAAAAAAATAAAAGCCAAGAAACAGACCAAAAAACAAACAAACAAACAATTCCAAGCCCAAAACGACTTAAAATAAAAAATGAGATTTTCCATTTGTCCAGGATGACTCATTTATATGAAAATCCCTCTATACCATCACCCCTCCTGCAGCCTCCAGAAGGAACTAAAATGTGCATTCACATTCCTGTAAGCATTACCCTGGAAAATGGACTATTTCTTTAATTACTGCTTTGAACTGAAATTACACAGAACAGTGGAAGTGACAGCAAGAGGTTMATCTTTCCATCAAGGCACCCAGCAAGCTGCTGAGTTTGAATGCATAAARCAGAAGAGTCAGAGCAGAGAAAAAAGGGATTGACTCTGACATGAAGCCTTGTATCACAAGAAGCAGAAGAGAAGAATTTGTGAGAGCTGTTTAATAATGGAGGACTTGGGAGGTTCAGTCTGGGAGTCAAGATGTAAAAACAGCTTCATGGGAGGGGGAGCTTTAAGAGTGGATGGAGACAATCATTTATGAGAGAGGAGTCACGAGGAAAGGAGAGGGAGCAGGAAACTGGGATTGGGAACTCACACGAAGAGCTGGCATCTCATTTGCCTCTACTGAAAGTCACAAAGAACACAGCAGAAGCTGCTGTCACAGCTCCTCAAACAGAACAGTGCAGGCCCACAGGAAAAGAAAACCTGGTCTTGATGATGCACGTGGATCTCAACTCAACAGGATTTGATGTTCCTCCCCAGAAAAGGAGTTGTATCCTCCTTACTGTATTAAAAGCAAGATCATCCTACCATYACTGCTGTACTTGTTGAATATCATAGGCTGAATTATTCTAAATACCTAATTTCATTAGATGAATTTTCTAAGAAGACATAAATTAGGGCATATGGTTCATAATATTTTCACTTCCTTTCCCTGTAACCCATTTCACTAGTTTTACACTTCATCAATTTAAGCATTATGGTTAATAGGTAACATTTAATTCTGTCAAAAGAGGAAAAAAATCCAAGTTGTCTCATTAGGAAGCTCTGATGGCCATTTCAGAAAGTAGTGCTACATTTTCTACCTACACCCAATAGAGATGAAAACACTGAAGTTGGAAACAGAACTTACAGGTTTCTGTGCAGGGTRAAAGCTTTTTTACTGCTCACTTGGGCACGAGGAAAAGTGGATCCCTGGGGTACAGAATCCCTGTGAGATTTGAAGCTACACAACAGCAGTGCAAAGCACTAAACCAGAGCTCAAAAACATCTGGTTTACCACAGCTAAAAGCAAGCAGCATTTTATTTACATTAAGCACAACACATTCCTACACGCATATCAACAACAATATATGGGGATTATCTAATGGCAGGAACAGCATCTCTGACTAACTCCAGGAAAAACATCAGTAAAGCCATTTTCTRCCCAGTACTATGCACTGAAATGTGGCAATCATCTTTTAAACATCAACAGGTGCCAAAATATCACACAAGAACAAGAAACACAAGAAAAAGCTTTCACAAAATATGAAGAAGGCTGAACTCTCCATTACACACAGTCTGACTTGCTGCAAAAATTGACAAACTTAGCTGTTTTAWAAATCTTTGTGAACATGTGTGAACTCCACGTCTCCAAAATAAGCAAGATACRTTTCTGTCACATGCTAAGAATTCTTCTACAGGTGGTGTTAGTGCCTTAAAAGCCTCAGTGATCAGTCAGAATTATCACAGGGGTGGATTCAGAGTCATGTCAGGTTTTTGAATGACAGAAGCACACGAGGCTTTGTACCACAAAAAGAGTATTCAGAAATAGAATACATAACCTAATCATCTACTCACACTCCTGAAGAAGTAGGCCAGCAGATAAAAAATCCTTTGAAAAACCCAACAATTAAAATGTATCCCACTCCAGTTTATTAGCATGTCATTAGACTGTTTCACAAGTTGCTGTTAAATATGAAATTATTCAGTGGATAAAAGGGAGGCCATGGTAGTAACACATTCTACCTGTAACAGCAGCTGTTTCTCTTCTGCACCCTCACTCTTCCCTGAGCTGCTTTTCCCATTGTATTTTTGAAATTTTGGGCTGTATAGCTCCCAAGGTTGTAACCATAAAATACAAKAGGCTATTTTAAAAAGCCAACCTCTGGCATGTGAGATTTGAGGTGGGAGGGTCATAACACTCTTTCACAGGTGCCAAAACTCAGGATTTCTCTTCCCAAGTGTGCCACACAGCACAGGAAGGACGTGGTGCTGTCCAGAGGAGGCACCAGGGTGATGGCAGGGATGGAGCAGCTCTGCTGGGAGGGAAGGCTGAGAGACTCAGGATTGTTCAGCCCGCAGAACAGAACCTTGCTTCAGGAGTTTCCCTCTCACATTACTGCACAGAGATGCATTTAGAGACTTTACAAGTTATGACCACTACCTCACCAAAAGGTTGTGCCAGCGTTTTTCATTTAAAGGAAATTTCCTTTAAAAAAGCACTTTGTGAACTCTACCAGAAGTTSCAAGGCATTTCAGTCTCCCTTGTCTACTCCTCAACCTTTTATTACAACAATAAATAATATATGCTGTAGATTAATATTTAGAAGAACTTTACTCTCCTRCTTGCATCATCCTTATAAATTATTCTCCTATTAATGAGCTATTTGATCTCAACATATTAGCACAAAAATTACATTGTTCTCTGTACCACTCTGTAACCTATGTGCTCGCCYTCTGCTAAAAGCTTCTTTTCAAAGTGCTATTATTAATTGTCAAGCATTGGAACTGTTCCTCCAGACATTATCCCCTTTACTTYCAAGACAGGCAGACAAGATTTTCTCCACTTTCTGCAAGTAAAGTACAAGCTGAAGCACATCTGAATACACAATTCATTTTATTTAGCRCTCTGCTCTCCCTGAGGTACCCAGTGCAGCCAACTCCTTACAGGAAGCAGTTGCAGGAACAATTAGGACTCAGCAAGATTAATACACAAGATGTTGTCATGTCTGCATTTTGTCTCATGCAGTGATACTGGAATGATGCAGCCCAACAGAAGTGTGCCAGCAGTGACCAAACCTCTCCAACCATCCCCTGGAACTCTAGGCTGAACTTTTTCAGGCTGTATTAATGCTAAAACTACAGAGCTATCATGAGCTACTTCTATTCCTGCTGATTATAACTTTGTCTTAAGTYGAAAATTTTCACCTAAGACCTGCAMTGTTCATGCCCCAAGTGGAAAGGAATCCTCCAGCCATCCTTGTTTCAATTCTTTTGGTCTTTTCCAGTATTGTTGAATACAAAMCAGTGAACCTACTCTGATCTCCAGAATCGKTTTTTGGAGAAGAAATCAGACATASACTAAACCAACACAATTCCTGGTGGTTTTTGGATGCCTGTGTCTTATAACAAATCAAACCTTAGATTGTCTTGGAAAAATCTAATGTCAGCCTTATTAAAATACATGTGCACCTATGAAAATRAGATATATTCACTATCATYCAWCCTCAAAATTCATCTCCWTAATAAATTAATTAATAAATAATCACTGTGAAGCTGCCAAAGACGATCCTAGTCCACCAGAATGAAAAAAAGTCTTAGAGATAATCCAATACAGACATTAAAATTGGTGTTATACCCTCTTTACTCATTGGCTACATTGCAAATTATTTACACACCTTCAGCCACAAAGAAGAAAATCAATGCTCTATTCATCAGGGAAATTTATTCCTGTGATCCCAGATCCACAAGACAAATTACTCTACCTGTACCATTTCCCTTCTTGGCACTGTCCTCCTTCCCATCTCCACCAAAAAGCTCCAAGAACACTGATGAGCAGAATCAGCCACCCACAGTGTGTATGGGTCACCTGCAGTCTGTTCTCTGAACTAGAGATGATCTTTGCAATAAGGAATAGAGTTATTTCTCTGCACAGCCTGAGCAATATCTTGAAGCTTGCTGCACRTGATCTGCTCCCCTGGATTTCTGCTCCCTGGAAAAAAAGGCAGCTCGAGTCCAGTGACTGAGGACAGGATTCTTCCCACCTAAATTCCAGCTGTCAGGACTGGGCATTGTGYCTAAGTTAACAAACTCAGCTGCTTCTACAAGGACTGGTGAGGCACAGAAGCATCCCTTGGAGAGACCTCCCTCTGCCAGCATTCTCATCCAAGAACCCAACAGAACAAATTATGCAAGAATGAAACTTCTTGTTTCAATGTGAGAAACTCTACATTGAAAAGGGACAACCACACAGAGGTGGTTTGTTGGACCAACAGTGCTGCCACGAAGAAAATAAAGAGCTGCAACAGAGCTCCCTTATGAAAATCACTTGTTCTTTTTCAAGCCCAAACTCAGCAGTGCTGAAGTCTCAGACCTGTTCTGAGGCTGCAGCAGAGCTATTTTTCTGGTGTTGTTTGACAGCATAAAGAAGATTTCATGTTTTCTCCAGGAGCATCCTKCACTGAAAGCCAGAAACTGAAGCCTGGCGCAGTGGGATTCACTCAGTAACAATTCTCACTTTTCTCTGAGGATCTGTATGCACCAAATTCAATTAGCATTTGCTACAAAATGTAACATAGCAACAGGGGACAAGCCCTCATGTGATGTAAATCAGTGTAGTGGCTCTGATTTGAAAGAACTTGACCAAATTTCATCAGCTGCAACTCTCACGCAGTGCTGGTGAATAGCTCACTCCATCACTAGGGAGGTAAGGACCATAAAATTTCAGTGCCAGGAACAGTAAGTGGTCAATTCAATTTGTTATCCTCTTTAGGACTTCTCAAACATTTTATTTCTCTTGTTTCCAGAMAGAAGAAAAATGGGTCAGAATATATAAAAACTATCACACAGGGATGGTGGGTGGAAAACTGTCCTGAAGCCACAATGCGAGATTTGATTACTTCAGCAGCCACAAAGAAAAACCCCATTCATAAAATAATCTTTATTAAACTCACTGATGGGGTTTTTTTACTGTTTTTAAACTTGAGCTAACTGCCAACACGCTGTGTGAAGTAGCACTTCCTGTTGATTTGTTTTGTATTAATTATAGTGCAATTAAAAAGGGGAGTCTTTATTGCAAACAACTACCAGGTGTTTTAAAAGCGCAAACAGGGGCCACAGCATTTCCAAGTGACACTGTCAGTGTCACTGTGGCACAATAAACACATTTCCAAATGTACACACATTCACAGAAATTAAAATCCTAGAATGGGAAAACCYTCATTATGTTTGAAAAGCAGAGGGGAAATCCACCTGCTGGGAAGACCTTGATATTTGTGGAATACATCTCCCAGGTCATCTCATCTTGCCATTAAAAGGTCTGAATTTGCTAATCAGCCTCAGAGCTAGAAGAAAACTGACATAAGAGGCAGTAACAATAAAACTAAATTAGGTGTGTATATTTTTTTTACATAAAGGAATGAAAGGGAAACTTGAAATATTAATATTTGCTGCATTGACTGCTGATGAACTGAAGAGCAGTACCATTTCCTGAATATCAGCTGTGCTACATTAAAGTCTAGAAGTATTTTGCTTTTTTCCCCTAATTACTTCTATGCTTGGCTTAACTATGTAGCTACTTGGAAATTCCTAAGCCTGGAATCCTCTGCAGCACCAAGTTATCAGTGTGCCCATCAYCACTGACCTCAGGATCAAGGAAGCAGAGTCTCCTACCCCACCACAGCCACAAGCAAAACACGGGAGGCAACGAAGTATTTGGTTTGTAAAGGTTACACAAGGAAATCAAAAAATACAAAACATATTCTTCATGCTAACTATTTGTTAAAAACATCCCAATTACAGGAAAAGCTTTTCTTTCCCTCCATCAATCCTGACAGATACTTTGAGAGAGGATTAAAGGAAAGGTATGAACTCAATGAGGGGAGAATTCAAGTGACCTAATCCATGTTAATCTGGCAAAARGCACTTGCCAACAGAAGTGTTCTGGCCAGTCACAGGCAGAGACTGACAGGTCCTGGAAAGGTTAAACAAGTTGAAGTGCTCTTTTTCTTTGCTGTTTTAGCATAGTTTATTGAGCTGCATCTCAAGTAACCAGGAACAGAAATTCAGCGCTTTCTTTATGGCATAAAAAAAACCACTCACAATTTTCCTCTCAATTACTTCAATTATTGAAAAAAAAATTTATAATCCTTTAGGCTAAGAAACAACCAATATTGATGCCTCTTAGTTCTCTAAGTAACTGCTCTGTCAGTAGGGTAGAAGACATTTATGAAAAACAGAAACCATGGAATGGGTATTACCTCAACTGGATTCCCAATAATCCAAGTTCTTCAAGAAATCCAAGAGCAAAGAACTGTTYGCAGGTAACTGTTGGTATGATCTTGAAATTCTGCAGACTCAAAACTTTCCTAAGCATCCCAAGAATAAACCTGTGCAGGTTCAGACAGTTGTCTTCCAGAACATGAACACAGACAGATGGCTTGACAAGCTTTGGAGTACATCTTGGGACAGACACACTGATGGGTGCTACACTCTACAGAGTAACAGCAGGAAAGGGATTTGCACACCTGGAATGGCTTTAAGAGTGCCTGGATGCTGATCARCTCCCAATGAGCTTCAACACATGCAGACACCCTCAGCAACCCTACAATCACYCACCTCAAACCCCACCAGAATTCCTATCACAGGGATATGTGATGCTAGAGATATTTATACTGCGATTTGCTACAAAAAGCATTTGGGGAGACTCCAGCTCCATTTTTAGTAGTAATAAGGAGACTTTGCATTAGAGGACTCTTGAATATCCTCAGTACTAAACAACAGCRCATTCACRTTCAGGTATGAATTATTCTAGCAGCTTTAGTATTGTCTTGTTTTCCTCTTCACAAGTGTCCTCTAAAAGTAATTTTCCAGTTAAGTACTCACTGAGGAAAAGGACCTCCCAAAACCACAGGGACACTGCCTTACATGTGGAGTTTCTGCAAGACAGCAATATGCCTGCCTAAAGAAAACAAAACAGCAAGCACACATGCACGATAGGATTATTTGATCCAGTACAATATAAATTAGGTCAGACTCCTCTTTGGAGGATTTTGAGTGAAGAACTAGGTGGTCCACTAAATTTCTATTCATTTGCCTTCAGGCTCAGGGAATTGCAAAGACTCTCAAGAAACTGATGCTCCTCTACCCACAAGAGCAATCATGATTTGGGGGTGGGAAGGGTGGGGAATCTCTCAGTGCTCAGCAATACCTGGAGACCTGAGAAATCTTTATGTAGTAAAAAGRGTAGCTAATGAATCTTTGCATATAAATACTCAAAATTCAATACTGAAAAAAACAGCAACTGCCCTATTTTTTTTTCAATGTGATACATATCATAAGATCACAGAATAATTTGAGAGGGACCTTAAAGCTCATCCAGTTTTACCTCTACCATGGCCAAGGACATCTTCCATGACCCCAGGCTGCTCCATGCCCCATCCAACCTGGCCTTGGACACTTCCAGGGAACCAGGGGCAGCCACAGCTTCTCTTTTTCCCTGTGTCAGGGCCTCACCTCCCTCAGGGCCTCACCTCCCTACAGGGAAGAATTTCTTCTGTATATCTAAAACCTAAGAAAATATTCTTATCCTTAAGATATGAAATCTAAGATACAAAATAAATATAAAATATCCTTAAGGAAAGTAACCTCTGCATCCTCATTAAACAAAGAGCAATGGAATGATTCTCTGCAGAAAGTGCAAAGGATCAAGGGCTGGAAAGTGCCTGGAGCCTGCTCCCCCAGCAGGCTTCTGCTCAGGAACACTGCATTTTCCAAAGCTCACCCACRGCCATCACCCTCACTGATTCCATAAGTGACTGAAGGAAATCTTCACGCCTCCAAGGGCCATAAGTTCATGTCAAYAGCTTCACATATCTAAGCAGAGGACAGAGGCAGAGCAAGATGTGACAAGCAGCCCTTCAGCAAGGCTGCTGCTCTGCTGTGGATGGAGCTGGTCAGGACTGCAGCTGTCTGAAGGGCTGGGGYTTGGGCAGCTGCTTCCCCCACAGCACCTGCACCAACACAGGGGTCATCCCAGGGAATGGGCTTCATCCTCACCCCACAAAAAGCAATATATTGATTAAGAGACARAAAGCTGACAGGTCTTGCTCTGCTCTGGTTCTTCAGTATGGCACTGCCTGGAGAGAGATCCACCACAGACCCCACTGTCAGCAGCAGGGCTCACACTGGTGGTCTCTGACCGAGGATTTGTGCACATGGCTGAACCACTTAAATAAACAAAGAATTCAAAACACTGCTGGAACACTTAAAAACGTGTTTGACAACAGTGTAAGATTAAACACACAGATGCAGGTWCCTTCCCTGGAGCTCACAGTATTGGGTTTACTCACCTTCTCTAAGTTGTGGCAATTCTGCTGCCATGAAACATAAATGGAAGATAAATTCATGGCTGAAATTCTTAAGCCACCACCATTAAGTATCATTTGGCTACAGTTAGACTGAGCAAAAACTAGTGTTAAGGGAAAAATACAGAGCTGCAGGCTCTCTTTGTGACAAATCAAAGTATGAAAATGAAAATGTTTCAATCTGATTAATTACTTGGTTTAGAATATATGCTTTTCATTCTACTGTATCAAAATATTCATAACAAAACAGTACAGCTGATGAAGTCAAGCACTGCCTTACAAAGGCTGGCAAATTTGCAGAACAGCACTTGAGGTTCAGATTAGTAAAATCCTAATGAATATCTACTCTAATACCCATGTAATTGCAGGGAATGCATTTGCAAGTGGTACAATTAAAAAAAAAAAAAGAAAGAAAGAACCACTGGTACAATGGAAGTCCAGACTGTGATTTTAGTGTCAKTTTAAGAGACTGCAGTGCCATCCTGGAAGAATGAAGATCCCATTTAAAGGGATGCCAAGAAATGAAGAATCACAATAAAGATTTCCAATTCCTTCCCAGATCACAACATGTTTCCATCTTTCACTGAAAGCACCAATGCCAACAATTCTCAATTTCATCACCAGACACCAAAATGGTTTTCAGACGTTGTTAATGACTGCTTTATCCCAAGTGCTCATCCCTTCCTGAGCACTGCACAAGGAGCTGCTCAGCACAGGCTCCACAGAACACTTCCTTGGAGGGAAATAAATGTTGCTTTTGCATTACAGGTTGCACTTCCTTCTGGGAGCCAGCACCTGGCATCTCCACACCTCATCTTCCTACCCACAAAAACAGGTTAGTGCAGGGCTTCCTTTACCTCCCCAAACCACCAGGCAAATCAATGCCTTAAAACAGAGCTGGTGCTGTAAGGATGAAGCCACAGAAGGGCTGAAGGCAAGCACTGCTGAAATAACACCAAATAGAACAGGACATGTGAGAGACCAAGTAATAACGGAGCTTTATTCCTAAGTAATTGGCTGAGCAAACGTATTGTGATCCAGCAACTCTGATTAATTCTGCAAGAATGCTTGGGTAGTGTTTATAAAAACCAAGTCATTACCTTGACTAAACATTGACTTGGACAGTTAACTTTAACCATCAGGACCTTGACTAAATATTGACTGGGAAAGTTAATTTGAACTATAACATCTAGAAAATCGTGTTCCTTTTTCCTAGTATTTGCTATCACTTTAAAATTCAAACAGGGTTGGAAAAACAGAGGTTCTTCCACCTCAGTGATATTTAGTTGCTGAGCTTGGCTGTTGCTGAATTCAACACAAATACCTGGCAAAAACTTGAAATATAAAATACTGTAGAGACAAAGGCCTGTTATGGATGAGAGGGAATAGCCAATCTTCCTTTGCTTGAGCAAAGACCCATCAAAAGTACAAAAATAAGTGTCAATTTTTGAATTTATTTTAGACATATATGCAGCAGTTTTACAAATTTTGTGAATTTTAAACACTGTGCCTTGCCCAAAGAATCACACAGGCTGATCATCCAGGACAAGGGGTTCATTCTGATACCTTTACTTTTTAGTAGCAGCTACTTTGAGTCTACATCCTCTACTACTGGTTTCACTTCATCATGTGAGGCCATGGGTCAAAGGACATACACAGGGTCTTTCACTGGCTGAGATAAAAAGAAAAAAAAAAAGGAAAAAAAAAGAAGAAAATCAATTTCAATCCTCCTAAGATGAAACCACTGATGTGTGCAGTCACTGAGGTCCCAAAGGTAATCCTACAAGAAAACATGATGGTGTCCTCCATCACAGTGCTCAGATACTGTTGAAGTGCAGCAAAATCACCTATGAGGTACAGTCCAAGATCAAAACACTCCAAACAATAAATGTGTATTTCCAGACCAGTGTGAAGAGTGCATTTTAGCTGTGTAATGCTAAATGGTAATGACAAAGGGGCAAGGAATGTTATGCCTCAGGAAGGTGTTATGCATGTGGATAAACAAATAAATAATGTCGTGGATCGAGCACTGTGGATCCAATTGCATGCACAGTTTCAGCTCAGGAGTTTGAAAGTCCCTTTCAGCTTTATGCCTTGATTCCTTTTTTAATACATCAGCTGCCTTTAGCACACTGAATGAAAAACAGCTTAAGAGCAAATATAAAAGACATCAATCTCAGCTACGAGCGAAAATACCAAACCGGAGCAAACTATTATTTTTGAGTACAGCAGTAAGGAACAGATTGATACTGGTGTTACGGGGGGTGAGGGTGGGGAATGMAAGAACAATAAACAATACAGTCATCAGTAGTTTAACACAGCGCTGTGTCTTGCAATGGAAACATACTGTGAAACAGCTTGCGAGATAAGCTTCGTCAACGATAAGTAATTTTTATTCCGTCTGAGTGGCTGAAAACAATAAACATGATTAAACGCCTCAGACATGCATTCAGAATTTAGACAAAYGGCAAAGAGTTCCAAGGACTTTGCTTTCACAACTACTTCGGGGAAAGACCTGGAAATTGACTCAACCGGTTTGAAACGYACAATGAAAGAGAAGTTCGTCGGGAAATTAAAAACTTCCCATTCGTCTGCGAGCTCCAGGACTGTCCAGCCCAGAAACCAGCTTTGTTATCTACTGTTCTTTACCATGATTACTGGTCCCAGTTCCCACTTCACCATTCATAGAGGCATTTCAAATGTGCCGGTCATGAACCTGAGCGTGTGAAACACGCAGGAAAACACCAAGGGAGGAGGTGGCTCTGGGGAGTTCCCAGTCCTGAGCTGTCCTGCCGGCCCTTGTGGGCTCTGTCCCTGCTGTCCTGATCCATCCCGGCAGCAGCTCCTGCGCCCACCTTCCTCCCACCGCAGCGCTCTCAACTTTCCTTCCCGGCTGCCTGCTCCTGCTGACTCGGTGGCCGAGCGCAACCCCGAGGAGAAAGCACTCCAGAACACTCAGATCACGGGGGGGATTGTCGGATTTTCCCCTAAAGTAGGGGCTGTAAAGGAGAGGCGCACGAACCCGCAGCGCCTCTAACGCAGGCGGTCACTCTGCACCCGCTCCCCTGGACCAGCGCCGGGAGATGCTCGCCGGGGGCTGCTGGCCGGGGACCAGCGGGGCGGTCCCCAGAGGATGCCCGGCTGCGGAGGGCGAGCTCGCCCCGCTCCCCGCGCGTCCGGCGGCCCCTCCGCCCCGCTCCGGGCGCCATTTCCCCGCCGCTCCTCAGCGCGGCGTCCCCCGGCCCTGCCGCACCTTCCCGGGCAGGGCAGCGCCGGCGCAGCCGAGCCGCATCCCAGCCCTGGGCCGGCTCCCGGCCCGGCAGCGGGGGGCGCTTCCCGCAGGAAGCGGGCACTACCGCGACCGAGCGGCGCTTCCAGCTGCGGGGCGGCAGCGGCTCCCGAGAGCGGCGCATCCCAGGGACCCCCGGCACGGTGGGAGCGGCCGGGGGAATCCCGCGCCCGCATCGCGTCYGTGGCTCCCTCCTCGATCTTATTTTACTTGCCCCGCTGCGGGGCATGGCGAAAGCGCCCCCAGCCCTCTGCCCCGGAGCTCGGCTGGGTGTGAGGCAGCCTCGCAGGGCGCTCCCCCCGCAGCCGGCAACTTCCCGAGACTCGCAGGGGATTCCAGCCCTTTCCCCGCCTCGGGGGGACGGGAGCGAGCGGGAGGGGGGTAGGAGGGGAAAAAATAAACTTCCTTCCGAGAAAAGCTGCCCTTCCATGCTGCTGCGGGGAGGGGGGTCCCCGCTCGCAGGAGGAGCGGCGCACCCCGCTCAGCCCCCGAACCCCGCACCTGCCGCCGCGCCGCCCTCAGCACCGGCCGCGCAGGAGAGCAGGGACCGGCTCTCTCACCTGCCCCAGCGAGCCCTCTCCTCCTCGCATTCCTCTGCTCCCCATCGTGGGCGCAGCAGCTGCTGTTATTCCTTAGGATACACATGGCCCGTCCATGCTGGGCGAGCCGCCTTCCCGCGCCGCCTGCCCTCTCCGGCCCCGCCAGCGCGGCGCTGAGGCCAGAGGGAGGGGAAAAGGGAGGTGTGCGGTGGAGGAACGCTGCTGATGAGGGGGTCGGTCTCCTCCTCCTCCTCCCTCCCTCCCTCTCCTCCTCTCCCAGGGCTGGGGGTCTCAGCGCCGCTGTGCAGCTGGGCAGGGAGAGGGGGGACGGGCGAGGAGGGGGCTGGCGGGGCTGTCCCCGCTCGGGGCGGGGGGAGCTCGGCGCGGCGGCTCGTCCCGAGCCCGTCATCGCCTCCGGGGCAGCCCCCGAGTGCGAGCGGAGCGGAGCGGCTGGAGACCCCCGGCCCCGCCCGCAGCACGGCGCTCAAGCACGGCTCGGGGGGAGGAATCGCTACCCGGGGCTCTCCAGGGGCTCCCCGGAGCGCAGGGAGSGCGGTCAGTGGGTCAGCCAGGGCGGGGGTGGCCGTGCAGCCCGGMCGCGGCCCCGCCATCGCGGCTCCCCCCTCACGGCCGCGGGGCTGGGGCCGGGGGCCCCGCCGCCGCCCCGCCACCAGTGTGCTGCTTTTCTCATGGCTTCTCGCAGTCACCCATGAAAATTTAATGAGGCATTTAGGGCTGTTACCTTCGGAGTCAATGGAGGAAGCATATTTAGCGTAATGCACTCGCTGCCGAGCCAATAGGTCTGTTGCAGGCGGATCAGAAGTCATGGAGAGACTCTCCTTTCAACACAAAATTCACGACCCATTAAACTTATTCTGTGATAACAGCTTCTTTACAAACGGAGACCCATRGAAAACAGAAGCTGTCATGCACTTCCCGAAAGGATTTACATACAGAGGAGAAGTACATTTGCCAGGTTATCGCCATTTCACCAGTATTATCTCAAATCAATGCATAAAAGCAGCGCTGCTCTCGCTAACCGAGGTAAATGACTAAAAGAAAAGCTTTTTGCCAGCCTCTAGATAGATCTGATTCACCCCCCGGGGCTGAGAGGCCACATCTCCCTCGGCTGACAAGGGAAGAGGGCTCAGACCATTCCAGAGGACGGGATCTGATCAGGAATTCGGAGCGGGATGTTGTGCGGGACACGCAGGTACCCAGCTCTGATGTGCGCTGCCCGGGATGACAGCCTGGCAGCGATCACCGGGATGCTCACAAGGCAGAAGGATGTCCACAGGTTATTTTACCTCCCCGTGACAGGCGGGAGAGCTGAACCGATGTGGCAACACACTTAAACAGGGCAGGGAGCAGAGGGAAAGGCTGAGCSAACAGATTGATTGGAAGTACACGCACAGATCTGGTAACATTCTCAAACATTATCAGTTTCATCTCCCTCAATTATTCTTTCTGCAGCACATTAGGTATTGAGCATAAAAGATAACGCCATGTAATAACCTTTACCGCATAAAAAATTCAAAATTTAAGCCACATTTATAGAAGTAGTTGATGCAATGGAGCTTTTCGCTATAGACCTGTTTTCTTCATTTCAATTTATTACAGAAATGAAAGGTCAGATTCTCAATTGAACCTACTTATTCTAATGTGAATTAAAAGATGTAAGTAGTCAACTTCATTGCAGCAGAATTTCCTGTCGGGGAGAGTTTCACCATCTAGGAAGACAAAGAACTARAGGAGAAATAAAGTAATTTTTTTCATTAGGAAATAGTAGACAGCATCTTTGAGGAGACATGCTTGCCAATATGCATCAGGTCCAATAAAATATTGGTGATCCTTAGCTCACCAGGTAAAAAAGGTAAATTTTTTTTGTTGGGGAAACAGTAATTGAGCTGCTCTAACCCTTTGACCAGTGCACAATAAAATGAAGTTGCATTTATTGTGTTGCTGGCCTCACTGAGGTCCTGGAGWTTTCAGGAGGGGTGCTGGCAGCTAAGTAGAGAGGGAACTTTGAGTAGTATGAAACTTCATTCCCATTCATTTCTGAAATGTATGGATGCAAGTCACACTTRCTAATAATACTTTTTAAATATAAAAGACTACTAGCTCACAGCTTGTAATATGAATGCAAATGAAGTTGTAATTATACTATGCAATTTTCTACTTTAAAAAAAAAAACAACTATGAAAATAGAACAGACCTGAAGAGCAATATGCACTGCAGTTCTTCATTGTGTTCCTTCATTATGCAGGAGTTGCCATAAGCAATCTGCTCTGGTTTAATGTAAAATATTTTTTTAGGATGTAACTTTGCAACACAAACTCTCACATGAGAACAAATATTTGGTCACAGTTCCTTCTCTCTACTGGAAAACATGATCAAGAAGCAGAGGAGCAAGAAATTTGGCGTGAAGACTAACAGCTTTCATTTGTGTTTATGTGTAAAGCTTATTTAAACTCATCATTCCTATATTCTCCTTTCTGATGATGCACTATGCCATCACCAATTATGTGATAAACCATTAAGAGTTATATATTAAGGTCTGCAGGCCAAAAATGTCATTTCCACTGAACAGCTGGAGGAGCTGAAGATCAAAACCCAGATGTGCAGTTCCCAACTATTTTTTCAACAGTCACTTGTGCAGCTCTCAGTCACTTCTTACTTGCTAAAACAATTAAAGTAGGATCAGCTGAGGTCCAGAATAGATTTGTACTAACAGGACAATTATCAGAATCTGTTCAAGTGTTCCTATACTCATCAATTGAGAGAAAGATGAATTCAGTCTTACAACCAAGTGCACTGTACAACTTTTAAAAAGAATGGCCTCGAAACAACATTAAAATATAAAAATATCCACCATATGATACCTGTAGACCTGGATTCTAAGTAATTTGTTATACTACCCAGTTTCAATAAGCACTGCAGTTGCTAGTAAACCACTGCACCCCACAGAGCAAAAATGTTTACCWGCAAATAAGAGATAATTTGCAGGAYAATTGTTGACAGTGAATTCACTGATAATTCACAGTCAAGGTTTCTGACTCCCTTGGAAAAGAGTAATCAAAAAACTTCCCAGACTCACCTCAGAGGTAAGTTAATCAGCATCAGGGCTGTCCAGCTGCAAACCTGTGTGTTTCTCACATGAAATGCTGAGGCAGAATGCACACTGTAAAACCAGCATCATCCTGCAAAAATGGCAAACTACTGGGCAAAAACCCTGTAGGGTGACTGTTAGTTTACAGGTGTGACAGCCAGTGGCATTAATGAGAACTGGACATTCCCTGAGATGGAATATGGGCCTTATCCTCATTAAACTAATTAATGTACCTCAAGCTGATTATAAAGGGCTACCAAATAATGGTACTGAGAAATTTTGAGGGATGTTTGAGAAGGAGTTTTTGTTGGAATTTCTAAAGGATCTGGAAGTGAAAAATACACAACATTACACTTTGCTGGATTGAAGTGGGATTTTGGGGGGGGGGCATTCAATATCTGAAAAGAGAGTCAGCCATTATTTCTGCTATAAACATCTCACTAAAATACAGCACAACGTGCAGACCCATCCCTTGCCAAGTGAGCTCTCAAGATGTCAGCCTTCTCACAAAACCCCTCTTCACATTTACTGATCTATATTGTAGCCCACAGCAGGATCRTCTTGATCACTCTGGAGATCCTCTACGTGAATAGTTCCTCACACAATAGTGATTCCAGTTTAATAAGTTCCTCTAAGGCAATTAGGCACTGACTGAAAATAGTATCTGCTGCATTATCAGTAACTATGGTAGCCCATCTCTTCCTGCTGTAGCCACACTGTGAGCTCCTTCAGCAGGAGAATTAATAATGATTTRGTTTCATCCTCAGTTTTCTCAAATGCAAAGAAACTCAGCTCTCTTATTCCACCAAAGATCTCTTGGGATACTTCCTCAGAGATACCTCAGGTGACTGAGCAGAATATGCTGAACACTGCTCTTGCCCAATAAAAAAGATCTGTGGAGAAAAATTTTGGTAGCTCTTCATGAAAAAGGGGAAGCTGCTCAGTTTTCTGGCAGTGACGTATCAGGAAGAGGTTGTGATCATTCTTGCCCCCACAGTGCAATCTGGTAGAAAATGCATTATCCCAAAAAATATCACTGACAGCTCTCTTTTAAAAGCCAGCATGTGGAAATACTAAAAATGGAATTTAGTCTTGAATGTTCCAGAGATTCATCACTGGTTTCTGAAGGTAGACCCTCTACTGTATTGTGGCTTGGTCACAGGGGGAGCCTTCCTTTCATCTTGCATCTCATGTTGCATCTCAACAAAGATTGCAAATCTTGTAATTACATGTGCAAAAAGGGATTCAGGAGCTTGGTTCAGGTCTCAGCTTTGTCACTGTGATCGTGGATAAGTCAGCCTATACTCATATTATGTCCATCTCTACCTCATGTGTGTCAGAGACCGCCTATCAGAATTTCTCCAGGAATGCTTGGAAAGACCCCAGAAACAGGCTGGGATGAACATAAACACTAATTATTGTAATATACGTGGCCATTCATTCAATTTTGAGTCCTGGGATGAAAAACAGAAACAAGACCTTGTCGTTCTATTTGGTAGCTCCTATTATACTCCTTTACATATTCAAAATATTACTGAACTAACCCTGCTGCAAACACTTTGCTGCAAATGAGCAGCTCCAACAAACAGTCCAAGACTGCCCCTCCAAAATCCATTTATCTTCTAGTAGATGCCAGCAAGTAGTTGCCTGTCCTGCCAAATAGTGGAATTTGTGAAAGCACTGGAGATGATGAACCACATTATTTCCCAGATGCCCATGAAAGAGTCTGTGATTCTCCAAGAGCAGCGATCGACTCCTTCACAAATCCAAACTGCTTCATATTTCAAATCCTTCTTGGCAAGGTGTGTTTCCTTTCACAGCCAATTAACTGCAAACTAATTTAGAGAGGGTTTGCTTTTGCAAACATAAGTGTCAGGTTCCAACAGAGAACATGTTGCTAAGAGCATGATATATGCACACATTCTGAGTTCTGTTGTTCTCTCGTTCCCCCCAGACACCACTGATGATCCASACGGAGACACCTCTGAATTTAATCAACTCCTTTCTAGGAGAACTTCACGGGGTGAAGATAATTTTCAGCATCCCTTACATCCTGAAAGGCCACATGGTTCAGCATTACCTTGCAGAGTGCTCACACCAGTCTAAATACACATGTACCGACAGCAAAGGATACCTACTAAGGAAAATGTGTTTCTACTATGAAAATACAGATTAGCTGCTTCACAGAGRATTCCAAAATTTGGCTTTACTCTGGATTAAAAGATAAAAGGGGGTTTGAAAACTTTAAACTCTCTACTTCTCAAAAAAACTTACTATAGCTTGTTCTTAAGATTTTGTCTASTTTAACAAACAGCCAACACATTTARGCTCTCTGATYTGGACAATACTGCAGCTTCTTTTTACTAAGTACACATTTATCTTCATTWTTTATTCATTTTTAGATGTAGAGCTTTACAATAAAAAACTTCAGTYTCAGAGGTTCCTAAAGATCTTGGCYGTTGTCATGTTCCATGATTTTGACAGCAAAAGATCCACTTGCCATTGTAAAAATCATTTTTTGTTAAGGAGAGACAGATGAACACGATATTTAGAGCTGCATTCCCCTCAATTTCTGCCAAAATAACAGGTATTCAGGAGACAGCAATTGTGTGCASTGAATGTCCTCAACAAGTAAGGTTGTTTTTCATTTCCTCTTATGTCACATTACATTTTCCTCTTTATATTTCCTTTTAAATATTTAGACAGAGCAGAGAGTTTTAAGCGTGTCATTGACACAAATAAATGTTTAGGCAGTCAGTCTACCTTGGGTTCAGCTCTTGTCACATCTGATAAGTTAAATATCACTGGATCTGGCCAGTAATTGGATGGAAGACCTCTGAGGAAAACACAAGTGCCACTGGTTACTCAGTAGGTGTTTTTTTTAACCTCAGACTCATCCTGAAATATGCCCTCAGCATGGTATTGTAAGCACTAGCTGAAAAAGGCATTTTCAAGTAAGATTTAATGTGTTATTTCTGTTAGGCACTGGAAAGGATTCCTGACACCTTCCTTTGAAAGTTGCTTAGCCCACTTTCAAGTTAGCTGAGCCCACTGCTACATAAAGCTRTATCTGAAAGTATTAAATCAATTTTTCATCATTTTCCTTTTAATAATAATGCATTTTTAAAAYCTCTTGTTTAAATAGCAACTTGTACATTCCTTTACCTTTAATGCTTCACTGCTGACCTTTTCCTTTACCCTCTCATTATGTGTCTGAGTCCAGCTCATGGACATCCCTGTCCATGGCAGGGGAGGTGGAATGAGGTGATCTTTAAGCTCTCTTCCAACCCAAACCATTCTCTGATACCACAGCATAGATGTTTCCCTTTGCCATTTCAGCACCATCATTAACATCAAGGATGGAGATAATCCCTCTTTAACAGCTGCTGATTACTGCCTCTTTTGCCACTGCTTCTTGATGATTTTATGAGAGCACGTGGATAAGAAGGAATGGCTTCAGACTGCCAGAGGGCAGAGTTAGATGGGATATTAAGAAGAAATCCTTTCCTATGAGGGTGGGGAAGCCCTGGCAGAGGGTGCCCAGAGAAGCTCTGGCTGCCCCTGGATCACTGGAAGGGTCCAAAGCCAGGCTGGACAGGGCTTGGAGCAGCCTGGGGTAGTGCAAGGTGTCCCTGCCCGTGGCAGGGAGTTTGGAACTGGAAATAATCTTTAAAATCCCTCCCAACCCAAACCATTCCATGGTTCTATGACAAAGTGGAACTGACTCTGACAGGACCACTCCACCCTTCAGGCTGTGGGATGCATTTGGGCCAAGGACTGAGGAATTCTGTGGGGCTGCTTCACTTGCTGATGAACTCAGGACCTCCACAAATGTACCTCAAGAGTAACAAGTGCCAGTTCCAATACAAGATCTCAGCACTTTTGGGACCCCTGAAAAGCACCATGAAATTAATATGCAGGTGGAACCACTCCTGGGATGTCAATTTTCCCTTTGTCCAGCACAGAGGCTGGACCCTGGAGCTCCCAAACCCCAGGCACTCTGCACAGTGAGGCTCTGCACAAGTCTGGAAGCCTCAGCTCCAGGCAGCRTGCCAGAGTTCAGCCAAACATATTTGCCTAAGTTGATATTTCTGTAATACATTTCAAAACATGACAAATCATTACTTTCTGACGTTTGCTATTCACATTTTTTTTCCTCTTTACGCTTTCCAGGCAGGAATGGAAATTGCAAGTGCCACCATAGCAACTCAATGCAATAATATAAATCTTCAAATAACAATTTAAATGAAGGATGCTTGGAGTATTTTTATTTTGTAATAAATTTATAGGTGTCAACTAGATCAGGGCTTCCTTTCTAAAGAGGTTTTGCTGTTTATCTAAAAAGACAATCCTTCACTTGAAAGAGTTTATAATGTTAGCCTGAGACAAAACACTGAGGTTTAAAAGAATATCTCAAATACATTCTATTTATTTATATTAGAAAACTACTCACTGGCACTCACTGGAGTTTAGATTTCTAAATGTCTATGTCTTTTTTCATTCCTGGCATTCTTATTCACATTTAATAAGAAATTATGACAGAACCAAGACAGAATCTATACAACCCAGTAATGGAGTCCTCATCCCCTGCCACAAAACCAGGATCATTTCAAAGAACGTTAACAAATGGGATTTTAAAAAGACTGGCAGYTGTCATATGCTTAAGGTCCAGCTTGAGACTACACAGCACATACACAGAAGAGATTGTAGTTTTAAAGATGTGGTTCCTGTGGCTAAGGTGGTATTTCTCCAAATCAGGATAACACTCAACAAATTGGGGAACACAGTGGCATCCCCCTTCAACCCAACATGAGGGCCAAATTCCAGTTTTAGATGCTAAACACACATGGTAGCAACTTTTGGAAGGCTTTCAGTGTATTGTGCATTAAAGACTGAATCTCTATGCCAACCTCTAACAAAACTGTCCAAACCAAGCAGCATCAGTATCCAGAGAAGTTACATGGAATTAAGATTACACCTAGAATGAAAAGAAATCTGAGGTATTGTTAAGACAARTAACTCCTTCCTTCCTGATTCCTTCATTTCTCATCAACATCTGCCCAAGCGTATCTCCTTYACAATGAGCTTGTTTCCTCAACAGAAAAATAAATTTGAAGAACACCAAGATGTTTGCCAGCTTTCAGAGCAGGGAAAATCCATATTGTTTAAAAAACAAAGCTTTTGATATTAAGTATTTTCACTCAGGACTTAAATATATCATAGACATGGTCTTCAGCAAGGGAAAAAAAAGTCAAAATTCGATTAAGTAGCTAATGAATTACAAAAGAATTGTAGCAGCCAACTGAATAGTTACCTTCTGCTGAATTTCAAGTCCTTGGGAGTGACAAATGTCAATAAAAAACACAGCTCAGGAGTGGGTGGTAGGCAAGACTGGATCCATCTGGCCTGTTGATGAGGAAGGAGGAGAGCTGTAAAAGCACGGCTCCGGAATGTGACCAGGAGCACATATGCCAGGATGAGAAAATGGGAATGTGCAGCAGTTCCCCCAGCCTTGTGCCCTCGTGGCAACCCCRAATCTGTGGGAACGTATGCTCCAGCCCTGCCTGGTGCTGTCCATGTTTGTGCTTGGGACACAACCCCCCAGCATCCAGCTGGGATGGGGGAATGTGCAAATCATGGAAAATCTGCTGTAATTAAACAGAAGTTGCTGCCATTTGTAGCCAGGTAGCCATGAATCCACCCTCTCATTTTTGTTGCTCTGGGAATACTTTGCCTCTGCCACAGTCTGGGAACTGAATCCTCCAGCTACAGAGCAGGGATTTGCTACACCTCCCGAAGCTGAGCTCGAGAATCATGGCTTTTATGTGTGTTTTGATGAGCCATCAACTATTTTAGATACTATTCATGCTCACCAACAGATTCTGAAATGAAACAAAATCTGCCTCTCATCACATGCACAACAGGATACAACAGATGTCACAGAGAAACCAAGTAATAGCAGTTTTCATGGTTGGATCCAACAATTACTTCTGCGCTCCACTCTGCAGCCCCTGCCACAAAGCCCAATAAAAACCAGACACCTGCCCCCAGGAATSCAGTGTAAACTTAAATAAACAAAGTCTGGCAAGGCCCAAGCCAGAAAAGCATCCAGATACACATTTTTCACACTAAAACCCACCCAAGAGTCAGGTTATACTTAATCCTGAATGCACTGGGTGCCATTGGAGCAAAGAAGGACGCACACTGCTGGAGAAAGGACAAAACTGGAGTCTCTTCTGGGGAGAACTAAGAACACTGTGCTCATGTTTGCACTACAGTCTCACTSTCCTCAGTAATATTTGCTGGCAGGAGTGGAATCCTCATGGGAATTCCACCACTGCCCACTTGCAGCCACTGTGAGCACACTGTAACCCCCACCTCTGACAACACAACAGCAGCTCCTTCGCCAAACCCCCTCGAGATGAAAAGCCCAATGCAGATCCTTTTCTTCGGCTCATTGCACAGGAGTTGTACGTGGCTTTTCTGGCCCTGTGTAATTTTCTCCTGCAGTGTGTACTCAAGGTTAAAATGCTGTCCTTTCTCCTTGGTGAGATCTGTCACTGAACTATCAAAGTGTGCATGTTAGAGAGCCTGCCAAGTGGAGGGCTGAGTGATGCAAAGACAGACCTGTGATGCACRTTGTGACCTTAGTGCATTCCCTTTAAACTGGAAAAAAAAAAGAGAGAGAGAAAGAGCCTCTTCTCTTTCCCATTTGGGGGCAGRAGGACATTAAGGAGCACTTTGGGTGCAGTAGCCCTCACATTTATTGCAATTATTACAGCACTGAGAGGCTCCAGCAGAGACCACAATCCCTTTATGATGAGTGGTGTAAGACATAAGGCACGGGAAGAGCCTTATCTCAGAAATGCATAAACTAAACACAGCTAAAAAGGCTACTAAGAAACAAAATCCTCACCCCTTTTTCCACCATAAGAAATAGGCATAAATGAGCTTTTCTCCAAAATCCCAGTGAGATCTGTGACAGAGTCAGGGGGAAGGACCCAGGTCTCTGCTAGGCTGACACCTCCATTTCCCAAAGACACACCAATGATAATTCCTCATCTCCCAGCTCTTTCACACCCTGCATGGCTTTTGAGGAGACTTTCAAAGCAGTAAATCAACATTTACAAAGCTAAGTGCACACACARGCCTTCTGGGGATAATGGCATTGTGTTAGTTTCTATTTGCCACAAAACAAGGACAGAGAAGAAAACCCCAGGTTTTGGACAGCACCACTATAACCTGCAGGAAATGTTCAAGCCATGCATCTGGCACCATTTCCAACTCCTCTTTTCTCCCCATTTTGCATACCCAGCTGGGAATGTCCATTTKACTATCCTTTCACCTGGCCCACTGTTGGAATACACATTGTAGTTTATCCATCACCACAAAAAAGAGCATTAAAGCTCAAACATGACTTAGAGCAGGGATTAACAACAGTCATATGGGAACTATCTCATTTTAGCTAAAAGGGAGTAGGATTAAATGCAATTAAGAGCTCCCAATGATGTAATAAAGACAACTAAAAAAAAAATCAAGGCAAGTGGGCAAGAAGCGATCACTTTTCTGTCTAGAAACAGTAAAATAATGACAGTCTGRTTGTTCATAGGGTCACCAAGGCCAAAATGTGCAGAATGACCTTCATTAAGTCATACTTTGTACTTCTGCTGGGGGACTGTTGCATCTGCTCCTTTCGATTTGGCTTGTCTGAGTAACAAAGCTCCCAGCGATCATCTAAACCTCATTTGGAGCACCTGTGAACAATTCATTATATTAATATAACAGCAGGGGAGGAGTGCAGATACTAATAAATAGGTTGTTGAGCAGCTTTTGCTGCCAAGGTTGCTTTATCCAGTGAGGAAATGTCCCCTCCACCCAAAAGCTGTGGAACTGCACCGGGACGCTGGGCTCGCTTGTACCACGGCGTGTCAGGACACACATCTGTGCTAGAGGAGCATGCAAATTMATTCTGCCATCCAAAACTGTTGATAAATGTGTGTCTAATACTTCTGAGGGACTGCAGCATGATTTGAAACAGTTTGTTCTCAGTTAACGTAGAACAAATGTTCCCTGGCTAAAGGTGGCTACGAAAGGCATTTGGTAACGATTTGTACCAGCTGGGCTCCTCATTACTTTGAATAGATTTGTGTAAATCAGCACATAAAAATAAGCAAGTGGTCAATGCCTTTAATTGCATTTGGATGTGCTGCAGTAATGGCAAATATCAGAACTTGTGCATTTGTCCTCGCATTGTGCWGTTCTAGAAAATAGATTTTATTTTAAATAGAAAGAGCAGCAAAAAGATTTTGCTGTTAACATCTATTTAGTCTGGTTTCAACTTAGTCACATTTTGCAAATGTCAGGGAAAAGCAAAGGTCAAATGGGAAAAAAAACCAGTATGCTATGGATCAGTACAATTACAGAGAGCAGAGTAGCACAGGGTTATGGAATCAGCTTGGGAGGAAAACAAATCTGCAGTGTTGGATAGACACAGGGCAAAATCCTGCCCATGGACCAGCAMAGATATAATCTTAAAGTAGTAGTAAAACATATTGTTTGTGTTAGTGTACTTTAAGATATTTTCCCAGAGAAACAGAGAATGTCAGGTTTTCAATTCATAGCTTTTTTTTTAATATTTGGGCAGCTTTGGAACAGCCTTGGTTTGGACCAGTTTGCAGACCTGAGCATCCTCACTGCCACCATCCCTGGAAGTGGAAGTTGTCTAACTCAATATTCATTCTTAAAAACATTTATATCTCTTTCCTGTATTGTCTGTTGTCACTCTCATAGTGCTGGGTCTGGGAGTTGCCCAGAGAAGCTGTGGCTGCCCCTGAATCCCTGGAAGTGCCCAAGGCCAGGCTGGACAGGGCTTGGAGCACCCTGGCACAGTGGAAGGTGTCCCTGACCATGGCAGGGGCCTGAAACTGGGTGAGCTTTAAAATCTCTCCCAACTTAGACCAGTCTGGGGTTTTGTGATGGATCTAAAGCACACTTGGATCACTTGAAAGGAATGTGAATAATTATAAAGTATTCTGTCATTATAGATTTGGTAGAATGTTTGTAATTATTGTTCTGGAAGTCACACAAAATCCACACCATGGTGTATCCAAACCAGCTGAGCTGAAATAGGCACTGCCCCATTTTCACCCCTTTATACAAAGAAGTGAAAATTAGAAAAGGAAGGATGCTRCATATATCAACAGCCAGCAGGGAGAACATTTCAAACACCAAATTTAATACAATCAATAAACTTTATATCAGTATAACAGAGTCAACAACATAGCTCTCATAACATCCCAACCTCACATTTTCTATGTCACTGTTGACATGCATTAAAGATTACTTCTTTCAGCCAATTTTCTCCTCATAGCACAATCTTTTTATCCTGTAAATACATTTGTTGGTATCTCAACATCCAATTAAACWTGTAAAGAAAAGCCATAAAGGTATCCAATTTATATATTTTAATTTTAATGAATTATTTTAAACTTCGAGGCCATAAAGTATCTACTMTTACCTCTTTGCTGGCATTGATTTAGCAAAAATTGGTAATTGTCACGCTGCTTGTGGGGTATCAAATATAAACATTTTCACATTTACTATGAAATCCTCTCCAGCAACATGAAATTGAAGGATAGACAAAACTGCTTTTATAGAAAACCAAGCTAATTTTTATCATTTTTTTTTTCTGTAAGGGATGATCATTTGAAACCTTTGAGCTGAAAGGAATCACAGGGCACAAGCAAGCTGAGGGATTTGCAGTAATTGTATCTTTCACGTTTATCTTCTGCATAGATAGCTATGAAATAAATACTGCATGYGAGCAAGTGTAAAAATGTACTTGAGGTACTTCTGCTAGATGGAATCTCATCCTCCTGAAATTGCCTTTCCCATGAAAGATGCCCAGTGACAACCAGCAGTTTAACCAGCTGGGGATATACAGTCACTTACCCCTGAGCCTTAAACTGTTATCAGATTTGTCCCATAAAGCAAAATATACGAGGTACATGATCCAGCGTGGGGATAATGCACAATAAACATAACTGACACTGCAGGGAAATGAGTTCCTGTTGGACCAGCTCACAGCAGAATCAGCTGTGGAAGAATCCACCCAATCTGTCCAAAATGTTTTCTTGCTTTTATTCCTTTTTCCCATAAGCATAATTAAACCCAGTGGTTTTGGTCAGATAGCTGTGTGATAGCTTTTAAATTACTTATTCGAGTGGAGCCTGCCAAAACTTCTATTTTCTCCCCCTCTGAAAGCACAATGTGCATTATYTGCTGCAGTGGCAAGGCAGTATCATCATGCTGTTCTTTTCTCAGCCCTTCCCTCTCCATTTTTACAGAGCATTCATTCACCACTGTCTTTTTAGGCTTCTTCTCWGAACAAGAGAAGCTATGATTGATGAAGAGTGGGATGTATTCAAATGACTTTCAAAAATCATGAAGTTAAAAGCCATCAGGACTTCTGAATAATAGTCCCTAAGTATGTTTGCATTTTAATAGGGATTATTAACTTACACCTCAATTAGAAGATAAAAGGAGAAATATTTCTTTATAGGACTTTTTGTAGTTATTTGTTTTGTCAATGAACACAGACACTGTCAAGTCTTTGCCATATTCTGGAGTTATGTAATTTTGTACATATTGATCATAACTTGAGATGCTCTGCATCTTTTTAAAGCTACAGGTACTTGGAAAGAACACCTTCATGTTGCTTGCATTCTCAGATAAAGGCTGTAAATTAAAAAACAGGTTCTGGGGTGACTTTCTTCACCTAAACTTGTGCTTGCATTGAGGAATTTTGGATATATACCCACACACTGTGAAAAAATCCAGAAGTTGTGGCTTTGAGACTCAGAAGCCCACTGAGTTTGTCCCAATAAATACTGAATACAACAGGTCAGGAGACCCTGAGGAATTATCATTCAAATAATTATTAGGCTTTGGCTGGAAGGGAGCCTGGAACATGTCTTTTGACAGCAACAAGAATATTTTTTTAATCTCTGGCTTCTAAATGAAGAAAAAGAGCATTATGTAGTGATGAGATGAGAAGAAAAGGAGATGAGGGAGGGAAGCCAGGCATGGAACAGCACAGAGAGGAAAGCACTTGAGTGGAAAAGCTGAAATGGGAATACAGTGCTGGAGGGACAGAGTCAGAGGCAGGACAGGTCCCCACCAGCTGCTGTGGGTGGGCAYCACCACCCACAACCATCACCAACATCACCAACTCCAGCAGCAGCTTTTGCACAGGCAGGTCTATGCACAACAAACTCATTCTTGTTGTAAAAACCAAACATCTCAAAGCCAGCTTTTCATTCTGACCACGGTCCTGATTTCCACCATTCATGGATCCCTAAGCTCTATGTTTGTTAGCATTATGCAGACTTTATTTGAAGAGCACAAAGGAAAAAAAAAATCACCATAGGAAATTGGAAGAATTTGGCCATAAATGGGTTTTTAGGAAAAGTAACTCCCCTAAGGTTTCCCAAGCTTCCCCTTATTGCTGTAAGTTCACTGCAAACACTCTCTGAAATTTCATCTATTCTCATTGACCATTTCCCTCTGGCTTTCTTGTGTTGTGTTTATTTTTATTATTTCTTAATAAGATTACAAACACTTTCTACAGAAGCAGTAAAACACTGCCTCTGGTTCCTGGTAACAGTACATTTTAAATGTATATTAACTCAATGTTTTAATTTCGAGCTGAATGCCAATTARATTAATCTTTCAACACAAACAGTAACTTGTCATTTTCCCCAGTGCTTTGTCTCAAGCAAAATTTGTTCCATGTTTAAAAAGCCATTTTTAAACCAAATTGGTCACTGACTTCAGAACAAGCCTTGTTGTCTTGTGTTATTCCAGGCCTGTAGTTGGTGGAGGGACATCATCAAGACAGTTTTACCATTTTCCAGTCACTGCTCTTGCTACAGCCTCACATAAAGTCTTACAAGCAGTTGCAAAGAGTATTTTACCTYTCTGGTGTGCCACGCCCTCACTGCTGCCTGGGATCACTGGTCATCAAGGTACTGACAAAAATATTTACTGATTTCCTTTCATTAAAAAGCTTTAATCACAAAAATGTATTCCCTACCAAAGAGCAGCGGGGTGACTCAATCGATCCTAGGGGAGGAGGGAGGCAGCACTGCCGGCAAGCACAGGGATGCTGAGCTCCTGCTGTTGGGCCAGTGACCTCTCTGTGCCCAGGGAGGTGTCCCTGATCCCCTTGGGACCCTGCACTTCCCAGGCCTGGAAAAGGGCAATCAGTGCCAACTGCTCATTAACCTTCCCCACGGCTGGAAATCCACTGGCAGAGGAAAAAAGAAACATCCTGATGAGAGCAGAGCCAGGGAAATGGGGGTGGCAGGGAGTGGTGGGAAGGGTCACACGTCTTCATCATCAAGAAACTAAATGAAAGGAAGGGTGGATGTTCCAGGGCTTCAGTTTCCAATAGCATCACCAAAAAAAGGGTATTCAGAACAAAAATAACACGTTTTCCACAGGAACTCTCTACCCTTAAGACCAGAGTTTCTTTCTCAGTTAAATTATGGAGAAATTTCTCTTTCTTMTCTTTTATTTTAAGCCATTAGCTGTTTGCTTTTCAGGACAGCTCTGAACAATTTCAGCCAGCACTGCCTGGAAAGGTTTGCTGACATCTGATACCCGGTGTCAGTTCTGTGGGGAGAGCACAGAAACAACCAGTTTTTCTCAGAGGTTTTCTGTGTCCTGAGTCCTTAAAAATAATGTTAACTGTGAAGCTTAAATCAGCACTGTCGGGGGCACCCAGTGTTCYTCCTAACAGAGCAGCCCAAGGCTGCCAGAGGTATTACTCTGCTCTATTGAAGCCTGCTGAGAGGTGGAGATACTGCCCTGGAGTTCATGGCTTTGTAGCTGCAAAAAAAAGATATGACTATCAGATCTTACAATACCACCTCATGCACAGCTCAGTGGAAAAGGGAAAATCCAACGCAGGGCTCTGTGTGGACCAAGAAATCCTAGGAAAGGTGTTTGTGGAGGGGAAAAAGAATCCCAAAAGCAARACCCAAACAAGGTGGGAAGAGCAGGTTTAACTTTCCATCTGCACAGTACAGACAATGAAAACTGGAGAGTTTCCATCCCTGTGATCCTTTGTGACTCACACATTACCTAATTTCCCTCAGGCTTGCCCTCCCTTAAAGTTTTAGCTGTGCATGTTAACCTGCACAACGTGGTTCATTAAAAACACTGCACTTGTTGGAGGCTGTGGAGAAATCAGTTTGCCTAGAACATTTTTTTGCAAAGATTTCATAGATCTGGGATGGAAATTTTCTGATCAAAATATATGAAAGAGWCTGAGATAAGAGAAGCCCAGGTTTAAGCTCATGCCCTCACTAATTCAAGTATTCCCTCTCTCATTCCCCTGCCCTTCAGCTCAATGAATATTTATTGTTACAAAGTGGAAGGGCTTTAAAGAGGAGAGATCAGAAGTGACAGAACAAACCCCCAGGCTCAGGTGGCTGAGCACCCTTCCACAGATGCTGCAGGAGGACAGGTCAAAGTTCTTTACCCACCCAGCTTCCCCACTGCTCCTCACTGGCCTTTGGAGAGCTGGGAATGGGAAAGAGCTTCAGATTCATGGCCATTACACCTGCTCTCACTCCATTTTTGTGCTGTTATTAACCAACATCTTCATTTTCAGAGCTGCACACCTGCCCTTGATGCTCACCTCCCCATGCCACCAGCAGTGGTGGGAACATTACAGGGATTCCCTCTCCTTTCCCTGGATGGTGTTTCCCATTGAGAAAGGAGAATATTCAGAGGTGTCCACTGTACACAGGACACCAGTGGAAATATTATCTCAGGTTATTTTTATGTCTGCTCTGGTGGCAGTGTTGCCAGCAGGATTTCACATGTAATTACAGCCSAGGAATGAAGTTTGATGACTTGCAGAAAATATCAGGAGATTGATCTGCTACTGAAGAAATAAGGCCTGGTTCTAACCACTGTTAAAAAATCAAACTAAGCATTCACTTTCCAGGACACATTTGGTTTMATTTTAACACAGACCTAYGAGTGACACTATAAACACTGCATTWGTTAAAATATTAATACAAATATCTACACATAAGGAAGAAATAATTGGGTGGTGGCTTTACCTTCTTACAGAGGAAAAAAGCTCATTTAAAATAATTCTATTACTTCCCCCAGACAGGCCTTGTAGGTTAGTTACAAGGAACTCACAGGTCACACCAAAGTGCAATGATAAAAAATGCAGGTACTGTGAAACATTTATAAAGAGAAAGTATGAGGGAGTGTGTAGCTTAGAATGTGAAATGACATTTTGGCATGGAACAGATCTCCCACAGGGCAGTTTTGAAACTTGCAGAAATTCTTAAAATGACATCTTTCAAAAAGAACAAACATCAAACGCGCTGAAGTTGTTACCTCAAAGTGCTTCGCTGATAAGTCAGGCTGGGAATGTGCTAAAAATAAAGCTGYCCAGTTGCACAGCTGGCAGGAGCAGTGACCCCAGTGAGCCCTGCTCCAGCTGGGATTCACTCAGGTTTGTTTGGTCACACAGCAGCAGCACAACGGGGAAATGCATCCACAGAGGAGAGGGAAAGGCAGGGATACACCATGGATACACCATGGATACACCATGGATACAGCACAGAGAGGGACAGGCACTGACACCAGCCAGCACAAGCCATCCACAGGTGAGCCCTGACCCAAAACAGCTCCCAGGAGGGGACAACAGCAGCATCTCTGCCCTGTGACTGCCAGGGCAGCACACACTTGTTTCATGTGCTCAGTGACACAAAAARGCTCTCTCAAAATGCCACATTTGCTGAGCTTGTTTAGTCTAAAGAGCAAACAAGAGGGCAGAAAATGAATGGTACCATGCAGTCATTTATCCATTTATTTAATAAATTCTATGGAAATAGGAAAAAAACCTAACTGTTAAAAGGGAATTCCTTTTTTTTTTGTGCAATGCATAATTAACCCATGGACCCCTCTTCCCCAGCCCTTGTTATACATTAAAGCATAGCAGGACAATCAGGGTCTGCTGCTGTTCTTAGGTTTGCTGTGGTTCTTTTCTTTCCTCAAAATGGCAGACCTGGGGTGCCAACCATAATGTGACAGGAGTCTGCCACTTACAGGTACAGTACCTCACAGTCAGCTCCTCCAGCTGAATGAGAGTTCCTGGCCATTGACCAACACAGAAGAAAAGAATAAATGTTCCTTTGCTTTCACCCACCACTGATCTTCCTTTAAATTGAGGGATGCTTTTGCATTCATTTCCTTAACTGACAAGCAGAGACAAGCAGAATTCTTGTATCTGCCCCCAACTGGAAAAGTTTACTGCAAATAAGACCTCTGAACTCCAGCAGACTGGAGTAATGCTTTGCATGAAATTCACCACTGTAAATTTGTAGGAACACTTCTGTCATTTTTGCCCCTGACTCTGAGAAAAGCTGGGTTTCGTTGCTGCATCCACATCAATCCCTTCTCCGTCACCAGGGGTGAGATCCATGCTGATCTGTTGGCACTGTGATCACTCAATTATTCCATTTGGCTCTGCTACAGCAATTGGGGTTGGTTCAGACATGTGTAAGTAGGAGCTGTGGGTTTTTTCCCCTCCTCTGTGCACTTCCATAAATCCACATTMGTAACCAACCTTGCGCTCATCCCCTGGCGCTTTGCTCTTCCTTCACAGCAAAGGAAAAGGAACCAAAACCTCACACAGAAAACCTGAAATAGTCTCTTGGCCACAGAGGAGCCAGGAGGGAAAAGAGGTCCAGACCTTTGGAAACATTYTTCTCCTCCCAATTTCCATTCCAGCCCACCTGACACAGATTTTCATGCCATGGTTGCAGGGTTGTACACAGAGACTCCACGAGGGCTGTTCCTGAGCAAGCAGCTTTGCAGGARTATTTCCCCTGCAATCCCTGCTTCCACTGCAGCCCATGCAAGGCTGTCTCTGAAGGAGGAGATTGCTCATTCCCTCACAGACTGTTCCAGGCACTCAGCATTATGGAATACAAGCTTTCCACAAGGGTTTATTAACCTCCGCACAAGAGAACAMGTTATTCCATTTTGTAGACAAGAAGCCAATAAAAAGGCTGATTTAGGCATTCAAAATCAGTGCCTAGCTCTTAAGTGTGTAATCCAARGAACAAAGGGCTAGAGTCTACAAAGAAAAGGTCATAAATATTTTAGGGGACRTCTTAAGACAGAAACAAACAAACACCAATTTTCCTCGCTTCACCTCATTTTCAAAAGCCAAACTGTGCTGCAGGAAAATTTCTCCCACTCCCCAAAGTCAGCTGGAGGCAGACACTCACTGCAGAGAGATCAGTCTAGCAGGTAAAAGACAGGATGTACAAAGATTTTGCTTTCAGTTGCTTCTATCATTGGAGACACAGAGGAAAAAKCAACAGCAGAACTCGGGCACTCATGTCCCAGTGAGGAAATGGTTATTTTTTGCAATTACTTAATCCATCTTTATACCAGTGAGGAAACTTAATAGAAAGAAGGAGAATCAGTGCCCATGCAACAGCTTAATTCAGAGAGACAAATGATAACCACATCAGGTGTTACTTTAGGTATTTGTGGGCTTTTAGCACACCCCAATGTGCAATTTTTCAGCTGGAGAAATRGTGGTGGAGCTCCACGGGAGTCAGTGAAGCTGTAACAGTCCAGCTAAGGATGATGGAGRGAGCTGTGGAAGTGTTTTCCTCTTTCTTGCTTGCTTTCATAATTTCATCATTAATTCAGGTTTCAGAACTTGGGGACTGCACAAAAAGATAGCAACAAGCAGCCCCTTTTTGCTAATCAACCTGTCCCTATACTAATTACCTGACGTTGCCTTAAGCAAACACTAAAAATGAGGCTTTTCATACTTTCTCTGCATTCTTAACCACAGATGGAAAACATTTGAAATACACTGCTCCCAGTCCACTGTGGATGTTGGGCAGCTCCTGTGGTGTGAGACAGAGCAGGAGTGATCCCACCACTGCAATGCTGCTGTCTCCACAGCACAGCCAAGTGCAGATGAAAGGCTTTGAGCTAKTTCAGCCCAGACAGTGCCACACACAAATCACACATAACTAGGTTGACTTAACTTTGCTCTAAATTCAATGATGGCAATGAATTTTTACATCTCCTCTGCTATTAGTGACTTGCATGTAATAATCCCAGTAACACTATCACAAATTCCTATGATAGTACAATATTAATGGAAATGTAAAACTGAACTGCTAAAACTTAAAACCGATTAATAAAATATCCCATCAAATGGATTAATTTCACTTCCTAAAGCAAAGAACTGCACTTGATCTCAGAGCATGAGCTATTTGAAATGCTAAAACATTTTTCTTTCAGTTGTAAAAGATTTTTCCACAGGCAAGAGCTTGTTTGTCACTACTCACAGCCTTCCCACAAAAAAAAAACAAGAATCCTGCTCTGTTTCCTTGCTTAGGCACTGSAGTGTCTAACAAGAAGAGTTAGAGATTATCCCAGTGAGTTAATTGGGTTTCAGAAATGGTTTGGAAAGAGAGGCTCTCTCTGGTTTTCTCCTCTGTTTGGGGAAATCTGACTTGCCAGTCAAAATTAGGATCTSTGCTAGCAGGGGCAGCACAAAGCAGACCTTCACTCCTTTCTGCGTAGTCTGGAGACAAGAGCAAAAAAAGCCAAATTGAAAAGAGTTCTACAGAGAAACCCCAGATGTGAAATTTCTCAGATTTGAGTACCTGAGTTTAATCTAAATTTGCACAGACCTCATTGCAGGTGGCTTGCTATGGAGACTTAAATCTGAGTTTAACAGAAAAGGCAGCCTGAAGCAGGGAAGCACCCAGCACATCCTCAATGCCAGAATAAAACACAAACATACTTTTCCTGCTTCTCCAGTTGAGCACTTGGAACCTTCCCTGGGGAGGGCTCATCCCTCAGCCAGAAGTGTGATTATCAAACAGAAGAGCAGCAGAGAAAGCTTGGGGTGAAGATGCTGTGAGTGCACCCAAAATTTCTGTCATTCTGTTCATCCCACTGGAACTCTGTGCTCATGGGAGTGCTCAGAAAACACCAACCCTTGTCTGTGGAAGTGACCTGAGAAACCTCCAGCTCTGACACAGCTCTGCCACCCCCAGAACTGGAAGTGCCACTCAAGGCCAGCCAGACTCAAATAAACCTGCAGCTTTCAGACCTCAGCACCCTCAGCACAGACAGCCCCTGCCCTCACTCATCTGCAAACCTTGGTGAGCACTTTGGAATTGCCAAGCTCACTACAGGCTCACGGCAGGGGCACCCACCTGGCCATTTTTGGCCACTGAGGTGCATTTTGGTCTCCTGGGCTTTACAACAGAGAGGAGAAAGAGTTGCTCACACCCCCATAAAGCACAGTTTGCATTTAAAGAAGTCCAACGTCAAATTACCCMCAGGGGTTTTTCTGCTTTCACCAGAAGCTTCTTTGTTTTATAAGYTCCATTATTACGGTGCTATTAAAGGTTTAATGATTTAAATAGCACTCTTGAGTTAAGGCAGATGCTTTCACTCTCCAAGCATCAGGTCTAWAGGTTACCAACACAAACATGAGAAATCTTCTTTGGAATCTTCTAAGGCTGRTAGTGCTCAATTTAGTATTTTTATTGTAGCCAGAAAATCCTCTGGAAGCATTCCGACTTTCACAATGTTAAAAAAGKAACCCACTTAGTGAGTTCTAAATAATATTTATTTTAGCTAACGGCAGTATTTTAAAAATCCTTGCCTCTCTAAGCCTATTAACTTCTAATACTTCCAAGTTGAGCTACAGAGGGGAAAAAAATAAAAAGCAGCTTCCTCTTGCTGCCTATTGACACTGGGTGTCATCTAAATGGCTAAACTGCCATTCTGCTCCCAGAATTAATACTGCAGGAGAGAAAGGTGGTAAAAAGGGACTCAGAGAAAGAGCCACACTCCCAGCCCAGCCAGCACAAAGCTAAGCCACGTGGGCAAACACCTCTCATTTCGTTGTATTTATAGGTCAGCTGGTTTTATTCTGAAGCACCAGAGATTTACTGGGAAAATTCATTACTGCCACTTGCTCTGATTTTCTTTCTCARTATAATTAAGCTTTGCTAATTGTCTATCATGATTAAAATCATGCCAATAACAACCTTGTTTCCCCATYTGGCTGCACTCCAGGCTCTTCAGAGCTCTTGTTTAAGGGCAGTTCTTCCTGTAGCAGTTATGGAAAGGTCTTTTTCCAAACACGAGAGGTGAGCCCTTGGCCTGTTTGCCAATAAATTCACAGAAATCAGGATTCTACCCATGGATTTTCTGAGGCAAAGAAGGTAGCCAAAAAGGAAAGACACAAGAACTGTATTTTAAGCAAGGAGTGATATTCAGTAAAGATTCAGAATCCGTTCTTGCAGGTTGGAAAATGACTTCAGACTGCAGACACAGATAGGAAGGTGTTGAAATGAGTGATGACTTTAGGGCTGTATTATCCCCCCCAGCAATACAGAAGCTGATGTAAGACACGGAAATTCAGCCAGGACACAGAAAAGGGCAGAGAAAAGGGGTTGGGTGTGGGTGGGGGAAAAAAAAAAAGAAACAACAGAACGAAAGAATTTGTGCTGGTTTTCTATCACAAATTGCTATTTTTTAGCTTTATCCCCTCACTGGAAGGCAGCTCAGGGGTGCAGAGGGCAGGACCAGGAGCTGAAGGCAGCTCTGCTTTGCTTTGGGGCTCCAGACAAGGGGTACAGTCCCCTAAAGCCATCCTTGCCTTCTTCCCACCTTCCCTGTACTGCCTGCCTGCTGGGAACTTCCCTTGGTACCAGTCACAGCTTGGTTTGGAGCAATGCTCATCAGCAAAACAGATTTTCAGGGAAAAATACTGATTCATTGACACCAAGATGCTTTAACCTCTGATGCTGTTTCCCAACAGCTCATTTCCTTGGGAATCAGGATTCCCACTGTCCACTGCAGTTCCCAGTGACACACAATTGTCTCTGTGCCAGTGACAGCAGTGCAGGGCTACAGCCTGCAGGTTCTGGGGCTCTCTGCTCCCCAGCAAGAGGAACAGAGATAGCCAGAGCAGTGCAGGTCAATTTTCATCTGTTTAAATGTTTTTCAAATGCTGCAGCCACGTAGAAACCCAAGCAACTTCCAAATGAGGGCACATACATCCACATCACTCAAGTATCCCAGAGTCCCARTTCCAGAAGTAAAATAACCAGACAGCTGTGTGCATCCCCTTCTGGCAGGATAAGGCAGGAATCTGGCCTTGGGTAGCTCATTCTCAGTTAYCTCTGTGCACTTCTGCAGTGAAACACAGGAAAATGAATGAAAGCCACTGCCTTTCCCTCCACTTCTGTCTAATTTACACTGTAACCTCTTTGGGCCAGGACCTRTTTCTTGTTACTTGTTCATACGGTGCCTAACACAAAGGGAACCTAATCTCAGACCCTTTTTTAATGCAAATGTAATAGAGAAACTGGGCTGTTTTAACAGAAAGGGTAATTTTGGTTCCCCCTCGGTAATGGACTCTGGGAACAGATAATTGGGCTGTTTTGTCATTATTCTCTTTAAGTGAGGTTAAGGTCCTATTGGTGGCAAAGTGAAATATGTATTGCAGGCTAATCAGCAGCCCAGACCCAAATGTGCCAGGGCAGAGCTCACCCTGCATTTAGTGCACTCAATGGMTGGGTTGTGCTGACACAATTAAAGGAAGAATTTAGCTGTGTACACACGYAGATCATTACACTCACGCATCTCCTTTTACTGCAGATCATGCAGAGAAGGGTTTGGAGACCAGAACATAACAATTATGGGTCTAGACAGAGCCTGCCTGAAGGCATGAGCTGCAGCTAGGGCAGCTCAAGTGGCTGCCTCCTCCAGAGGAAGCAATCAGGGAGGCAGTGGCACTCACACCCCTCATCCAGCACAAAAGCAGCCCCGTGGCAGGGTGAGCTGGGCTCTGCAGAGCACTGGGAGGACACACAGCACCAGCCAGGGCTCCTCAGCTAAGGGCAGGAGCTCTGGAAGCCACAGAAGGGAGCTGCTGGCAGTGATGGTGGCCTCTGGCTCCAGAGTCAGCAAGGGCAGCAGAGATGTAACGTGGTCCATCCAGCCCAAAGGACAGGAGGTTTGATTCTGTGTCCTYACATGCCACTGGTTATCAAACAGCTGCTTCTCCTCACACAGGGAAACATGCTTTTTGTGGTGCCAGAACAAAAATATTGTCATGGCTTCTTCATCCACTTAGTTTTCAAACACATTTCAAATGCAGCAACTTTTCTCTTGGTGCTGTTTGTTTCAGTCCAAGAGAAAGCAAAGGACTGCCAACCTTCCATCATTTCTGAGAATGAAGGGCAATTTATCAGAAAATAACATCAGTGACWGACACTTAAAATACCTTTATCCCAAGGTTTCTGCCCTGCTTTCCCATGGACAGCACATTTAAACCACTGCTAGATAGTCCAAACCAATCATGGGCTATTCTGGTCAGTCTTTCAATAAATCCGTTTTTGTCACAGTGAACCCCATTTGCTTTTGAGTGCAAGTCAGGGTGTTGATACAAATCACAAAGCCATGTATGAAATACACTTGGGATCTACTAGAAACTTTCTTTCCCTGCAACATCCACGTAACCATGACTTAAATCAAACAGGCCTTCTCCACTGGCATGCAGAAAGAAAAATCCTGAGCCCCAGGATTTACACCTTTAGTCAGATGGATCCTGTTTCTGACAATGTCCTGCAGACAYAGCAAAGAAAACCTGCTCATTCCAGCTGTTACCCGAGTCTCMAAATTCCTTTTACACTTAGGTTTTAATCCCCTAATTACAYGACTTGTAAGCCACTGAATTCTCTGTTCATGAGAAATTGYCTAGGATATCTCGCAGTAAGAAAASAGTGTACWTTTCTGTTCTGTTTAATTCTCACCTAATGAAGAAATATTGGACCAAAACTACAAAAGCCARTCTGAGGGAGAAAATAAYCAGCACACTCTCATTTCTTTAAATGCCAGGAAAAAAATCATCCAATATATTTGAAATTTCAATGCCTTTCCCCCCAGTACCTTAGGCATTAATGGCTTTTTAACAGGACACAGTCTGTAATTTTCTTGAGGCAATTTCCCATGTTTTTTTTCGCCCTCAGAGAAAAACCACACTGGGTTAATCTTTCCCCGCTGACATCATAAGGATGATTTCTGCAGTTAAAAAGGTCTTCAAAACAAAGGGAATAAAAAACAAAGGAGTTCATTTACAGTTCCTTTGCYGGGCAGACAAACCATTCAGGAGGGTTTCAATGACAGCCAGTGGGACAATTGTCCATTCTAGCGATTATCAAATTGCAATGTGCATCCAGCATCCCCTGCATAAATCCTTGCATTACAGCCCTGACTCTGCTGTGCACAGACTTGAACCACGATTATTTGTGGCTCAGGAGACCTGGCTGATGCTCCTGGATTTGCCACTGCCCTCTGCTATGCTCCCCTGCAAAAATCTCTGCCTGTCTCCCTCTGTTTCTCCACCTCTGAGATGGGGATCAGGGTATCCTTATAAAACCCCTCCTGCCGGGGGAGCAATGGGAATTAAGTTTCACCCKTTGGAATGGCTCTCTTGGAAAGCTGAGAGTTTCAGTCCTCATTTAAAGCACAAAAGCYGGTGTGTCTGTGGGGTTTTGAAAGGCACTTTCACATCAAGCGCCGAGAAAGAGTAAATGAAAACACCTCCAAAACAAAATCCTGTTTGTTTTCCATCCATTGTCTGCACACGCTGACATGCAGTTCATCTTCTCTTCAAGGAAAAGAAAAAAAAGTTAGCACTTAAGCACTTATTTCTGCTGCAAAACCATTCATATAAATAAAAGGGAGAGAGAGACAAAGTGCTCTGTATGGATACTTTAAGCTGACAGAGAAAATGCTCCTTCCACAACGAACTGGAGCATGTGCCAGGAGGACAGCACTGCTCCTGATTTCCATCTCTGSGAGAAAATGAAGAAGAATGAGTAGCTATGCCTCACTTACTCTTGAAGCAAATCAAAAGGAATATTCTGGTATCTATTTTTTATCCTCCTGTTCTGGCTAATGAAAACAAAAGACCTAAATATTTGATTACTTCCCCTCTGTGTCARAAATAATGGTTCATGTCCTTTCTAGTTTGACAGAATGGAGGCTTGTTAGATCTCAGYCCTTTCATCTGAAACAGCATCACACAGGTTTGCACCAGCCTAACCTATTAAAATAAAGTTGAGCTCTGAAAAACTACCTTTTTTTTTTTTTTTCCCTTTTTTCCCCCTTTTGGAGCTGCACTGCAAGCAATGATTAGATTGCATTTGCCAATAAATCTATAGGGATAAGTGAACCTAAAGAGCTACTCCCTCTCCAGCCTATCAGTTAACAGGCTTCCTCTGTAAATGATGYTCCCATTTCATGATTTGCCTTAAAACTTCCTCAGCTCTGTCCTGTGCCCTCCAGAGTAAAYATGACCCGTGCTAAATGCATTCAGGAAATCCATATTTGTGAATTAATATTTTAGCCACTTCAGCAGCATTCACAGGTTCAGCTGTGTGGAATCAAACATGTGCAGGATCCTTCAAAACTCTGTGGTTCAGGTGAAAACACACCTCAACAAAACCACCCTGTGTTAGTGCAGAAAAAGAATTAAAGTGATCAGAAACTGATTTGAACTAATGGAGACATAAAATGGTAAGGGAGGTAATTTTCAGAYCTATGAATGCTGTGGTAAGGAGAATTTCAGAATGTATTTCAGAAAATCCCATGCAGCATCCAGAGAACCATGGAAGTCATGGGAAGAGTGACCTTATTCCACTGAGGTCATTCAAATTCTTCTAACAGCACCTCCTGCTTCAGAAATGTGTGTGGTTTGACTTGTTAGTGGTATGGCTTTTCCCTGATGTACTGAACAGTACATTTTGCTACAACACAGCTCCCATTTCATTCCCACAATGTTCCCTCCAACTGCATTTCCAGTTCAGGTGTTCAGACCCCAAGAACTGAGTTTCTGTACCCTGATTCTGCCCCTGCCCCACTCCTGCCCCCTCATTTCTCCATTTACAATGGATTTRCTTCACATATTGAAAATGAATGCTYRRYATGATACATGAGTTCAAACAGAACTTTTATTTCCAGTAATCACAGGTGCAGCAGTCCTTTTCTGGCTGATGTTTTAAGCAACTTGTAGAAAAAGAGAGAAAGAAGGAGGAGATAAAAGAGCTGTTTTTAAAGGACTCCAACCTTTTAGCAGAGTTGTGCCAGTCTGAAGCTGAATAGATCACTTGGGGTGTTCTTTCCAAATGGTTGTGTAACCAAAAAGAAAGGGGAGCAAATCAGGGCGTGATTGGTTTCTGCAGCAAGAACTAGGTAAGAGTACAAATCAAATTTAACACTAGGAAAGCAGTAATAGAGAATGCCTGTCTCCCCAAGAGTCCCCTTGAGACAAACAATCTGACAGTGCTGAGCTGAGCCAGGCTGGGCTTCTCACAGAAACCACAAAAGCTCCTTGTCCATGCTGGGAACTTGGTAGAGCAAAATCCCAGCAGCAGCCTGTCCCTTGCTACCATAATGGATCTCTAAGTTTGGCAAAGATAAGCAATTTAACAACATGTGTTAGTCCAGAAACTTATTGGTCACCCTCTGAGATACTCAATTAACGTTTTTCTAACTCCTAGAAAAGGAGACAAAAATCTCTCAAGTACCTTTGAAACTGTTCACACTTACATAAAATCACAGTATTCTTTTTCCTCACTGTTCTACCTTTCTAACCTCATCATGTAACAATTTCACTTAATATTCCCTGGACCCTATTCTGATTATCCCCACATTAAACATTTCCTACCACACTCTGCAAAAAAAAGCCCTCAGAGGGCAGGTGGAGCCCTGAATGCAGCCAGAGCTGGGGATGTAAGACAGCAGACAGGGAAACCACAGAAGCTTTTGCTGCCTGTGATGAAAGCCAACACCAGTGTGGATTGAAGCACTCCAGGAGCAGCTCATGGAGACCTCACACATCTCATTTCACCCATTCTGCTCTCAGAATTCATCTCCTGTTAATTTTGGAAGGGTAACACTGCCCTGCCTCAGGCACTGCAATGAACTCCAGATAACTCRGACAGACAGTACAGCTCACAGCTTATCAGCTGCTGATGTGAGATCAGAATGAACAACGGAGCAAAGTGACCACAGAACCTCATCCTGCACTTAGCAAGCCAAGCTCCCTTGAAGGACCATTCCATAGGCTCCCAATTTCCCCCTCCTGTGGCAGCAGCAAGTCCCAGTCTCTCTGGCTCAGCAGGGACCCACAGCTTGTGAGCTCCCAAAATCAGAGGGAAATTGGGGAATTGGGGAATATCCACCAGGCTATTTAACACAAATTACACATTCCTGACTCGGAGTTTAAGGGGCAGATGCAGTGCTGTGCTGTGGGCTGGGRGTGCAGCTCCCCACATCACCTGAGCACCCACCAGAATGGCATTTAATCCCTGCCTTCCACCAGCCAGGGAAAATGAGATGGTGAGAAATTTATTAGGCTTTATAATCRTGCATAACAATCTGCTGTACATCACGACTTAAACTGGAAAATATGCCTGACAGTAGGATTTCACCCTTGTTAGATAAAATGAGGAAAGGTGATTGTGTGTGATCCTTGCCCCTTGCCTCCGCTGGGAGAGAGAGGAGGCAACAGGCAACAGCATTTCCTAATAATTACACATTATCTCTTGGAAGAGACAGGGGTATAGAGACCTGYTTCCTTCTCACTCTCTTCGCTGGTGCAATGTAAAGAAACATTTTGATTAATTGGGTAACAATCCTTTGGGCTGTGAGGTGCTTCAACTCCTAAACCCCRCAGAGAATCCAGAGATAAGAATGAGGAATTTCACTTCTCGATACAGATCAAGGTGAACCAAGAGTGAATTTTAACAGAACTGRAATTATTAAGGGAAAAAGAATCCATTCAACACAACCAGCAAGGAGACACTTGTGCCTGGTGTCTGGGCTCTGTCCTGCACAGGAGGCTCAGCCCCTTGTGACGTGCCCTGCCCACAGCATCCTTATTAAAATGGATAAACAAGGAGAGGTGACTGTATTGCATCAAAATCAGCTAAAGCATCACAGAGGAAGAGTTGCTCTCTCTGTGTTGCTTGGCAGCCAAAGCATTTTGGGTGTCAGAAGCACAAGTTCTACCCAGGGAACCTTCCCCATCTTGTGCAAGAGATCCTGCCTGCACAAATCCCAGATGAACTGGACACAAACATCCTCTGCTCCATTTCCCCACCCTGATGAAGTTCTAGTTACTCCAGCAGTTTCCAAACAAGCCATGTCCCTGAGACCAGGGCTCTCCATGGCTCCCTCACACCTTTTCTCAGCCCCTCTCAGAGCAAAGACCATGGATTTAAAAACAAATTCACTTGAGTGTTTATATTTATACTCCTGTTTTCCAGACAGGGCTTTGAGTATTCCAAGTCCACATTTTGAAAGTTGCTCTCCAACAACTGTAAGCACCAGAAACTGAAAAGCAGAGCAAGGTGAGGGAGCAAGACCTGCTGCCCTGAGAGAAAGCCCAGACACCTGAGAGCTGCCAAAGCTCATTTAAACATCTGATGCTCTTGCACTGAACACGTCCAGAAGTGACTGGGGTTCTTTAAGTGCTTACCCTGCACTATCACAGGGCTTCAGAAACCTAAAGCACTGCAGATTAGTGCTTTAAACCTCACCCTGACCTGCAGCCAAAGGGATGGGTGCCAGGGAATAGCTGCTGATCTGTYTGTCAGTGTTTGCCTCACTCCTGCACTGCCCTGCCTCTGCTGCGTGGCTGATGCCAGGGGAATTTCCAGTCAGGGTGCTCTGCACTCATCTGCAGTGTTTTCCTYCCTCTGTTGCACTGCTTCTTGATTAATTAGTGCCATTAAAGCACCTGCCCAGTGTACACAACAACTGGCCTTGCTGCAACAGGGGGAAGAGAGAGCAAGTCCTCCTGAATTCAGGGGAAAGTCTCTGAAGTGTAAATAGACAAAGATAATCAAATTCAGACGAGATTAAAATTAACAGACTATCAACCAAGTGACACTATTAATAAAYGTCCACAACAAGTCGGGACAGAAAGGACTCTGGAAAGACCAAATGTGATTTAATTAAACAAATGAGAGCACACAAAAGAAACCAYAGCAGACAACTGCATGGAAAGACAAATAAAGATTTCAGCAATAATTGCTGCTACATTATTCACTGTGTAAAATGAACCAYACTGGTGTTCCTCTCTATTTACACAGCAAGGTGGAAAACCTGGGGATTTTACCTTGTGCACTGCAGAACCTCGTCCTTCACGTGAATAAATGAAGTTTTGCTCTCACATTATTAGGCCACGTGAGTGCAGAATATACATATGTACTTACAGCAATCTTGTGGTGCAGGGGAATGCTATGATTCTGATTTTATGGATAGAGTTTTACAACCTCATTAGTCTTGAGGCAACAAAGCTTTCTTGGTAGGGTTTGCCTTGATATTACAGAGCGTGAAAAATCACAGCCCATAATCTRCATGGCTGAAACAGGCAAAGTTTCTGATTTTATAAATGCAGTAAGGTTGGCAAGACCCTGCCCCATCAGCTGTGCTTGTTTATGATTTATAAAACCTCTTGTTTCCACATGGACACTCAAAGGAAGAGCACCCTGTTAGCCAAAACTCCAGAACCACCCACCTGCACGTGCTGAGCTTCCCCTGAGCACTGAAGCTTCTTCTAATATAAAAACTCTGCCTTAAAAAGTCACAGMACAATTGACTAACCCAGAGGTTATYTTCTCTCCTTGGGTTTGTAAAAATTCTTTTAAAAAAGCACTGCAAGGTTCAGCCTTGAATTCYACCAGCACAGCACTGTTCAGTGTGGCAGCTCCCTAATTGTCACTGTTTCCTATCCCACTCCACTAATCAATTCATTTGATTTTACTGTGTTTCAGTCACTCCTCAGAGGAATCACAGAGTGGTGGGTGTTTCTAATGAGATCCTGCAAGGACCCTGAGTAATTGACCCTCAGCTATACAACATTTTTATCAACAAGCTGGAAGAAAATACGAAAACATTATTTGATAAAAATGTCAAATGACTGACAAAGATTAGGAGAATGGTAAATAATGAAGTGGAGAAGGTATTGATTCAAAGCAACCTGATAAGATCAACACAAGCMAGCATTATGTGCTCCACAGTACTGCTGCTGAACGAGCCCTAAACCCTAATTAGGAAATAGGATAAACTGAATCCTAGGGACAAAGCAAGTACAGCACTTTTACAGCTTGGAAGGGTCTGTTTGGGGAAGAAAGGGGCTAAAATACAGAAAAAAAATGGAAATCAATACCAGGCATTGCTATGGTAGTGAAAGGTCTGGTGCATTCCCTGACAGTGCCAGAAGAATAAATCCACATGGGAATAGAAAGATTCTATCACACTGTTAATGTGAATTGGTGCAAGCACAAGAGCAACCAGCAGTGCTGTCCCCACGTTTGGTTTTGCACCAAACAGCCACAAGAATGATTAAAGGAATAATAAATGCGTGGTCAGTGCAGAAATGAAGGAACTGGATCTGTTCAGGTTATCAGAAGAAAGGAGAGGAGGCACAAGTTGGTGACAGCTGATTAATTCCTACACAGGACACTGAAGTTTTGTAATTGCAGCCTCTTTATGGAATAAAAGGAGCTATTATTTGATCCAGGAGCTGGGAATTGAGCTAGGCAAGCTTTGACTTGCAACGAGATGCTGCATTTTAACAGCCAGAGTTAAAAAACCAGCTGGAAATGATCCATTGAGAGCTGAAGTGTGTTCCTTACCATTGCAAACCTGCATTTCACARGTGGATGTTTCCTGAGGTGCAGCCTGCATTAATTCAGGGTGGCCTTCAGGAGGTCAGAGGAGGTCACTGCACTGGTCCCTCCTGGCTTCACAAACAGGTCCAGACCAGCTCCTGCACCTYCAGTGTTTCCCTCAGGCCATTAAGTTTAACATCCACCCTCCCTTCATYTGCAACGTGCAATTTCAAGCTGTAACTGCTGCCTTAATTTAATGGTAATTAAASCTGAGCCAGCCCCAGTGTTTTCTGTGAGCAGCTCACTGCTGCAGGGTTGGGCAGAACCTTCTGGAACCATCAGCCCAGGCTGCCAGGAGGGGACAGGGACAAGAGCACAGCTCCCCCACAGCTCAGGCACAGCCTGGCGTTTAATTAAAGAATTGTGTCATTAGACAGCCGTTTTGGCATGCAGGACCACAGGAACAGGGTGTCAGCTGAGGAGCAAAGATGCAGGGAGCCAGCACAGAGGGCAAAGAGGATTGTGCCACTGAGAAAAGCTTCCCTCAGCCTGGRYGCTGTGGTGGTGCAGGAATTGCCCYTCTCTCCATCCATTTTCCCATCAGTGACACCACTTGGACAACATTCCTCTTCCTGAAAACCTTTTCCCCAGTGCTCCTCCTCCTGTCCCTCAGCCCAAGCCTCAAAAAAGCTCCACACAAAAAGAATCCAGTCCTAAAAGCCCCAAACACACCCTGGGATTTGGTTTCACTCCTGTKATTAGTGCAGGTGATTTATTCAATGTTATAAACAAATGCAGCTCTTGGAAACCCTCAGAGTGGGGAGGACTTTGGTGAAGGCAGCTTTGCTTTTCCWGAACTGTCAGCAGGGAGGTCAGCACTAAAAACCTTCCTGTCCTGTCTCAAGTTGGAACACTTCAAACCCTCTCAAATGAATCCCATCCTCCTGATGGAAAAATTCCCCACATGGGAATTTGACATGGAGATACAGAGAGCAGAGCAGCAGAGATGCTGARCAGGTTTTAGCTGCACAAGTTTTAGCTCCTCGTGGCTCCTCCAGCATCTCTCCTGCTGATCCCCAGAAGAGATGCTGGCACCACGGAGGCCTCTCACTGCAGATGAGGCTGATGGCACAGCAGGGCTGTCTCAGAAGTTTCAGCAACACAATAAAAGTCTCTGTGCTCTGAAATAAAAATTAGGAGACTAATGGGACTCGGGGTTTCTCAACAGACCGGAGCCTTGTTGGTTTATTGCACACAATTTAGTGATAGCCATACCTTTCACAGGGTGCAGAAGTGCCTTTTTTTTTTTAATAACAGCTACAGAAAATCAATAGATTTCATGAGTTCAATTAATCCCTGCAGCTGCTGTGCCAGAGCCAGAAGGAAACAAAGAAATTTTCCATTTCTAAGCTGTTGTCTGTAGAGGAGGAGKACCTTAAACTGTGGTCCCCATTAAAGCAGGTTTTCCTGTAATTTGTGACTTTTAGGGTAAGCTTTTGTAATTATTAAGGTAAGCCAGTACTAGACTATGCTCTGAATTATCAGAATAGTGGAGTTATTTATATTTAAATGTGTTGGACCTCCCTTAGCTACAAAGCCASCAGGATTTAGGTTTGGATAATGGATCAAGGTCCTCGGGCCAGCCTGTTCTTGCTGAATTAAGAGGAGGTTCATGCTGGAAAACTTCTTCCCTACTGCTGGTACTGATTCAGAAGTAATTAGAGGAACATTGACGACTTSAAAAATCCATTTTTAGATCTTTTTCCCCGAGGTGCTGTCTTTTGTGGCAGTGGGCACTCAGCAGGGCTTGGAGAAAGGCAGCTTTGCAGTTGCTCATTGTGTCTTCTGCAGGGGCAGCTGTGTCTGCTCTGTGATTCCTGACTAACCCCTGTCCACCTGCACGACTGAAACCAAGACACCTCTTGTTCATGGGCTATTTCCATGTCCAAACTCTGACAAACAAGTGCTTAACAGGGGCTGGGCACCTCTGGCACTGACCTGTGCACACTAAAATGTGTGACACTCTACCTGCACCTTCCCCAAGAAAAAGGTCAATGTCCCATTTCCCCTCCTGAACAGCCAGTCTGGGTCCTGCAAAGGGCCCATAAAGCTGGGCTTGGCTAATTTGTGACCTCAAGGAGCTCACTGGTCCTTTACTGCTGCCAGATTTTATTCCAGGMCAATCACCTTGGTGTAAGACTCCTTTTCACATCACAGGCAAAGGAACATCCTCCGCATTTCTGACTCTCATGTGGGATTTGTTTTTTGCCAGTGGCAAACCTGAGCTAAATTTGGAATGTTTATTGAGCAATTCACCTTCTGCACAGCCCAGAGCAGCTGCCTTGTGACAATGTCACTTCCCAAAAAAAAACCAGTTGCTACAAAGGCACGACACGGTGACAAAGTGAGGACAAGGGACACACCAGGGAGCCAGAGGGACAGTGATGAGCCTCAGTTCAGTGCTGAGSTTTGAACAGGTGACTTGGAGCCCTTGAGGCAGAGGGAGCATCCTTTTAGCAAACTCAGGTGAGGGATTTTTCAGCAATAGAATGGTTTSAGTTGGAAGGGATCTTAAAAACCATCTTGTTTCACCYYCCTGCCATGGGCAGGGACACCTTCCACTCTCCCAGGTTGCTCCAAGCCCTCTCCAACCTGACCTGGAACACTTCCAGGGATGGGGCAGCCACAGCTTCTCTGGGAAACCTCTGCCAGAGCCTCACCACCTTCACATATCTATTGTATCTCTTCCATACATTTAATTTACATTTCCTCTGTTTTAGTTTGCTCCCATTACTCCTTGTCACTCCAGCTCCTGATGCAAAGTCCCTCTCCACCTTCCCTATATCCCCTCCAGGTGCTGGAAGGTGCTTGAGGTCTCCACACAACCTTCTCTTCTCCAGCCTGACCAGCCCCAAACATTCCCAGCCTGAAGGAAAAAACCTCTCCACTCTTCTCCAGCCATCAAAACAGGGCAGGGAAGGGCAGATCTCTGCTCTGCTGGCAGGTGAGCAGCTGCTTCCCTGCCCTGTGCTGTCACTGGGCACATGGCACAGCCTGGCAGCCCTGGGCAGCTCCTCCTTGCTGGGAGCCAGGATCAGTTCGTATTTTCCAACACGGGGATTTGTGGCTGCCAAACCTGATAATGAAAAACTGAAAGTCAAATAACCCCTATTAGTCTGTCAAAGGTTGATGGAGCTGCTGTTCTATTTCCCCATTGTGAGAGGCTCCCATTGTCGGGAGCTGACAGGCGAATCCCCGCAGAAATATGGACCCTTTGTCAGAGCTATTTATAGCAACACATGACAATGCAGGGCTGCAATATGCATGCTGAGGCACTGCCTGGCATGTGCAGCAGCCCCCTGGTGCAACCCCTGGGCTGCAAGGAGAAATTCCATCAAGATAAGAACATCTGAGGGACCCAGAGACGGGTGAGATGTGGAGAAGTGGGGAGGAATGATTTGGGGGCTGTTATGGCATGGCACAACAGARCAGCCTTTAAGGGATGAGGAGACAGCACATTTATCAACAGTGCATGAGCAAGAAATGACAAGCTTGTGTTTATTTTGCTTTGCTTTGGTTTTTTTGGGTTTTTTTGTGGTTTGTTTGTTTGTTTGTTTCATTTTGTGATGAGTTAAAAAGCAAACCAGATCTGTGCGTGGATGCCAGAAGAAGAGGATGATCAATAGGAACAGCAGAGGATGGATGGCTGCAGGAGGGAGTCACAGGCTCTCTGACAAATATTGAACATTAGCTGGGACTGGGTGCCCAGAACACTCCATGTGCACAGAGACAGACCCAGGCTTTGCAGCAGAGTCAATAAMGTCAGGCCAAAGCCCAGAGATGAGGAGCAAAGGAATGATTTCAGCAGGTTCTGGGGGGCTGCATGACACCTTGGGGAGACAGAGAGCAAAGGCAGGATGAAAGCTCAGCTGAGCAYACACTGCTGCAATTAAACCTCATGCACAACTCTTTAAACCAAAAAAGAAACACCAAAAATTGGAGGAAATCTTTAARATCCTCAAACAGTTACAGCAAGGTCACCAAATTCCACCCAAACCACTGGTGCCTCCCTCACTTCTTGCAGTCAGACACACAACTTTGGGTTTCCTCTCATCTCACCATCTCTCTGTTGGTATTTTCTTCCCTTTCTTGCCTAATTTTCCAGTTATCAGAAGAGCAGTGTGCATAGGAGGCAGTCTGCGTGCACAACTATTTATATGTGATTTAAAACAATTAAAACCTTAAACAGTGTGATTTCAGGGGCAAAGCTGTTCTTAGAGCAAGGATTTCAGTTCTAATCCTGGATGAATAATCAGCTGATTCAGACAACAGAGTTCCACTGGTCAGAAAGACACCAACATCATGACAAGAGAATTAAAGTGTGTCCTCAACATCCCAAATGTTGTGGGATGTCCCCCAGCCCTCCACAGGGACAGGAGAGCCCCCCAGAGCAGTGACCCCTCTGGGAAGTGCAGCTGCAATGACACTGCTCAGAGAAAAAAAAAATCAACATTTGGTTCTAAAACCATTTCTCAAAGGTTCAGAAAACACAAAACACWGTCAAGTTCTGGCAGATTCAGGTGYAGACCTGCCAAACTTGCAAGCCACAAGGAGGAGAGCACACAAGTCTCTGTGTGGAATAAGAATTACTGRTTTAGTTCCTTAAGTTCATTAAATAAGAGAGTTTTGACTCGGAATCAATGGGAATGCTCAGGAAGTTAAAATACAGAACACAACAGATTATGCAGAAAATGATCCTTGAAAATTTCTGCACTTATGCAATACTGGAAGATTTTATCTCCTCTATGACTGGACCTCTTAACTCATTAAATATCAATATTTTGGTCTATTCCTGCATTTTACACAGCCCTGCTGAGCCCATCAGTGTGACCCAGGGGGGCTCTGGGGGTGGCAATAAAAAACACACAGCAGGGCACTGTGTCTTCACAAGGAGGAAAAGTTGTTGTTCTTTACACAAATCTCAGGAGATCAAGCAAGGGAAAAGTGTGTCAGACAGCAGGATTTCATGGTCCAGGAACTCAAAAATAAGATCAAACTCCAAAATGGAATTACCACTGCTGCCAATAAGCTATTACTGTGCAGTTATTAAATACACCCAGACATTGCCRTGACCACGTTGCACTGTAAATCACACTTGCAGACAGTTCATTTAATGAACAGCCTTTGAGCACACAATCTGTTTGGGATTATATTAAATATCTAATTCCACTTGCTAAGAAATGCATTCATACTTAAAACTTTCTTGCAGTCCTCCCTTTAAAGGAGGAGGAGAGGAGAAGAACAAACCATTGCCAAGTGGCAATTTTCAGTTTCAAAAAGCAGCAAGTGGGAAGCAAATCTTAATTTAATTTAATAATAATAATAATTTACCTTTATCCTGTCAAGCTGGATGATAGCCCAGAAGAAAAACACAGGGAATTTTGCCTCAAGTTTTTTAGTAATTAAAATATTACACTGCAGATTTAATTTACTTGCATTGCAGGAAATGCTCTTGCCTCGACACGCACTTGGAGGATGTAAACATGACATCCAGTGTCCTTCCAAGCTGCTCCTGTGCCACAGACATTCCCAGTGCCTGGAGCTGGCACTCACATGGGCCCTGCCTCATCCCCAAGCATCCTTCTGGTTTTTCCCAGGGAGCCAGAACCTTCCTGGAGGATTTTTCCCTCCCCTTCTGCATTCCAAGGCTCTGGGGCTGCATCTCACCACGTGCCCAGCAGTAGTTGGTGATTATGCCTGACCCAAACAGGCTGCAATCCCAATTCCCTGTTTTGTGGGACAGCTTGGCCACCCTCTCCCAAGGGCACCCTGGTGCTGGGTTGGTGCAAAACCAGGAGCAGAAGGGGAGGAAAGTGCCTTGCTCAGAGGTGGTACCCAGAGGAAACAGGGACAATGCGGATCCTGCAGCTGGACTGTGTGTTTTACAAGCAGAGGAGAGTTAAAGGCAGTGCACAGTCTCACTCTGAAGGGGATCAGCCAGACTCCATCAGGGTTTAGGTGCAGATTCTGCTGGAGAAAACGTCTCTTATCAGGGATCTGCTGCCTGGGGGCTTCTTTGCAWTCTCCTTGGAAGCACCTGGTGGCCCCCCAGCCCTCATCTGCAGCATCAATTTTTAAATTCAGTGTGGAATTTCTGCTTTCCTGGCAGGGAGCTGTGATGGCACCAGCCCTGCTCCTGCCAGGACCTGCAGCTCACCAGCCCAGGCCCTGCAGGGTGGGTGCATGGACAGTCCCACAGGGGCCCAGCAGCTCCAAGGACACCACTCCTGGGCCAGATAAATCAAGCTAAGGAGCATCTCTGGATGCTCAGCCAGATGGATCACTTGAATGCCTAAACACCCTAATACATCTTTTTGAGAAAAGATATTGGCTTGTGCAATGAAACAGATAATTGACTATTCCATGGAAACTGTTAGGGCTTCACCTCTGGGATCTGCAGGATCTCTCTTGCTACAGAGGAATGCCAGCAAGTCCTAGGGGTTGGTTTTATCCTCCTTATTTTTTTCTAGAGGAAGATTTGGAACAGAACCCAAGCCCAGGCTGCTCTTCCCACATCCATCCTCACTGATGTACCAGGATCATCTGGGACTGAGCACGAGAGCAGCAGCCCCATCAGGCAATGAAAATAATATAAACTTCCCAAAAAAAAACATGGATAAAGGGTGACCTGTCCTCCATGCAGGCAGGTCAYTTGGAAAGGAGCTCTTCAAACTCCCCCATCAATCTCAGCAAACCTTCCCTCAGCCCATCACCAACCTGATTCCAGTGTTTGCTCTCTGATCAGCTGCTGCACTGATGGATATGCAAAATACCTGCTTTTCCCTGGGCTGGGAGAGGGAGGTGAGAGGAAATTGTGCCAAATTCACCCTTCTCTGGCTCTTCCCTTTTCCAACTACAACATCAGCTCCACAATTTATAAAATTGTGCCCCTTTTTTTGCCTTTTTTTCTTTAATAAGAATAATAATTCAAAAAATGAATGAAATCCAGGTTATGGAGCTGTAATTCCAGGCAGAGCTCCACCAAACCCATGGGCCTTCTTAAGGGTTTAATTCCTGTGGTTTCTCAGGACACCAGCTCCTTGATGGAATTACAGTGCTGTCATTCAAGTTCCTTGTTATTTGTTCTGTATGTAAATAAAGGGAATGCATTTAAAGGGCTGCACTAATGTATTCAAATATTTGTAGATAATCCACTGTAAATCTCCAGACTGGAGGATTTTGCATAAATGCTTGAATCTGTAACAGCTAGGAGGGAATTCCAACTCCCTGATCAAGTAAATTACACAAAAAAATAGCAGCATGATTAGACCAAGCACATTAATATTCACAGGAAGTTTTGTCTGTCAGCATTCASGACTGAACTCAAGGGTTCCATCCCTCTCAGTATCTGTGTGGCAGGAGGAGCAGCCAGCCACAATCAGGGTGTGACAACACCACCAATACATACAATTTCATKGCTACAGAGCTCCCCAAAACATGAGGAACTGGGCTGCTTTTTGTATTTACAAATGTTTTTCATACCAATTTTAATAGTTGATCAGCTGAGGATTTTTAGTGTCCAAAAAATCCCTTCTCTTCATGTTTTGTAAAGTTAGAGAGAGCTCCCGACAGCCCTGAGCCACTCAGATCTCCCACAAATTGCTCCYACATTTATCCACCAGAAAAAGGCTCCTCTCCATCAGTAAAGGTGTTAATAATATATACACATATTATTAACTGCACTTATTTTCATTTCTTGCCCTGGAGTCATCATTAGCGAAGATTAAACACGCATAAATCAGCCTCTCCTAAATTAGTGAACATCAGCAAATGTCACCTTGTTGAAACGGAAAGTTACTTATTTATTTATTTGCCTCTTTTATTTATTTATTTTCCCCAAAACTGGATGGTGCTGGAAGACATCCAGTTGTGTTCCACCACTTTTTTTAGCTAGGCTGCATCCCATTAATCCCTCATTCTAAAACAGAGGAAATCCAGGTCAGGTCTGGAATTTTTTTGGCCACATGTCTTGCCTTAATTTTCCTAAAAAATCCTGTGTGGTTTGGAAATCTGATCTGGAGAGGACCAAATTGTATCTTCAGCTACTCCTGTACTGTACTATGCCAGTCACTGAAGTTGCACRGGTATAATAGAGAGAAGAGATTAGCTGTCAATATTGCAAATAAAAACTAATTAAGAGCGAATGGCTTAATGATAGAGRCTCATATTTCAACATTGCCAGCTCCTGCTATTTTATCAACGAGTCTCTTGGAGTTTATTTGAAAGTCTTTCTCCTGAAATAAAGTGATTACATGAGTATCTCACCATCATAAACCAGGAGTAATTTCCCTCTGTAAGTGCAAGGCTGGAAGGTGTTAGCTGAGCACACCTCCAAGGCTCAGAAATTAAAATATTCAATGTTTATTCATCTCACTCATTTTTGTTATTAAATGTTTAAGGTTGGCTACACTGAGATGGCAAAGAGACACCCCAAATACCAGGAGGCTCTTTGTCCTTTCAAGGAGGGAAATGCTGGTGCTGTTTATTCATCACTGCTAAGTTTAGCACAGCTCCAGGCACGGAGTATTAAAAGATGTTCTGGTGTTGATTTGCATTTCTGATAATTATTTCCACCGAGCTGTCACCTCCAGCACTGGCAGACAGAAGGAGCTCCCCCAAAGGGCACTGGACACAAAGGCATGGAGGGGCTGAGATCAGGCAAACAGAGGGGTTCTAAACACCCCCCTTTGGGAAAAAACATGGGAATTCAACATCCTTCCAGGTTATGGCTGCCCAGATGAGTTATGCACATGCTGGGATAACCTAGGGATGGAAGTGCACACATCTGGTCCCTGCATTGCATCTGCAGCATCCTTGCCTGCTCTTGTCTGCATTTCCTTGCTGACCCAGCCTTTCCCCACACACAGATCATTAATTGGGGTCAGSTTCTGAAAGCCCCTGAGCTGCAGGACAGCTCTGACTCTGCAAAGYCCATTTTCAAGGGAATATTTCCCCACCTGCAGCCGCCTGGGGACCCTGTAATTCTGGCTTTCCCTGCTGAGATCCTTTGGCCATCACCCACACACCTTTCCCTTGWGGGACTTGGGCTGGTTTTTGGTGGGACCCACAAAAAACACCAGTGGCACTGACAGAGCCACCCTGTTCCCTTCCAGCAGGGAGAGGCTGGCACAGCAGGGAAGGTCTGCAGTGGCTTTGGCTCAAGTGGCCCTGTGTCACCAAGAGGCTTGCTGTTATCCCAGCACTGTAAATTGGGACTGTCCACGTAAAGGAGATGAGCTCTAGAATCCCTGGATCTTCTCCCTTCACTGCTGATAAAATTCAGCACATTCCGTGCTGTCCTGACACGGGGCATTAATCTTGACACCCTCAAGTGTTGATGCAGAACGACAGGAATATTGCAACATTCACCAGCAGCAAAACCAAAATATTATCATTTAAACAATGCTTTAAAAGTKAAGTTGAAATATTTCTATCAAGTTTGAGAGAAGCACCTTTGGATACCCCACAGAATCACCCCAGAACCAGAGCTAAAAGCGGTTTTGTTTTGGAATGGATCCATCTCCTTTCCCAGTTAGCACTGCCACAAACATTTGCTGTGGACCTAGGAAATACTGTTCCCATTAACAGCCTGACAGCATCCTGGGAATGAGCAGATTTTTTGTGCACTCTTACCCTCTTGTGTACTATTACCCTTGAGCATCAGCTGGGAGAGCACACCTACATCCCGAGTCAACAAACACAGGGTGGAATACAGAATATAAACMATGGGAGGAGTTTRGTTCACACTGTTCCCCCATTCCATRCTGGGAWTYAGGGCTGGGATGAGGCAGKCTGCTCTYAGTCCCATCCACCAGAGCCCTTCTATCCATAGCAATGATTAAAAATTAACTGGGCGAGGAAGACAGATCGACTTTATCGGGGACTGCCGAGATCAGATTAACACTGCACTGACACGGGGGAGTTCAAAGTTCAGCTGCCTGCATTACTGCAAGTTTAATTTTTAATCTTTCTTTAATAGTTAAGGTCTAGAGGAGTGCCCTAGATAGGTGCTGCCCTGACATGAAGGAACCTCAGGCCATAAACTTCAAAAGCRTGGATGATGGGCATCTGATGCTCCCCAAAAGAAGAGAGAGCTCCTGCCTGCTGAGCTAGAGCTGCTCCTGGAATTAATCACACCTCCATTGCTCTTGTTTGGACTAAACACATCATCCTGCTCCAAAGGATAGATGCAAGTATTTGTGCCCCACACTCACTTTTACCAACACTGCTGTGTCTGGCCCCTCACTTCACAAACTCCCAGCCACTGGAAGAGACACCCTCTTAAAACCCTGGGATGCTCCACATTTCTGCCACTGTTTTAYTGTCTGCCTTCGCTGTACTGCGAGCAGTTGCTGAGAATTACTTAACATCAGCAAATACTAAGCAACAAATGTTTTACACATGACAAATCCTTTGCCTGTGGCGTTTTTAGAAGTTCACATTTTTTTTCTCATGCAGCAGAGCCTGGGTTAGGCTCTCACATCAGCTGCTGCAAAGGTKACAGGGGAAATCAGGGACCCTTGTCTCCCACTGAACCTCACTCTCCTTCCAAAACCAAACTGATTGCTCTTGCATGGGGATGGGGGACATTCCGTGCCTCCCCATATGGAGAGCAGATTCTGGGTGCTGAACATGCCTGTGAGGTGATATTTCAGCTGAATCCACTGTCTGCCACATCTGGTATTTTGAATAATCGCTTAAGTGAACCGTAAATTAAATTAAGCCAAGCCAGTGTCATAAAGCTAAAGTGCATTTCCAAAGGCTCTCCCCATGTGAAGGAGGGAGCTGGCTTTGGAAGGCTTTGCCATCCTGGCTCTGAGAGCCTCAACTGCAAATAAATCAGCAGCCTGTGTGCCTGTACCCCTGCAACAGCCCCCCAGAGTGGGTTAAAATTAAATACTTGTGACAAAGTGACAACGGGCATGGATCTTCCTTCACAGACTCCTGCCACGAGTGAAGAGCTTCTGATGGGGACAATCAGARTGAGAGACTAAAAAGGAAATATCAGGGGAGGCTGGATTCCTGGTGGGGCTTCCCTGGGCCTGCCAGGTGGGCTCTGAAGGAGCAGCAGACACTGGCTGCCCTCTCCAGCTCTGGTGGCAAAGGATSTGCAGGAAAGGTGAGGTTGTTTTACCTGCCTGACACTGGGATGAGTGACTGGTGTCCAGAGCAGCTGCTCCCCAGAGGGTTTTTGGATGTCCTCCCATCTCCTGGAGCCAAATTGCTCCACTTTCAACCAAAAAAAACCAACAAAAAAACCACCACCCCAACCTCACAGTCAGGGACCAAAAAGCAGCAGCTCATTTGTAAGCTTGTCCTTGGGAATGCTCTCCACAGCCTCATGAATGCAACGATTCCAGCCAAAGGATTGTCTTTGCCTGCACCTCTCACAGCCCCGAGCACCACGTTTCACCAATAAAGGGCTAATGAACCACAACAGTTGTTCATATGTTTTCTTACTCCTTCTCTGAAATGTCACAATAAATCTATATTGCTGGCTAACAGCAAGCAGATGGATATTGTAGCTCSTAATTTGGCATAGGTGTTCTCAATCAAGGCAGAGATTAATTCTCCCCAATGATAACCAGCTCTCTCATTTGTTAGGAGCCCATTATCATTTTCTGAAAGCTTTTTTCTTGGGACAAGGGTAAAAAAGCAGCTCTCTTTGTCCTATTGCTTTATCCATTACAAAGAGAATGAGGGATGGATTTCTGGAGTCAAGGTGAGTTAACCACAGAAAATGACATTGCAAATAAGCACAGAACCAATAGGAAAAAAAAATTCCTAGAAACACTCTTTGATGGAGTACATGGATTCATGGAATGTGTCTCCTGTTGCTTTGTGAGCAGCTCAGGAATACTTTTGTTAGGATAATTTCCCTCAATGAGACTGAAAAATATATTAGAAAASCAGATCAAAACAAATGAAAAAGCTRTTTTCTGAGMTACATCTTACCACAGCAAAAGGAATGTGTCCTTTTTTCTAAAAACCTTCAAACTAAATAACAGGACAGAAAACCAGTATGGATTTTACTAGCTGGGAAAAAYAAAATGGGGACACAGTGCCATTTCTCATGACACAGAACAGAACAAAATTTTGTAAGTGAATGTAAAATCTGCCAAATAAAGTGAGCTTCAGTCCTGACCTGCAGACCCTGCCTTGTCCCTGGTCCTGCAGGAGGTGTGCAGCATCTCTGAGAATTTACATTTCCTCACTGATCTCCCTCTGATCTCATGATTTCGTTAAATACTCCCAAAAACATCCCCTTGAGGTGTTTGTTACCCTCGAATTTTGTCTGCTAATGAGCTCCTAATTGTGGCACAGCAAGTTCATCAACCATTGCACTTGCATAAAACAAAGAGGTGCTGCAGCTAATTATTTGTTCARCTCATTATCAGAGCTCTGCTGCTGCAACATTTCCTAGGTGTTGGATTTTCCAGCTGACATCCTGCTGCAGGACAGGGGGGTGGGGGCTCGAGCAGAGATCTTGGAGTGATGAAACAGCAGTGAGAGGGGTTTTAGGAGTTCCTGCACCTCTCAGCACCTCCAATGGGGCATTTCAGACATTCCCTGGAGCCCAGGGAAGCCTCAGCAATGACCCCCGTGGGCACTGGGTGGGATCAGCTCGGGTAATCAATGGGTTTTCACTCCCTGCACACTAAAGAAGAATTTATTAGCAGAAAATTATTAGCTCGGTTGGTTATTGATTAACAGAAATGCTACAGCGCTCTCACAATTTCAAATTGTTGCTGATTAATGGCAAAGGAGAGGGAATTCAAAGAGTGATCTCACTGTGCTGGGAGCATCCCAGAGCAGGGGGATGCAGCAGTGACTGAACCTATAAAAAACCTATAAACAGTGAACCTATAAATGGGGAGCACCCAAGCCTGGCTCCACAGGGAACCTGAACTGCAAAATGCATTTCTGCATCAATCCTGGGGCTGGGACACTGCAGGGCTCTGCCCCAGCAGATAACTGTCATTCTTTAATCTGTTGGGTGAATGTTTTGTTCCCTTTTCTGCCTTGCTGTTACTGCAGGAGCTCTGGTGCCTGGTGTGAGAGATGTGAACCTCTTTAACTGGGGAGGATCCATCCCAAAACCATCATTTTATCCACTGTGCTGGAGAAAAGTCACTCCTGTCCATCCCCACCTTTTATTTCTACTCCCTCTTCCAGTGTATCAAGGTTAAGGAATAATGAATAATCAATAAAGGCCACGTCTCCACCAGAGAAAAATGCTTCAGCCTGAACATGAGAGCTGAAGAAGATTTAAATACAGCTTTGTGCCATCCACCCCAGCTTTGCTCACATCAGCTGTGAGTCAGCATCCTCTGCTAAATCACTGCCACTGCCACGTCCCTCCCAGAACAAGCCCTGCAATGCTTCCCACAGCCCCCCAGGGCTGAAGGAAAAGAATTCCTTCTCAAGCACTCCCCCAGCAGTGGCACCCCTCAAAATTGTGCAGATTGAACCAGCAAGTCCCTCCCAAGGAATGCCTGCATGCAGAGAGGCCAAGCAGGGCACTTCCAACACTGGCATTAGTGTTATATTTGTGTATTTATTTTATTTTGCAGAGCTGATAAACCACTGGAACTGTCTCTTTGGGAAAAGGGAGAATTAGCTTYCCAAAACTGCACATTGTGCTTTAGACTGAAGCATTTTGGAAAGAGGGACTGTGTTTCCAGTTCTGCCACTGACCAGCTCTGGAAGKGAACTGGGCCTTTGCTCCCTGTAACAAATCTGCCCTGCAGTGAGGCAGAGAGACTGAAAAAAACTTGTGAATCTCCAAGGTACAACTATTCTATTACAAAATCACATTGCTATGCAGCACTCATTCCTCTGCCTATTTAAGCTGAATGTGAATGCATATAATCTTATATTATAAAGAAAACACTAAAAATAAAAAAACCTCCAAAAAGACACACCAACCTCTGCTACAGATACAATCAAAACAGGTTTTAATTATTTGCAGGCAGTTCTTGGCCATGTACCACAGTTATTCATTTATACTCAAAAAAATAATAACCCTACTCTGTTTGATAGTTGGTGATAGTGAATTAATAATTTGAGCAAGTCAGGAGGAAGTTAATGTAATCCTCAATTTGCTTTACATCTTCAGAGTCACCCAGGGCACTTTACAAGGCAGGTAATATTATCACAGCTGGACACCTTGGTAATCTTCTGAGCTCTTTCTCCTTTTCAAAATAAATGTTACAGATTTACTATGATACTGCTAAAAGAGCTGTTAATTTACTTCAAAAGATGAAAGCAAACAGGTGAATGAACAGAACTCAGCCACACTGAACACAAATTCCAGCAGGGCACAACACAAATGGGAGGTCCAAGGCTGCAGATGGACCAGCCACRAGAATTTCCAGCCACATCTCCCTTTTTAAGGGGAGGTTTGGACCCAGCTCCTCCATCCTGGCCTTTTGTTTGCCCTGTGATCCAAAGCTGTGGGATTTGCAGAAGAKGGCAGATGCTCCAGAAGAGCAGATTTGCTATTTGGAAACCTCAGCTTGGCTCTTTGAGGCTGAAACTGAAAAGAGAGGGGACAAGGACCCCAAAATTTAACWGTTCCTCTCTTCAGCCTGGTGCCCACACTCAGGAAGCCAAATGGATCCAAAACACCAAGAGCAGGATGGGCTGCAGGAAACCACTGCCAGATTTCTGTGTCCAAATGCTCGATTGAAACCAGTACAAATTTAAACCACTACAAAAAAATCAGTCTTTTCTACACAGGACAGATGCCAGATTTGCTGTCAGCTGGGAGAAATCCTGCAGCCATGCAGTGCCTGGGCAGCACCCACTGCACCTGCCCAGGTGGGGCTGCTCATCACCTGCAGCACCTCCAGCTCCTCATGACCCCAGCAGTGCTTTCTGATGGGCACCAGGTAAAAAACAATTCCTGTTGTACCCCACAGCAAATCACTACTGAAATAAATCTCAAGGTATTTGGTGATCCTGTTTATCCCCRTGGTGCCTCCCAGCATCATTCAGGACATCTCAAAGTCAGTCTCACATGAACATTCCTCTCAGGCTCACYCTAATTTCTATGGGATACTGTTGCCTGCTCTTTAAATAGAACTTTTTTTAAAAAAAAAAAAATTAAAATATATATAAGACTCATTTACACTSATTTACATATCAGAAAAGCCTAATCAAAACCTCCCTGATTTCCATGTCAGCTGTCAGAGATGTTTTAGCAATCAGCAAGCTCATATAAAAAAATAAAACCAAAACATATTTTTCTTCTTACATAAACTGTTATAKCAATATAATGTAAAAAAGTCAGATATCTAAATGACACTGTAAAAATGATKTATTTCACTATGTTTCCAGGAATTATAAATAACCTTTAAGTGTCTCCACTGCTTTGATTTGCATAAGCAATTGAGGGTTCATTAAGCAGGGATTAAAAAACTGAGGCAGTGCTGGGGATTGGTCTRAGCAAGGAGCTGGGTCAGTCAGTGCTGCTCCAACCTCAGCTCTCCCAAAAAGTCCTGTTGGCTTTGGGTGATGAGGAGCCATTGCCAGCCTGGACCAACCCAGCAGAGATTCCCAGGATCAGCTCTGGGGTYACACTGAGCTGTGCAAAATTCTGTATAAACCAGGCTGTGTCAGCCTGAAACACTCTGGGACCCCCACAGGAACCTTACAGGACCTCCAATGGAATTTGGAATCATGGAATAGAATCAGAGCATCCCTAGAGCTGGCAGAGACCCCCATGACCATGGAGTCTGACCTCCAAAATTATTGAGTCCAACAGCTAAAACTCCATGGGACCTTCACAGGGAATTCACAGCACACAGAGAACTCCCCCAAACATTCCAAACATTTTCCACCACTGCCAAGACTGGAGTTTCCCCTCAAGGAGCACCCACACAGCATCACAAACACAAGATTTTGTGGCCTTTCCTGCCCATTTTAAGAAATGAGAGACTTTTGCTCCTTTGGCTCTAAGCTGCAGCTCCAGGCAGTGGTTATGGGGCTTGAAAAGGGAGGATGGGAGCACAGGGGAAGGAATGAAGACAAGGGAAGATAATTGAAAGTACCAGTGCACCAGTTATGTTGCATATATCTAATGTAATTAGTATTAATAAGCTGTCAGTCAGAMGATGTAGTTGTTAAAAGGCAGTTTCTATGGGGGAAAATTATAATTGAACTCCTCCATGTATTTGTCTGTATTATTTATTCTGTTGTTTTYTTCAGTTCACTGCCACAGGTTCATGTTTAAAGTGGAATTGAAGAAGTAAATGGAGTTTTTTTTGTTCATTAACTAGGAAAACAAACAGCCTCTACTGCTCTGAGCAGGGCCAACCACAAGAGGAAGCCTCAGGGAGGGTCAGTGGTCAGTTCTGCAGTTGGTTCTCACTCAAACCACAATGTTTTCAAGCTACAGCTTTGCATTAATTCTGTTTTGATAGATACACTTGTTCCTGTGGTACCTGGCATGGGACTGCTGCTCCTTTATCCTCTGTTMATTCTCTACTCACTCCAGATGCTCTGCCTCATGATTTAACACTGCAGTTCCTAAAGCTGGTCAAATCACTGAATAATATATTCAATAATTCCCTTCCTTTTTAAAAAAGAAAATTTCAATTGACTGCAAGCAGTTTACAATGTTCCCCAAAGCATCTGTAATGAGAAATTAGTCACTAAATATTTTATACAAACAGCTATTTAGGCTGTACCTTGATCACAAGCACTTTGCTGCAGATTCAGCTGGGACAGAAGGATTTGGATTGGATTTTACTTCTGACTGTAAATTGGCCACAAGGATTGAGCTCTCTGTCTCTCTGCTTTGCAAAGCAGCCCTCATGACAACACTGGGGTATCCCAGGCTCCAGCATTCCAAGTTAAAGTTACATTAGCTGTGATTGCTCTGGAATATCCCCAGTAAATCACCTCCACTCAAAGTATCCTTAAAGCCCAGAGCTACATAAAAATACCCCATCCCTGTTTTACAGAGTCTGATGGTGGAGATCTTGACCCATGGAGAAATCCTGAATTTTTCCCTCAATGTCAAGAAACCTGGACAGAGAGCCTCACTCAGATCAATTTATACACGAGGAAGTCTTGGTGACACTGGCACAGGCTGCCCAGAGAGGTGGAGCCCCATCCCTAGGAACACTCACAGTCTGCATGAGGCTCTGAGTGACCTGATCCAGTTAAGATGTCCCTGCTCATGGCAAGGGGTTGGACTAGAAGGYTTTTAGATGTTCCTCCCAGCCCATTCTGTGATTCCACGTGTGTGAYTCCTCTCAGGAGCTCCTCCAGCACAGTCCCTGCCTCCCATCACTGCTCACATCCCAGAGGAGCACTGGGAGTTAACAYTARCACCAGGARTTTCTCTTCTGYGTGCCACATAAATAAGAAATGCTGCTTTTTTTTCAGTCACCTGCTGAATGGAAGGGATCTGTAAGTCATAAACCCTTGGCAGCTTGGCACAAAGGCTGCTCTGAGGAGTGCAACCCATTTTCAATTCTGACTTTGTGCAATCCCAGAGGAAGTAACTGAGGGCCTTGTTGGAAYAGCTCCCATCAGCTCCTGGTATCAAAATGAAACATTCCTGAACTGGTACCACTCCACACAAGGGATAGGAGACATTTTCTGACTCAAGCTACTATAGGAAAAACCAGATCTTAGAAGACATTAGGAAGAAAAACAGGAATTGGGGCACTCCCAGAGTCCAACACCCTGCCCCAAAACCTCTGTCCTGGGCACATGCCATCTCTCCAGTGGTTTGATTTGACTCATTTGGATTGTTATGGTTGGAGGTTTGTTTGGGAGGTGCTGGTTGTCTCCTGGCTGTAACTGATGGGGATCATTTGTTGCAATGGTTGAGGATCAGAGAGGCTCCACACATCTGCACCTCCCTGGGATGCCTCAGACCCAAAGCCACACACTGAAAATGGGCTGCTGGAGATGCCTGGGACCTCCCTCTGGTGACTCCTTCCTGTCCTCCTCCTCCTGCCCAGCTCCAAGGGTAAAACACACGATTCTGGTGTTTTAAAGGACAGGGAGGATGGAAGAGGAATCAATGTCCTTYCAARGCTTTTACCCTTTTCAGGGTGGGAKATTTRCARGGAGCTTTGGATAGGGAGAGTTTGTGGCCATTWAACAGCTTGTCCCAAAACCACAAAAAAAGGATCCAGCTGAGGCAAAACCCAGCTCATTTCCAGCATGCATGGCTGCTCCTCATCCTCCCATCCCTGGGGGAGCCACACATCACTCCCTGTCACAGCAAGAGACACCCAGAGACTCCCCAAAAACTGCTGGGGCTCCTCTCAGCTGGAGCTGACCCCACCCCTGGAGCCACAAATCCAGCCCATTTTCCAAGTTSCTTATTTACACAGGGACAAAAATGATTTCCTCCCAACCAGGTTTTCTTGTGTCAGTCRTTCAACACATTCCTGTGGTTTTTCCCCTCCCTCCCTTATTACCTTTCCTGATAGCAAAGACATTGCAGATGGGCATCAAACTGTGCAAAATGTAAATTATGATTGGGTAGAGTCAGAACATAAAAAAATAAGTCTAAATGAGACAGGTTAGAGAATCATGGGCACCAAATGGAAAACTTGGGGGGAAAAAAAATGCTGGCTGGCAACTCATTCTGCTGATAATATTTTTTGGATGTTTCCCTCCTGCCCTCTCTCCCTCCTTTTTTTTTTTAAACTGCAAGGACATTTTTGCAAATATTTCACAAATATCTGATGGCTGTTGCTTAGGAATCTGTCCTCCCCGCTGTGCCTCCCTCATTTGAAGGTCATAATCTTCAGTTTGTGAAATCATAATTATCTGGCTAGCCAGTAACTCTGATGTCACAAATGGGGGATTATGATGACTTCAATGAAAAAAGCAGCAGCAGGAGAAAATGAACTCGGCCACCAAGAGCTTGTTTGCCTCCCCACCCCTCCAAAAAAAAAAAAAAAAGGGATAGAGCTGAGAAAAATATCAGCAGAATGATCTCCAAATAGACTATTTTCTGTGCCTCTTCCAGAATATGAGGTTAATTTCTGCCTTGTGCCAGTTTAATGCAGACTTCCACTTTATTTCAATGCATAGCAGGTCTTATATTTAATGTAATAGCAGAATYTTGCTACTTCTTGTGGAGCTCATACAGAGACCTCGGAGTTCTTCCATAAAAATGAAATGAGCCTCCCTGTAGAACTCAGGAAAATAAAATGGCCAGGATTCACCACAAGGTCACCTAAGCCCAGGGCTTTACTGCTGCCAGGTAATTTGCCACTGCATCAGAAACTATGACAAATAAACACTGTCTGTCAGATTAATAAAGTATTAATGGCCAACTCTCCTTACTGCTTTTTATTAAGCATCCCTGCCAACCTAATGCTAAAAATTCACCAACTTATTCAATGACAACTTCTCTGCCCAAAAATCACAGAATCCAAAATGGGTTGGAGGGGACCTAAAGACCTTTTAGTTCTGACTCCCCTGCCATGTACCAGGAAACTTCCAGCAGAAAGGGAGTGAATCTTCCACTAAAAAAGGGGGAGAAGAGAGACCACAGCAGAGCCGGGACCATCCTGGTGCATTTTCCCAGAGCAGAAGACACACAAACCCCAGACATTATTTAGCTGTTGGAAACAGGACAGGGATGGCAGCACTGATTTTCCTCCAGGACAGATGCTCTGGGAACATGATTCAGCAATTCTGACTGTCATTATTTTGAATAAAGCTATCAGTGTTTCTCCTGAGGAGTTTGGAATACAAGAAGATTTCTACTGTCACTATAAATGCTGGTGTGTGTCTCCTGGGCTTCAARCAACGTACACTTCAATGTTCCTGCCTGCTTGAATGAGACATTAGAAGAGCTATACTCTGAATTCCTGATGTTTTATAAAAATATGAACTAACAGTGCAATGACATGATTCCACAGTCTCTCCACATGCAAAAGCAGCAGGTGCTGGGACCAACCCCAAATCTGGGAAATGGGGCASAGGAGAACAAAAGCACTGAACTGGAGGTTTGGGGGGGGCGGGGAAAAAAATGCAATTCCCTGATCATATCCACATTCCCTGGCACTGGGCTGTGCAACTGGGAGGGGAGTAAGTGGCAGCAATTGCATCCTCACAGAGGAGGTGCCTTCCAAAGGCATCTCACAGCAACAGCATCCTCAACTCCCCGGCTGCGGAACGGCGGTGAAGGGGAGAGGACTGGGGGGAAATAAAAGCACAGCAGCTGCAGTGCCACAGGCCCCTGGCCCACGGAGTGTGTGAGGAGAGCACAGCACAGCACACCCACCCTTCTCAATCATCATCAGCAGCATATGGTGGGTTGGTGCTCGTGCTGCCTTTCTCTGCCTGCCCTGCYTCTGCTCAAGGTGTGAGTGAATCAGGAGAGAGGAATGCAGGGGGAACAGCCATATGGGGGGCAGGAGGATGTGTAAATTCTTTGCTGCCACATCTTCATCAATTCTAAAAGCTCCAAAGGCACAAAAAAAATTATTAAGTTTTGAGTTTGTGCAGTCAAAACCTTTCCTGTGCCTTTTTTCTGTTCTCACAGCAGCTGAGACGCCCCATCACTGATCACAAACTCCCAAAGCACAGGGCACAACACCACAACATTTACAAACAAGGTGACAACAATTGGGACCCATCATCCAAGCCTGAAGGCACCCCACAACCTCTCTCTGATTCACAGAGGTTTGTGAATTCAGCCAAATCCCAAATTGCTGTGTTTGAGGCAGCCAAAGCAGAGTCAGACAAACGCCCTGCACTGTGCAGGGTGGCCCAGGGGTGCCCAGAAGTTGGGAGATGGCTCCTGAAAACACCCTGCACATGGGCAGCAAGCATGGCAAGGATCAGCAGGAAAACACCCAGGGATGGCACAGGACAGAGTCCAGACAGAGGCACAGGCTCACAGCCCTGCACTGACAGCAGCTGTGGTGCCAGGATCTGGGAGCAGCAGGACCAGGATCCACGGGGGCACCGGGAAAAAAGAGCAAAGTCTTCCCCTCTCTCTGTCCAAAGCAGGATGGTGAATTTCTCCTAATATTTAGACTGCCTTTCATGCTGTAAAAGGTGGCACAAGAAATGCCAGAGCTGCCAGAGGAGCTGGGGATGGTGACAGGCRCCGCTGCAAGAGCTGCTCACCATGAAGTGACACAGGAATTGGTGTCACAAGTGTGGAGTTAAMCTTTGTCACCTCCGTGCCCAGCCCACTTCCCCCTTTAATGAAGCAGCCTGATTTACTGTGGGAGTCATTTGCCTTCATCAGAAATTTATTAAATTATCATCTCCTTTYCCCCCCCTGCAGATCTGTCACTTGGAATGTGGTGATTGGTGTTGGAACCTGTGGTGGGGCTTCACCAAACGAGTTCAAACAACCCCACGTGTTCCCTGCAAGGAAAAACATCCTGGTGCTGCCTCTGGATGCTGATGGCCTGGGAATTGCAGGTTGTTTTCACTCCCTGGGTGACACAAGCCTTGACAAGAACTAGGGAGCAACACAAGCTCAGTGACTGAAAGGGGATCTGGCCCCAAAGCTCCATCTCGGTTCAGCCAACAAGAAATCCAGGGAATTCAGTGAGGACCAACTCCTTGGCTAATGTCAGACGTGTCAGCACACTGCTGAATCAGATCCTSATCTCCCACTCTCCCTTAGCATCCCAAAWCGTGAAAACAATACAACCATGCCAAAATATGCTATAAAAATAATTGCTTCCAGTTAAAAAAAAACTAAGTTGTAAAACACCCATAGAGTTGCAATTGGTCTTAATTTCTCTGCAAGTGYCATTTTACATTAGAAACTTGTTCYTCAGTCACAATTTGAATCAAAAAASTACTTCTGTTTTAATTAGTTTTATAAATTTGCTGAGCCAAATGAATACAGCAGTAAAATCAAAACTGCAGAAAATGTGTGTAATCTCAGCAAGCTGCATTACTTCTGGAACAAATTGCAAACCTAAAAATTAATTAATTAAATTKATTAAAAYAATTTGAATTAACTTATTTGATTAAAATTAGTTGAAATGCCAAGACATGAAAACTGTGACTTAAGCTGCCACAGAAAATCTACAGCTCATTTTAATAAACTGCAGTAGCCCCAGCCACAAAATTCCCTGCTCCAGAAAAAATCAGCTGGGATATGGAAACAAGCAGTTCCCACATGGCCAAGGAGAGTGGAAGAGTTTTGAATTCATTCTGTGACACCAACTGGAGACTTTTGTTCCAGATGATCATCTCAGTTTTCTCAAAACCCATTTAAATCAAAGTATGACTTAAACCACACTTCTTTCCTTCTGATGGCTCAGTGTCAAAGCACTGTGAGTGATGGATCAGCAATATTTGATTTCAGCTTGCAGGGCATTRATAATCATGGGGAATAGCTCTAATGAGCAGGGTTTCCTTGCCCACTGGCTGCTCTGCAGATTGCTAGGACAAAACCAACCTATAAATGCAGAAATTGTATTTCAGTACAGCTCTGCCAGCTGGCCACACCATCATGCACCTAGCTCCTTCTTTGGGTTCTCAGCAGGAAAAAACCCAAAACTCCAAATTGAATCCATCTTGGSAATACCAATTTAATTAAGAGGAAGACAAGAGGAGATACCAGAATAAATTCCTACCTGACCTGATACACCTGTGCCCATGTATTGGTGGTTTTTACAGGGGAAAACCTGTGCAATCTGTGCTGTGTGGTGAAGGACACCAGCACCACAGGTACCTGTGTGAGCTGAGCACAGGAAACCCAAATCTCACTCTGGATTCCCCACTGAAACTGCCTGGGAAAGGACTGCAGCAGGTGAGGAGCTGCATGAGCCAGGGATGGGGCTCACAGGGAGCCTCACCCAACTCAGACACACCAGGGCCTCTCTGCAGCTCACTGAGCACCTCCATGCACATCCCCAGAGCTCCTGCASACCCCATGGAGCTGCCTGCTGGCACCAGCACAGCCCCACATACACACAAACAACGGCCCAGCACCCACAGATGCTTCAGTTCAAGAACATGTATGCAGAGTGTTCTCTAGAAAGCACACTCCATAAATAAAACATGCTTAATAACCCAAGAAAACCAAACAAAATAAATAAACCATGCTGCTGGGCTGGCAACCTCCTCTGCAGAAGGATCTGTGAAACACTTTCCAGGGTTTGCAAAGTGCCTGCCTGCAAAATATTTTGCATGACACAGTGCTATTCCTTAAACAGCTGTGCTGGTCCACATGGTGCAGCAGCTGACAGAGTCCCTGCTGGACACCCCTCCTGCTCTGGAGTCAGTGCTCCATTTTATCACTGCAGGGAATGATTTATTAGAAAATAACAGCAATGACTGTGTTTTCCCACTGCTGGGAGGCAGTGTGGCCCTCGTGAGGTCAGGAATGCCTGGCCAGCCTGTGCCAGCTCACTGCCCAGCCTGGCAGATTCCCTGCAGACCTTTAAGGGAAGCAGGGAAGCCTGAAGTGCTGAGTGATGTTCTCACAGCTTTGTATGTCACTTCTGGACGCTCCTCTCCCCTGCAGAATGCAGTGACACGGGTCACACTGAGCTTATTCTGGGTTTAGTTCCAGCTTTGGMTGAAGGGCTGAAGCCACCCCAACCTGTGCTGATGCTGGGAGTGATCAGGCAGCACTCCTGGCTCCTTCCTGCTGTGAGGAAAAGGCTGGGAGAGGGGGGAAGGGGGTAAATGTCTGGTCCCAGGCAGCAGGGAGATGTCACCCTGAGATGCAGCATGAGTTAAGTCTGCTGAAAACCCCTCTGAAACTGCTCTAATACAGCTCTGCAGCTGCCTCTGGAAAGGGGCCTCTGCACTTCAACTGCTCTGTGGGGATGGGAGGCTCATTCCTATAGGAAGGGCTGGCAGGATTGAAGCCAAGTTTGTAGGAGGTGATTTCCAGAGTCAATTTGTTCTTCTCTGCCCCTTTTTTATTCTCTGTGTAAAGCTCTCCTGAGCACGCAGGAGAAGAACCAAATCCAATTCWGCATCACTTAATTTTTCTCAGGACAGAAGCTCCCTTTCATTAAAAAAAAAAAATAAATCCTTTGTAACTCCATCCACGCTGCAATCTGGTGAATTACCAGAGTGGATTCTGGATAGAAAGCTCCTGCTCTGGAGTGAGCCCTCACTGTTGGCCTCCCTGCTATGCCCTGCACACAGCCTGCCTTGGTTCACAGCCACAAGTGCTGCTGGATCCTTTTGTCCTGCTCTCCACCAGAACTCAGCCACTCTTCCCTTGGATCTGTGAGTGCCAACAGGTGGGAAGGGGCGTGGGGGAKGGAGAGGCTGCCAGGGAGCTCCAAAAGGACCATCTGTGTGGGCAGGGAATGCACAATCCCAGCCAAGGACACGGGAACATCTGTCTGCCTGCAGCTCCTCGCTACCGCAGAGGTTMCGCACCATCGCCGTGCCAGCTGTGCCAGCCTCCAGCTCCACACACAACACCCCAGGAGCAGCCTGTGGGGATGTATTTCTACTGTCTCTAGCCATTTTAAAAACAGAGAATTCTGCCTAATTGAAAGCTGGAGTGCCCTGCCACTTCTCCCTGCACAGGAGGTGTTACTGGGGTCGGTCAGGTGTTTATTGGATGAGATTTGCCCTTGTGGGTGCAGGACCCCACTCCACACAGTGGTTCACACTATCTGCTCTGCCTGTATCAATTTTGAGATTATACAAGCAGCCAGATTTCCCAACAATAATATTGAAGCAGGGAGCTTAACGCTGTTAACACACTATCAATCACACACTTTCAAATCCACAGAGTGACCCAGAGACAACGATTTCCCCCACACCCCTCATGGATTTTGCTACAAATAAACAAGTTTCCCACTCTGCACTTTCCCTTTCCAAGACTGCTGCCAGCTCTGACTTTTTTTTATGTTCCTCTGAGTACCCAGTGCCAAATTTTTTTCTGTCTTTACCAGCAGCAGGTACAGAGGGCTCCTGCAACCCTCAACCTTGTGAGCACAGTCAGAGGTGTTTCCCAGGTGGCATTCAAGAGGAGAAAGATGGAAAGCTGTTCTGSACTAACATAACCTGGAAGGTTTGGGTCCTTTATGTTTGAACATCATGCTCTTTARAAGTGTTTTGTTAATACTTTATGGCCTTTTTAGGGAATACTCGGAGCAGGCACCACCCAAGGAACGGGACCTTCATCTCAGAGTCAGCCTCGGAATGTGCCCCCTCTCCACGTGACATTTGTTAATTCCCAAAAGCAGCACTCACTGTCATTTTTATGAGGCTTTTTGATGCCTGTTTGTGCCTCTCTGCCTTCCCAGGTCCCCTGCCTGTCCCTCATCCCCAATGAGCAGCACTGCCACACTGCCACAGCCAGGCTCGCACCCTCCCAGGCTCTGCTTTGCAGGGTTTGTTTTTCACACCAGCCTCGGAGGTRAATGAGGCTGCTGTGACAGGCCACTGGCTGGATAATGAGTTCATTCTCCAGACCCACCGAGAGCGAGGCACTGCCCTGGCCCATCTGTTCTCACGGCGGGGCTCCGGGAGCGCCGTCCGTAAGGAGAGTGGAGAACACACAGCGGAGCTGCTGATGTGCAACAGAGCCTGGGCTGATGGCCCCTGCAACACTCACTGCAAAGCCTCCTCAGCCAAAAAACGGGGAGAGACAGAGCTCTGGGATTACTTCAGAGCCATTGCTGGAAATGTTTCAACTCRGGGAAAAAAAAAAAAAGCTATCAGGAGTGAGGAAGCCTCCAGAGGGCTGAAGCAAATGTAGCACACACATTGTACAGGCACAGTGCTGTCCCTCAGACACCTCTATTCCTTCCAGGTTTTCTAAGAGAAATAAAAGCTCCAGGAAAGTCACAGGTCTGTAAACAGAAGTGGTCAGAAGTCAAAGCAAAGATCCAAAGAGGCTAGAACAAGAAATGATGCTTAAAAAGCCAAGGCAGGAATTTTATCCAGCCTTGACTGAAACTGGCACACCTGACCTCAAAAAGGAAAAAAAAAAAAAAGTTAAGACGTGTAGGTACCATCTGCAAATCTACTTAGAGGCAAGGAAAACTGGTACCACCTTCGCTTTGGAGAAGGGGTAAATAAAAAGTGATGGGGCATCAGTCTATTAGAATAATGAGTAATTTAATTCAGATAACATGGCTCTGTGATGTCCCACCTCSTCAGTACAAAAGTGTGGCAGCAGATGACTGACAACACCATATTTCAAATCACCTTTGGAAAAAAAATCCCCTTTGTYTTAGAACACCTTGTCCCACAGAACGTGCTGCTGGTTGACATGARCAAGGGGCAGATGTGAGTGATTCATTAACGCCTTGGGGCTGCTGAAGGTCAGGAGAACATCCTCCCTCACATCCAGCAGGACACTGTATCGATGAACTCGCTGTGAGGTTGGGATGTGAGCCAGCTATTAGCACACAGAGCTTGCTCCAGGTAAATCCTTCCACAGCTGCCCATTATCCCCACCACATTAYTCCTCCTGACAGAGGCAGCACTGTCCATACAGATCCAGTATGGAAATCCTATTTAGTTGTGCAATACATTACTGTCTTCTCCCTGGCTGTACTAATGTCTGAATTAGACTGTAATATCTCATGGACAGAACCTTTCTTTAATTCATACTGAAGACCCCTCACACAATCTATGTGCTGAACAAAGTAGTAAATTCACTTTAACACCTTTATGCTTTCCCACAGTCTTTAAATCATTCATATCCAGACTTCCTGTGTGTTCTGGATTGGGTGGAAATGTTTCTAGCACATAACTTTTCCATTAATGGTTTTGGGGAATGAACTCTTGAAGGAGAAAGCTCTGTCCTTCAATCAYTGGGACAAGGAGCAATGCCCACACTTCTCTGCTGCAGGGAGCAGCCCCTGGGCTCTGAGCCATCCTGGAGTGAGGTCCCTCTGAAGAGTGGCTGGGATCAGGCCCTGAATCCATCCCTAGGGAACAGCACACACTGCAGATGGGTGGCTGGTGGGGTGGCATCTCCCTCCCTCCACCAGTGTGCTTCCCTTGGATGGGCAAAGAAGACTGGAAAACCCCCCTTCCTGCCACAAGATGTGAGTGAAACCCCCCACATGGACTTCCCTCCAACACAAATGCAATTATTCACCAAGACTTCACAAAACCTTGAAAGCAAGTTGGAGAACAGGCTCCACTGCATCATCTGCAGGAGTTAAGGAGGATGAAAAACGTAGGAAACCAAAGACTCACTGCACTGTACCTAATTTGTGAGGCATCTTCCAAAATCAGCTTCACTGAGACACAGCACACCCAGGTGAAAACCACCACTGAGTACAACAAAATGTATAAAACCACATAAAGGGGTTTGGCAGGGTTGTCTAAAATTCACATAAAGATTCTCCTTTGCAAGGACCCAGCCCACCAACACACTGCAGCCTTCAGGGTATTGGTGACACTGATTGTCCCTCTCTTTTGACAACTGCCCTTTTCTCCATTAWCTCTCTTCTCTCTGTGGTTCTAACCCAAAGCTGGAAGGTCCCATAATCACTGCTACAGAGGCTGGAGGAGAGAGGGGGCTGTTACACTGTGAAATCCCTAAAGCTGAATTCCTTCAGTGTGTTCACCCAGGACACAAAGCTCCCTCTTCGCCAAAAGCCTCTCTGTTTTTTGGGAGTTCTGCATGGGCAGCTCTGGAGCCACCTGCCACCACTGACCAGGCACTGCCACACCAAGGGCTGACAGAAATAGGGTCCACAGGGCAAACTTCTCCTTCAGAGACTCCCWGCATGCCTGGGAGAAGGGGCTGCACCAGCAGCTGACTGAAGACCTATCCAAAATTGCCATGGTTTCTTTCAGGCAAATACAGTTTCCAGCCTTGTAGGGCCAAGGAATATTTTCTTGAAAGCACAGAAACTTGAAATAAGAGAACACTGCAGGCAAATGTCAGCCTGGTGCAACAGCAAGTGCCACTCTGTGTTTTGCTTCCTTAGGTRCTCTGAATTTCTGGCCTGGCTCCAGCCTCTCAAAGACAATGGGYTCTCCCCAGTGCCACGTGTTAGCACAGGTCTCTCCCTACTTCTGAASCTGCTCTGAGAGGGTTTGTCCTCCTGCACTGCTCTCCAGCTGCTCCCAGCCTCTGCCTCCAGCCTCTGACCTTTTGAAAGCTACCTGGGAAATCCCACATTTGGTAAGAGACTTTTGAAAGCAAACAGTTTACATGTGATTAATTCTTCCTGTAGACCTCAAAAAAAAACCTCCTTCCTGATTAGCAAAGGTCACTGAATCTCAAAAGTTAATGGCAGACACTTCAAATATGTTACAGCCCTCCTCTAAAAAATGAAGTAAAACAGGACTGGGTTTGTCTGGAGAAAACAGATGTGGCAGAAGAAAAGGCAAGAAGCTGGGTAGGTACAAACTGGAGAACTGATAGAGGAGCAGCTGTGGGTTAATCTCARGAGCTGGAGAGGAATAGGGCAGGGCTTCTTGCCAGAGCAACCCCAGACAGAGAGAAATAAATCTGTCTCCTAACAGTGAGCACTGCTGGAGCTCCTGCTGGAGTCACTAAGTCATGGGATATTCTCTGAGTGTTTTGAGGGTGCATTTTCCCTATGAAAGACCCTATAAAAGAGGGAATCCTCAGTCGTCTTCCTGCACATTCCCATCACACCATTCTCTATTAGGCAGCCATGACTTTGCTAACTTGACTGATCCATAATTCATAAATATTATCCATGCTCAGTAATTACAGTGTTAATATTTGGGTAATTTAGAAGTACCTTTCTCCAGCAGAGTTCAGCTGTTCTCTCTTTCTTTTCCTTCCCCATTCATACCCCCAAAATGTTTTCAAAATGTGAGTGAAAAGAGGAATTTGAAGAGGGAATCTCATTACTTCAAGGCAGAATTAAAAAATTATGAAATGCATAATGCCCAGTTTATCAATCAAAGCAAACTGCAGTACAGACACACTGAAAGCCCTTCACTCTCTAATCACTAATAGGTAACACTATCAAATTCAGCCCTACACTCTATTAGAATTGCAGTAGAAAAGCACTTAGTGTAATGCCCAMAGACAGCTCACCAAATACTGCTCACTTGGCTCCAAGACAGGGCTGAATAATTTGAAAGCTTCCTTAAGCAGTGTGCTTTATCAATATGCCCAGAAAATGAAGTAAAATACCTACAAACAATTTCTGTAGATTAAAAAACCAAAATAAAACAAGCACTAAGTTGTAATTAGCACAAGAACTGTGACTTTTTTTCCCAGATTTGTGAATTACCCATGGATGTCTCGCTGTCCCAGCTGCAGAGCCCATCAYCTCCTTGTTGCAAACTGCAGGAATCACTTCCATTCCTCCTTTCTGACCACATTRATTTCAGGCTTGCTTGTAGCAGGATTTTTTTTTTTTATGTCCTCATTTCCTAATTCCTCATTTTCCCATCAGTCTCCCAAGCACCACAAATGCACAGGGCAGGAATGAACTTCACCCAATCTTCTCTCTCAGTTGTGCCTTCCTTCCTTGAACTTCTCCAAGGAAAGGACAAGCAAAGACACCAAACCTCTGTGACCAGCTCCAGTGCTCATGTCCTCTCTTCTCATGTTATTCTCCACCTCAAACTTCAGATTTCCTCAGGTTTTCTCACTCTCCAGAGCAGATATCACCAACAGAGCATTGCTGTAAAGCACCCAGAGCCAGAGCAGAACCACCCAGCTGCAGGCAGCAGCACAGTTGTGACAGGGGGTTGTAGCAAACACTGAGTTTACACACAGACAGAGACACTGTGAGCTGGTGACAAGTAGTACAAAGACTTACTTGATGCAAAGACAGAATGACTGCATTGCTTATGTCAAAAAAAAGATCAGTGGAAGCATAACAACAGAGCATTCTGCATGCTACACACACCGCATAAAGCACAGAAAATACTCTTCRTGTTCCCTGCGCTTCTCTAGCCTGGTTTCCCAGGAAAAAAACAAGAGCTGTGCAATTGTTCTGTCACTCATGGCTTCCCCAAATAACTTTTGAACCTGCTGGCTGATCTCAGGTCTGACAGATAGGCTGAGGTCTCAAAGGGATCACATTCCTATCAGACGCATGGAAATAACAGAGACTCAGCCCGGTGCCTTCGCCGAGCTGCCCCTGTGCTGTGCCTGCCTCTGCTCTCAACCTCAGGGGTACCAATTAGCCCACGAGCTGGAGCAGCTCTGTGGAGCAGGGAGCAGCTCTGTGTAAGCAAGGAATGCTTGCTTACAGCTTCAGACAAAACCAGCTCCCAGCAAAAACACAAAAACACCGGAGCGCACACTCGGGCCGTGGGACACACAGAGAGGAGGGTTCAGCTCTCCAACCACAGGGCACAGCAAGGTGAGAGCCCACATCCATCCTCCTCCAAGCACAGAGATGCCCAGAAGAACCCCCAAAATACCAGTGCTCCCAGCCTGAGCTGGCCTGGGTGTGTTTGGGGCTTACTTTGTCCTCAAACCCCAAGTCACTGACGGTGTCTGTGAGCTCCCATGTGCCAACATCCCCAGGACTGCCCTGTCCTCCCAATGCCCACCAATAAATGGCATTTCCTTCCTCACCCTCCCCTGCCTGCCCCTCAGAGCTGCAAACAGCAGTTCTAGGCCCCTCAGAGCTGCAAACAGCAGTTCAGCCTCTGAGCTCCTAAAGCACACATGCATTTTCTCGCTGGCATCACCAAAGGAAAAATAAGAGAAGCGTTGCATGGCAAAGAGCAAGATTCCTGTTCAGTTTGAAGGGGATGTGTATGACAGGGAAGCTACAGGACTCTCATTCTAATAGCCAGYGCTGCTAATTAAAACTGTTTGGGAAGATCTGCAGCCAGCATATAAATCACCCCTCTATATGCTATAAATAAGAGGCAGATACGGAATTGAATAGCTCCCATTTGTCAAGGGAATGAAGAGATTTGATTGTGTCTTTCTGAATAATAAATCCAGACATACCTAGCAGGGCACGGAGAGTTGCTCCAAGTGTCTCTTTTATCAAACAACAATGATTATATTATAGGGTTTGCATTATGGGCCATCATCCATTTCTCTTGTTTTCTCATTTATTGCTGACATCCTCCCTCACAGATGAAACATTTTTGCTCTGCACAGAATGTGTTCATGCAAAGATCTCAGGAGCCAGGCAGGAGCGAACACTGCTGAGTCTCCTGATGCAGTGTGCCCCTACCAGGATGTACCACAGAGCAGAAGGGAGTTTTGTAGGGCAACTGAGCTGTGGAAGCCTAAATACACACRTTTTTCACCCTAAACACACAGATTTTTCACCCTAAATACACAGGTTTTTCACCCAATCCTTTTTGCCACAGGACCTCTAAAGGACACTCAAAATGCACTGGGTGTCAGACAGAAGAGAGTCAAATGATTCTTATTGGCAATGGTTGCCCATCTATGCAAAACAAAGCAGAGAACCAAAGAAAAAGTCATGAAGATCATCTCATAACATCACTGAACAATGGAAACTCCAAAGGCACAAGAAGCAGATTCTTAAAAGATAATAATAATAACAATACCTTGCTCCTGTGTGGAAATCTCTTTTCAACCATGAACACTACATTCCACTCACAGCCACCATGTCCTCCTCACTGGAAAAGAAAACAAACAAATGGGCACCAATTAGAAAAGGGCATTTATTAATGCTAAGTTCAGAGCAGCTTCAGATTTTGCACATGCACTCATAAAACAGAAGATTGAGGATTCCCTGTCACACGGAAGGCTGCAGAAGGTTAATTGAGTTCACTGTAGAAGTATCATTACCTCCATAACACACCTAAGGAAAAAAGCACTGCAGTCAGGTTATGAAGATAGATTTATTTTAAGCCTTTAAAACGACTTGTCAAATTTTTGCCCTCTAMCAGGGTGAGGATTCCTCTTGCTTTGTCCCTGAATTCCAGTGCAGCTCAACAGCAACTTCCACAGCATTTCCTTCACTCTGGATTTCACACCTTCCCACAAAGATGTATCTTTTACACTGATAAACTGAGATAGGGAAGTYGTGACCTCTGGCACTATTCCCATTTTCCCAAAGGAAGAGCATTCTCTGGGATGGACCACAGGATTTCCCCTCCCCTGCTGAAGCAGCAGCCGCTGGATGGAAGGCAGCAAAACCAGCTCAAGGGATGCAGGGAAATTCCTGTGGGCTGTGCCTTTATCTTTGCTTCTGCTGGGGTTTAAAGCAGGGAAAAACAAGGGGGAAATATTCCCATCTGGGATCCCTCATCTCCCCCTTCCAAAAAGGGCAGCAGCTGCCCACAGTCCCCTCAGTACCACGGGGACAAACAGCATCCTTGTACCCTGCTCCTCATCTGCTCAGGCTGGCCGAGCTCTGACCTAGGTGTGCTTATTTTACCAGCAGTAACTGTAAATCGGGATGGTTTTATTATTTCGGGGTAATGTTTGCCGATAAGAAGGAAAAGACAGCGCGGGCTGAAAGGATTCGGTGTTGATGCAGTAACTCTGAACTCGCAGCCTGACTCCCGAGGCGCTCACCTGGCTCCCTGCCCTCCCCTTGCTCCCTGGAACTCCTGAGCCTGGATCGTGTCCTGGACACCACAAACCAGGCCATGGCAATCCCCTGTCACCAGCTCTGCGAGGACTTGGCAGTCGCTGTTTGGTGCCCGATGGTGACACCAGAGCTGCCGCAGAGCCACTCACACAACGCAGGCACACACAGAGCACAAAGGGGATCAAACATCACTTTAACAAAATCCATTTGTTCAGACGACCCGGACTTGAAATTAAGGTGTTAAAAACCCAAGACAAAGAGGATTTCTGATTGGCAGCCAGTGATGTCAGCCCTGCTGCCAATTACGGAGGGAATTCACGTGGCTGCCTTTAAACAGAACTAATTCCCTCTGTGATACAGCAGTGAGACATCGCGGACAGCCCATTTGCAGGGGATTACGCGGCACTTCTCAGGTAGTTAAAGTCACTGAGCCTTTTGACCTTGTGCCTCCGAACACCACTGGAGGCACAATCACCCAGGGACACGCTGCTTATCATGTGTGTCTTACTGCTCAAACAGAGCCCAGCAACCTGAGCCCACCACCCCGGGCTCTTTGGCTGTGAATTATTACGCCGAAATAACACGAACGTAATAAACAGCGCTATTTATTAGCTCATTCTCTGATTTCAGAGGTGACTGAGAAAGCAGAGGAAAAGCCTGTGCCAGGCTRGAGGGAAAGCATTTCTCAGGTCACTGCCCTGAGCACAGATATTTCGTGCTACCACACGATGCTTGCACAAGGCGAGTAAATCTTTCTGCACGCCGCGGTCTTGAAGGGGCTGGAATTAATCGTCCCTCCAGATGGGATCCGAGCTCACTCACTGCCACAGCGTTCCGCGTGTAATGAACACCAGGCAAGGTGAAAATTGATATCAAGAGCACTTCTAAGAGCTAAAAAGTTAACACCTAAATTGGAAATCAATAYATGCTGTAAGTATTGATCAGCAGAACAGAAATCCTCAGGGTTTTTTGCCTCTGCTGAGTGGATGCTGTTAGAGGTTGAGCCGAAGTTCCACTGGAACACCCTACTTTAAGTTCTTTTTTTTTAAAGCACAAAGCAGCCCAACCTTGTGCTTTATGGAGTGACTGTCCAACCCTTCCAACAAGTGCATCCACGCAGAACAACCAGGACCGTGCCAAGCCAGGTGTCAGCAGCGACTTTCCTACTGTCCCTTAGTTTTTGAAGCCATGCTTTTGTCCTCAAGACAAACAGAAGAAGGCAGAAGCAAGGAGCAGTTCCTTTGGGGAGGATGGGTGGCATTTGGGGCAGGCAGGCATGGCAAAGGGCAGGTCCGTGCCTGGAGGTGGAGCACACGGGGCACAGGCTCTGAGCTCACTGAGCACAGGCTCTGAGCTCACTGAGCACACGGGGCACAGGTTCTGGGCTTGCTCAGCATACGGAAGCTCAGCTCTCACCTCTGTGCTTGCACAAAGGCGGCTCTGCTGCTTTGGGAGGGGACATCCCTGCACAGTGCCCTGCTCTGGTGGGGACACACAGCCCCTTTGGGTCAGGAGGAGGTGAAGAGCAGGATGTGTCACCCCGTGCTGGGTGTCTGCTCAAAGCAAGCTTTTTCCGACACGCTGATGAGTGAAAGAGCTGCGAAAAACAAATGTCTCATTGTTKGAGWCCTCCAGCCTGCAAGGAAGCACGAATTTCTGTGCTCAACATCAAAGAAACACTTGACCCTACGTGATCAATTCCTCCTCCTAATTACTACRCGCTGAAAGACCTGAACTTCTGCGAAGTCTCCCAGGTGAAARGGGGCAAGAATATCTCRGGAAAGGTTAGAAAATCTGTACATTTCTATAAATATTTGTTGGGCTGCATTCCTTTAACTTTGCATGATTAAATACAGCCTGCTTCTGTTCTTCCACTTTATCCTCCGGGGAAATTTATCATCAAAATTATTGTACAGCATTCATTACTCTAGCCTCATTTAAAACCTTGCCCTACTTATTATTTAGGCTGCAAAAAAAAAAAAAAAATGTTGCTTTGTATAGTATTTCCTATAATAGTCTCAATCATTACATTTAAAAGATTGCTGTAAGGCAGCTTAGCCTGCATTAGAGGAAAATAAAGTGGGATGCCATAGTTAAGTGTTACAGTTCTAATTCAGCTTTTGTTTCCCAAATCATAACAATGCAACGTTTCAGTTCCTTAAAAGGCTCTGGCTGCTCATTAGCAGCATCCAGGACCTCAGCCCCTGGATTTCAAAGGGAACATCCAGTGGTTCTTCTCCAGCTTAAAAAGTGGTGGGGAAAGGCAGAGGGATGGGAAGGCACGGAAGGGAGGCAGGAGGCTCCATCAGCTCAGAGGTGGGGCTGTCCTTTAAATCAGCGGTGCAGGGARCACACTCAGCTGTGACAGAGCAGCAGGGAATGCAAACAAATTATGTTTGTTTAATCCTTACTCAATGTTTCTGTTTCGCACAGAGAGACAAACACGGCTCTTGAAAAGAAACCAACGCAGCGTTTAAATGGAAGGAAAGAATTTAACTTAAATCCCAGGAGTGCTACATGAAGACTCTTAATTTGGGCTTTAATTTTGTCTAACCCTTCTGTGCTTCTGGAAAAGCACGGCTGGTCCTGCACTGCACAATCTGCTGGGGAGGTGAGCAGGGGAAAAGCATCTCCTCCCCATTSGCAGCCCCACCAAGATCTCCTCCCACATGGGCTGCAGGACCAAAGAGTTTTGCTTCTGGTTTGACCACATCYAACTCAAACAAACCACAGGCTGGGCAAAAGCCACCCATTAACACATTTTTTGGAGGTTATGTCATGTATTTACTGTTTGGGTTGTTCTCTCCTCCCACACCACCTGCCCTGGACCTGACTGACCTCGGTGGCTTTTTGCTACCCCAGACCTGGCTATYCTTCCCTCTCTTCTCCATCCCAAATCAAAGACCTGAGATGGGATTTAGGAACACACAAGGAACCCCTGCTTTAACCCCCTGCAACGCTGAAAATTCCCCAGTAATTCCTAATCTTCGCTTCAGGTTTTGATTCCTGATTCTGCTTTTCCCTTTTACCCACCTACCTTGTCTTTCTGACTGTTTTCTACACGGGGCCTTGCAAAGACCTTTCAGCATCGTAAATAAATGAGATAAGCCAGTTCCTCTCTCTCTTCCTTTCATACTCACRAGTTCAAAGACTTCTAAGAGATTAAGAGAGAAAGACTGTAAGTGACCTGCTGGGTCATCAAGCCCAGGCTTTCCCTATCACTTCCAGCCATATCCTACACTACCTTTCTACTGGATAAACCTGATATTATCAGCATCTCCCAAATGTTTCCCTTTTTTTTTTATTTTCCTTTATCATTTGAACCAGTTTACGAGGTACAAATGAAAGGCTTAGTGGTCTGTAACTCCCTGGATCTTTTCTTCCTGGTGTCACCAGAAGGCATCTTGTCCTCTCTATCCATCCAGCACACAACATTCCTTATCATCCACAGGAAGGGAAAAAGAGGTGAGTTTTGGTGGCAGGAAGGGAAGGGACCAGGATAGTGGAGTTAATGTTCATCCAAGAGGTGCTGCCAACTCTGGTACGTGCAAACTGGTGGAAAAATGAACATTCCTATTTTATCACAGAATCACTGAGTGGTTTAGGTTGGAAGGGACCTSAAAAATCMTTCAGTTCCAACCCCACCCTGCCACAGGCAGGGACACCTTCCACTGGAGAGAGTGGTCAAGGGAGAGATCAATACTTCCCTTGGCTATTATTTCATCATTAGACTTCACAGATAAATAAATGTTATTTTCTTTTCTACCACTAATTGTATGGATTTGGAGCTAATAATGAAAAATATGCAACATCCTGCTATTTGTCATGCACCAAACACAGCTTTCCCATGGTTCTGGCCAGCAGAGGCTGTTCCTGATGGGTTCTGATGAGCATCCATGTGCTGCCAATGCCGGAGGGACTGTGTTGTGCAAATGGGGCAAATCACCCCCCACCAACCCCACCGTCACCCCAACACCCAGCTCTGGGTGCCAGCAGCTGCTCAGCACAGCCAGGTGCACACTGGCAATCCTGCTGGCTTTCAACAAAATCCATTTGGCAAATCCATCATGCTAAAATGCCCCACTGCTGTAAAAGGGGCTTTCCCAGGAGGGAAGCATTTTGTGCAGCCTCTCCCCAGTAATTTTTATGCATAAAAAGGTCTGTGGCTGGCTGCAAAGAGCAGCAGAGACCTCACCCARAGGGGACAGCCTTTGGCTCAGGACCAGGAGAGGTCAAACATCACCTCAGTTCTCTGCTCACAGGCAGTTTTTCCCAGGAGAGCAGAGCCACAGCCCATCCACCCACGAGCTGCACAGACACACCAGGGTACAGCACTCACACCCCTCTGGCACCCCAACAGCCCCAAATCTCTTCTTGCACACAGCAAACACTTCAAAAGGACATGATTTCACCTCCTGAAGCACTTTGGTGTGACCAAAACCTCTCCCCAAAGCAGGTTCCTGGAGCAACCTCGAGAGCACACAGGGGCCTGAACTGGGGAGCACCCACAAATCAGCAAAAATGGGGATTGGAGTGAAGSCAGCCAGATCCTCAGCACTTAGAGAGGAAGGGGAGGAAGAAATTTGGATTTTTTTTTTCCTTTGTGATGCATTAATTCTATAACTTGCCATACAACCTTCTTTTCTTCAGAAAAATATAAATGCACTGTTTGTTTTGTGTAATAAATTGGMACTGTCCTCTCTTTTATGGAAAAATCTATCTGTACTTGGACATTCTGAAAAACAGAAAAACCCTTACATAAGCATTTAGACAAAAAAAAAAAAAAATAACCAAAACACTTGCAACCTAACATGACTCCCATGGAGAGCTTGTCTGTTATGGCCTGAGCACAATCCCCCATTCCCAAACACCCTGCACTGCTGGGCAGGGAGGAGGTAGAGGAGTTGGCCATGAAAAACTGGACTTGGCACCAAGAAAAAGAGGAAGGAGGTGCACTAGTTTTTGTCTTTGTTTCTCATCATYCTACTTYAGTTTTTAAGTGGAAATAAATCAAAATAATGYYYCCCAASTCCAGTCTGATTGTATCCCACCATTTCCACGTGAGTGCTTTAACAATGCCATCTCCACTTCCTGACCCCCAGATGATTTTCCATCAGCAAAAAGGAAAACCACCAGCCCTGAGGGGATGGCTGGGGGATTATGGGCTGGTTTTCAGAGGATGACTCACAAAAATCACACACCTCCTCCTCCATCTCAAACTGAAGCAATGAGCTGCAGGCTGGCAAGTCTTTTCTGTCCCAGACCTTCCAAAAAAACTGATTTTAAACATTTTAAGCAGTAAGGTCCAGGTCCCTAACTTGAAGGGTTACATCTTTTCCTGTGGTCCTTTTTGCAGATTTTACAAGARGTCAACCAGTAAAACAAGGTGGCCAGACCATCAAATGCTTGCTGTGCTTGATTTTGACTTCTGAGTAGCTGGATCTAATTCCCTGCCAGTTCACTGCCACCTTCCCCTCCCCAGCCCCTGAGTCTCTCATCTGTTAAAAAYGAAAGGTTTTGAGCAGGAGCGAAGGTCATCCCTGCCTGTGCTTCAGTTCCACAGCCAGTGTTGTAGAACAAATACTGATGAGGATCATGATGATAATGAGGAAAATAATAATGAGCATTGATCTCGATGGAGATGCTCCTCCGTTCCACCCAGGCCACTGAGATGAGACTCAGGAATCCCCAGACATAAAGGATGTGTCACACTAAACTTTAATTAACAGCAAATCACAACCCAAATGACATATTCCCCCCCCTTCACACTCTCAATTTTCATAACTGACTTTTCACAATGAAACTCCAGGGGACATTTGAAACTAGAGAAGAAAGCAAAAAAAAAAGAAAAAAAACCAACTTCTGCCTCCACGTTCAGCTGGTTCCACCAAGGGAGCCAGCCAGCCATGACTCCTCTCTGATTTTGCACAGCAAAAACCAGGAGCAACTTCAGCCTAATCCATGGAGAGACATCAGCAGAGATGAGAGGAGAATTTGGTCTGGTGTGCTCCGGGGAGGRACACTTGGCTCTGTGATTTCACAGCTTCCCCTGCTAATGGTGCCCTGGGTGTCACCAAACAAAGCCCACAGCTCCATTGGGTGACACTTCCCACTTCTGCAGCATTTTCCCCACATCAACAAATTACCCTGGGTCACTTGCTCAGGAGGGCACTGGGAGGGACAAGGCCTGGCTGGCCAGGTCCCCCTGCTCTCACAAGGAGCACTGGGGTCAGTGCTGGCACCAGCAGCTGGACAGATTTCCAAGGCTGCTCCTAACTCCTGTCAGGATCAGAAGAAACCAATGCTCAAGGGAAAAGTCATGTAGCTGTAAATAATCAAAAAGTAGCGTTCAGGACTGAAATATTTACTTTTCAGATGTGATTTTTTGCTGGTGGTGTTTCTGTAATATAAATATTTCAATCTTGCTTTCAAGCGCCAGACTTTTCGGTTTTTTCCCCAATAAATATGAGATATTTTTTGATTGACACACTCCTCYATAACTGCTCACAAAAGGCACCAGGCAGGCAAACACGGGTTCCCTTTCTCTGAAAGCCTAAGGGAGATCTTGTTTATGAAAAAGTGCAACATGTAGAACCCTTTAAAAGACTTTTTTTTAAATAACTACCATGAAGTGGCCGACTCATTTTATGGACTAAGYAGGAGGAAGTAAAGGAATATCTCAGGCAATTCCACGCATTTATATCCCTTACATATTAACTCATTTCATATTGATCATGGGAAGAATAAATTGTTCAGATTGATTTAATCTCCAGTGGGATAAGGTCACAGACTTGTGCTATTAACTGCAATTGGCCACTTAAGSAGAAGATACCAGCAGAATAGTTAAAAAACCCAGGTAACATCTTCCAATGATAACAGATCCCATAAATACTCCCCATGGAAAAGTTCACACAAGGTCACAGCTAAATTCAGAGTACAACAGGGAAGAGATAACAGGAGTTTCAGAGTCTCATGCTCTCCTCTCTGCCAGCAGCTTTACCCAGTGAAGAACAGCCCTTCCCTACAYGAGGAGATTCAGCTGATGAGGCAGAGACTCAAAACAGAGAATCTGCACAGCCCCATCCCCTCCTGCATGGGCAGAACCCACATTTACAGCACTGGGCAGACAAGCAGCAAAGGATTCCTGATCCTGCTTCTGGGAGAAATAAATGATCATGCTTTAAAAAAAAGAAGTGAGATATAAAAGGCCAAGTTGGGATAAAATTCAAGCAAAGCCAGTGTTGCAAATTGTAACTCAGGCACCTCTGAGTGCTGTAAGACAGGGATCTGTAACCTAATTGAAGTGAATGGCTTGAAGTGCTCTGCTATTAGGGAATCAAAGCTCTGGCATATCTGCTGCAGTGTCTGTGAAACAGCAATAACAGTGTTTGCCCACCTTACAGAGATAATAGAAGTGGTTACGTTTCTGCAGAAATGGGATCATGTAAAAAGCACTGTGGTATAAAAGTGCTAAATATTGTTATTAGGTGTGTGTTTTGGTACTCCAAAAATGCAATTTATTCAAGCTCTTCTATTTCTTTGACACTTGTAACAGGCTTCCAATGTGGCTTAAAACCCCTGCTCAAAAATAAACATCAGAATAATGAGCTTTCCTTATTTAATTCACCAAATAGGCACAATAAGCTCATGTTTAAACAAAAAAATGAAAAGGAAACTTGCTGCTGTGCCAGAACAGCAGCACAATCAATTTTAATTAGCATTGCTCATTGTGGGAAATGATAAGGTATCAGTCATAGTAATTGGTGGTGTTGACAATTAGTCAAAGTTATTAACATCTCAAGACCCAGGACAAAAAAAGCTTGCTGAATTCCAAATGTCTGGAGAAGGCTTGCCTCGAAATCCTTAATTTTCACACAGTCTGAAAACATTGCTCAGATTTATTATTTGTTAGCTTCCCATCAGAGCACAAGCCCTGGGATAACACCACCAATCCCACATGGCTGGAGCTTGATCAATCCAAGTTTTCCACTGCTGGCAGTGGGGCTCCCTCCTCTCCTCCCACAGCCCTGCTGCCAACTCCTCTCCCTTTGTTTCTCTGCCTGTTCCCAGTGTTCATCCCAGATCCTCTCCCACACTGGATGGATCAGGAAATGCTGCCAGGCAAGGGAAAGGCCCTGGAGCATCTCCAACAATGTCCTGTGCAGGAACACAAGGCTCTGGGTGCCCAGAGCTAAGGATGCTGCCACAGGACACTGCTGCTTTGCAGGTATTGCCTGGAACACCTCATTTAATGGCCAATAAGAGCAATGCCTCAGGCTTCTGAGAAGCTCAGGTGCAAAGCAAAGTCCATAACAAGACACAACATAGAGCACTTCAGGGTTTTGTCCTGGTCTCTCTTACCCCTGGGCAGCCCCACAAATGCCCTGCCTGYGTTTGCTCTCTGTCTTCTGCTCAGAGAGAATCTGCCAAAGGAGGTCAGTGATTCCATGAACCAGGTGAGCAAACCAGAGAGCCCACGTGTGTGTGTGCTCCACATCAGAACTGACACAAGGATTTCAGGATTTCTGACCCAGAGAGCCCAGGTGTGTGCTCCACATCAGAACTGACACAAGGATTTCTGATCCAGAGAGCCCAGGTGTGTGCTCCACATCAGAACTGACACAAGGATTTCTGATCCAGAGAGCCCAGGTGTGTGCTCCACATCAGAACTGACACGAGGATTTCTGATCTTTCAGGAAAGTACAGAGGTTAATATCAGGTTATTTTTCTGGCCACCAAGACCATAAATTCTCCAAGGTCCAGCACCTGGCTGCTTGTGCCTTCATGTTTTTGTGGGGAATTCCTGAGACACCCAAGTGAGAAGGTGCTGAGAGCAGCAAATGACCCACCCCAATGAGCTGCATAAGGATCACTTATGGACACACCTGATGTACACAAAAAAGGCAGAAAAAYATTGTCCAAAAAGCATTTAGTTAATCTGACAGATCCCTGACCATCTCCCCCAGAAGACAAAGATCATGGAAATACTCTTTTCAATTGTTTTCTGCTAGAGTTTCAGTGACAACTCAATATATTCCACCTCCCACACCCTGCTGTCCCTCCATTTTAAGTAAGATGTGTGCAATACTGCAGCAGCCACCCTTCTGTAGGTGTTACAGTTTGAAACAGCAGAGGTGACATGCATTACTCATTTGTCCTTTTGCTGCCTTTAATGAGTTTATTTGTATGGAAATTAAAAACCAGGTAAARATACCATCTCTGTCCCTAACACAGGTACCTGTTACACAACCATGGTGATYCTCCTGACCCTTCTCCTACAACCACCACTCCCAAACTGGTGCAAAATACACAGCAAAATACTGCCACAAAGGAACAAACCCTGCTGCTGAGCTGCACCRCTGGCACAACTGTCAGAAAGCACAGTCCTGAAAGAAATTCCCCCAAAATCGAACTGAGAYTCAAAGCAAAGCAACTCTGATTGAGATTCCCTCTCTGCACTGGCCCACAGCAGCAGCAGCAGCAGCGGGGCTCTGCCACCGCAGCCTCCACATAAACACCATTTTCAAGGTCAATTTCCTATGACCACTTGCTTCATTTCTCATCGTTTTCTGTCCAACTTCATAGATTACCACTTAAAATTGATTTATTCTTTCCCTTCCCAGCATTACTTTGCACTTCATTTAAAAGGGAGGTGGGGAGGGATTTTTCTCTGTGCTCCACACAACGCCACCATCACAAGAGATGGGCTCAGCTGGGTTTCAATGGACTGAAAGGACAGCTCAGTAAAGCAGGGCATTGTAAAACCACACCAAACCAAGGGGCACCTTCCAACCATTYCCCCCCTCTCCTCCCCACTAGAAATCCTGTTTTTTAGAGATGGTGACTCAGGTTTTTACACGCGGAGCTTTGTTGTAAAGCAGTGTTTTCACAGCCCCYATCAGGAAAACAAAGTTGTGCTGGGGTSTGGTTKGAGGTTCCTCCTGCAGGCCGGTAGCAGAGATCAGATTAGAGCTGACAGAGATGAAACTGTGCTGGCCCACATCCTTGGGCTTGCTCCAGGGCCTCTCATCTGCATTTCATCGTGATGTGAGCACATGTTCCCATCACTGGGTACACTCATCTGCATCACTCTGAATGTTAATCACAGGCGAACCCAATTCCTTCAGCAGATTTATTACGTACTGTTCATTAAAGTCCATAAAACCGAACGTGAGGCTGAGAGAGGCAGAGCACCCTCACCAAGGATTCCTCAGCAATTCAGAGGTGACATCGTCAGCCCGAGGAGCTCCTCCTTCCAAGGTGGGTGCCAGGATCTGYCATCCATTCTCCAGGGGGTGAGAGGGGAGGGGAAGAAGGCAAGGAGGTACAAAGAGCTGTCACAGCCCTTCAGAAAGCCCTGAAAGCACCATCCCTGCTGGAACTCACTCAACAAAACAAACCTGGATTTCTCTACAGAGCCATTTAACAATATTTTTCTTCAATGAACAAGGAAAAAGAATCAAGGCTTCCCCAGCAATGTGGGGATGTGAGAAGGAAACAGAGCTAAGGGGAGGGATCACAGGACAGCGCTCATGGGAGAATCTCAGCAGCACACSCTGCAAATGTTCCAGGTTTTCCTGGTGCTGGGARTTGTGGGCTGTCCTCATGATGTCCCCAGCAGCTGGATCTGACAAGTGACACCTGACTGCCCTTTGGATTTACTGGCAAAGCATGGCAGGAACACACCTGGACAACACTCACGTGCTTAAACCTAAACATGGGTTAAATGCTGAGCAGGGCTCAGCAAAGCCACGTTTGTGTTTTTTTTGGAAAGGGATGATTTGCTGTATTCCAGTCAACAGCCAAACATTACCATCTGCCTCCCCAATGAACTCTGTGCATCTGAAATGATCTCCATTTCCTACACCAGTTCCTCAAAACCTCGGGAACACACACAGATCCAAGCCTCCGACATCCCGAGTGGGAACTGCTGAAATTCTCCAAAGGRCATTATGATTGAAATATTCAATCAGATGATGCTACCATCAGAATAATGAAGCCTTTGGAGGATTTGCTTCATTGAGTATAAAATAATTCTGAGAGACACTTAAAAGGAAGAAACCATGTCTGTGGGAAGAAACGGGACTGATTTTTTTGCCAGGAGGAGGATTATCCTGCAAGCCAGAAAATGACACCTCTTGGTAACCCAACATCAGATCTGCTCCRAGGCTAAAATTAGATGTCACAAAATATATAAATATAATTTTTGCACAGCTGTGTAAATGAAAACACAACTGTCAGGAAAGGAAAAATTACGGATGCTTACTCTCTCCTTTCCCCAAAATTTCCATAACCATAAAACGAYCCAGCCTGAAATTAGAAATTTGCTCTCTCCTTTAATTAAATCAATTTGCATTTTTTCTTCTCAGTTGATTAAATAACAAAAGCACAAAGATGAAGGTGGGTTTTGTGATTAAAGCACTGGACAAAGACCCTGGAGGAGGGAATTCAATTCCTGGTCCTGTCACAGGACTTCTTCTGTGACCTTGTGCTCAATCTCTTTGCACCTCTTTTCCCCATGTGCAAAGATGGATATTATTACATTCTCCCTCACAATCTCCATCTTTTCTATAGAATCATGAGCTCTGCAGGGACAGGATTGTCTGTTAAAGCTTTTAGGGACAACACCCCTGCAGCAGGGAGGGAATTGCAGAGGGATGTTCTGCTGTCCCATCCTCCCTTCAGACCCACAGTGGCAGCAGCAAGGCTGTGACCTCTCCCTGCCATCACCACGTGGGACAAGCCTGGATCACAAAAAGGGGTTCAAGGGAGCTTGCAGRGCTTCTCAGTGACTGCTGTGCCCAYTTTTYCWCAAGGGAACWCCAAAGTGTGGGTCTGTGAGCTGCACAGAGCAGTGCAGGGTGGAACAGCAGCGGGGCAGGGCGAGGTTTGCACTGAAGCACAAAGCAAGGCAGGGCCAAATGTTTCACCCCATTCTGTTTTCCAGGTCCCAATCCCATTTCACAGAGCATGGCATCATACAGCACTGCACTTTTTGCAAGCAAGGCTGAGGTATCCCCTCAAGAGGGTGTAGAACCTGACTTTAATAAGGCCAAACCATCCCGCAGCTCTCCATGGGGACATGCCCCTGGCTGAGCCCTGCAGCTGAGTGATCTCAAATGCTGCCAAGAGAAAACAGGAATTCATCTCGGCCAAGAGACTGGATCCTAACAGAATTATTTTAGAGCACAATAACACACCAAGCTGTCTCCATCAGCTCTATTTCTCTTGCCTGGCYTGACTGCGAGCACACTGCATCAAATCTGTGGCAGGAAAATTARTATCTTCAAAAGGAAACAGTTCACCACATCACACACAGCCCAGCTCCCTTAATGATAAGTTCCCTGATAGAGATCATCTTCAAAACCCCAGTGGTTATAAGAGACTCTATGGAATTCATCATTTTTGATGGTTGGTTTGTTGGGCTTCTTTYTTTTTTTTTTTAATTGAACCAAAACACAGTTTTGAAAGAATATTCCTAGCCATGCTGTTTTAAGGGATTAACAAGCCATTATGTGCTAGAGCATACATACATAATGGAATCAGCAAACAGGAATCAGCAAGTAATCTTCTGCCTCYACAAAGACTAATGTGTAATTGCCAGAAGCACCCGGGGATTTTCTGCCTTTTGTTAAAGCTTCGGGAGGTGACTCCCGTCAAAACTGACGGAAATACAGAAAGCAACAATCGGTTACAGACATGAAAGTTAGTGTTTCACACAATAACAAACTTTCATTACAGTTGGGAGCGAGAGGCTGYGCATTGATTTGCAGATGTAAGTGCTAACTGTTATTATTTAGCAGATTATGGGAACAGAGCCTCTGAACGCCAYGCACAAAGAGAGGCATGATATGCAAGATGAATTTTATGAAGCAAATCTTCTTCACGGAGCCTTTGCACTGGTACAGCCTGAGTTTAATTCCACAAAGGGGGAGTTGTGATCAGACAGCTGATAGGCACCACATTTCCCTGAGCAATTGCCTTCCCATTAAGAACTTGCATCAAAACCAAAACACCATGGGGGAGAGCAGGGCACGAAGAATGAATCAGAGCAAAAGCCAGAAATGTGGCAATGGTACACAGCTAAAGCAAAGCCTGTGGCTGTGCAGAACAAACACATCCAATGCCTGACAGTGAGAGCAGCCACAGTGAGGTACCACAAAAATCCTCCCTCTGTGACCACCTGCAGGTTCAGGGATCTGCAAAGTTCCCTACTGGGGTGATGGCTCTGCAGAAATGTTCTCATCCCTAGCAATACAGAAGGCAAACAATGTCTAGTAGGATTCCCACTGTAGATTAAGAGATTTCTTTTCTATTTCTGTATTAGAAGGGCAGAAGTATCCTAACATGTCCCATGGGAGATGGGAGACCCCTCTGAGAACACTCCTGGGGAACTGAAAGAGTGACAGTATGAAATGTGTTTGCCCAAATCACTGCGACAGAACTTACTCACATGCAAATATTCTCTGCTGTTACCCTCTCTGTGCTTTTATTATTGGAAGTTTTTCACTCCAAAGCAGCCATTAGAGTTTTTGGTACTGGTACCAAACAGCACAGGTGATAGCAGACCCTTTCTTGAAAGCTCATGCAAGGGGGAGGGATGCCAAGAACACATCATCCAAATAACTCTTAACACTTCTACAACCTCATTCCATAACACAGAATTTCTGCATGCAAACAGTAGTTCCAGGTTCTTATCTGCTATCTGTTTGTCCACAGAAAGACACACAATGAGAAATAAACTGTGAATAGCTTTAAAAGCAGAGACGAGATGGTTGTGTCCATGCACTCATCAACACCTCAGGTGAGAAGCTGATCCCAGCWSCAGAGTTTTGCATGGAGCTGCAGGRTCATGAAGCAGGAAACGAGATCTCTTATTCTCTTATTTTYACCCATTGACTGTATAAGCTGCTGTAATCAATCACAACCTTGCCAGGAACAGCTCCACAGTGCTGGAGTGGGGACAGTGTGTGCAGGGACTGCTCGTTCCTCGCTGCTCCAGATCAAAACATTCTCCTTGAAAGAGCTATGGCAGAATTTCGTGTCCCATGGCTGAGCCCCACCAGCCCAATACCACTGCATCAGGTTTTGACCCTGTTATTCCTTTGCATTAATCCCTCACAGGATAACTGCATAACTTTCCCCTTCTATTTTCTGGGCAAATCACAAACARATGCTGGCCGAGCCAGAAAAAAACTGCATGCAGGCATTTAAATGTAATATTAAAAATRAAAAGCAATAACAGACTGTTAAAATATACAGAATTCCTTTCACACTTCCATCAGGGCTGAGGAGTCAGGTGCAGGAGAGAAAGCAATGCTGTGGATAACACACACACTCCCTCCAAACCTCATTATGCTGTAGGACATCAGTATTCCAGCAACATCTTAGGTGGGAAGTTGTAGCAATATTGATAAATTATATTCTGTCCACATCACTGGGGTGCCAGTAATGTTTCAAAAAGCCTGGAGGATCAGTGGGTGACTCTTACAATGTACATATAAAGAGAAATCTTGTTTTGTCTCCCTAGAGACAGCTTCTCTTCTAATGGAGTGTGGTCAGAGGGGTTCTGCTTAATTCATGCATTTAACTCTGGATCTCCATCACTWCACCGTGGTTTTGTGCTAACTACAATATATAGAGGCCATTAGGAAGCACGACTGAGATTGACTTTTCTYCCTTCATGGATTATACAGAAGGAATGGGAGCGAGTCAGGCTCATTAGCATATGTTTAAGGAGTTCACGGGGTTGGCAGTAGCAGAAAGTACCCAGCAACCAGCAGAGACATTTAATTCTAAACCTTGCACATCAACAAYAAAAGGAATATCTCTCCCTCTCACTGTTACATCATTAAACGAACCAGAAGGAGCTAAACCAGGACCTCTGGAGGTGCTGACAACAGAGAGTTGTCTGAGCTTGGCGGAGGATAACATGAATTTTAATTATCCCAGCGAACTGCTAGAGTGCTCATTCCCTTTCAGTGGAAGGAATCAGAGCTGAGATGCGTGTCTGAAGCCCTGTGGTGCAGCCAGGCCCTGCAGGAACAGGGCTCTGTGTTTTTGGGAGTCTCTGGAGCCTGGGGAGCAGCAGCACCACAGCCTCCCACCCACACCACGATTTGTGGCTGCCTAAGCTGGGCTGCAAACCCCACACCCAACAGGAGATGCACCCTGAGAGAAACCAAGCAGTGCTGCCTTGCAAACAAGGYGATTGAAGCTGAATCACGGGTGTTTTTCCACGGGGGAGCATCCCTGCAGTGAAGTGGCCACACAGCACAGTCCCCACTCTGCTCCTCCCTCCCTTTAGGGCTGATGTGAAAACACCACCGTGCTCAGCCTCGGCCTCGCAGGCACTGCAGGGATGCCTCAGCTGAGGGCAGGACTCTCAGGTGAGAGCAGCAGGAGTTTCTGTTTCTGCCTGTCCTGCTCACAGAGCAGGGACCTGAGCCACTGAGTGGCCTGCAGGGATCACTGAGAAGTCTCACCAGAACAGTAAGAAAATGTGGGCTTTGGTGTGGAAAGGGGCAGCAAAAGGCTCTCCTGGGCCCTTCCCTAGGGCTCTTAGCTCCARCCTGAGGCTGAGAGCAGCATCCAGGCTCTCCCCCCTGGATCACCAGGMTGTGCAGAGACAACTTAAAGCACAGAGATAAGCAATGCAATTTCCACACAAACCTCCTGAACACGAGACTTTGCTGTAAGTGAGTTTCTGGGAACAGGGCAGGGCTGTGCTGCTCCACTCACAGACACTGCATATTCCTGCTTGTCCCCCATCCCAAAAGAAACCCTTTTCCCTCAGGGATGTGAGGCTGCTCCCAGGCAGGACCAGCAGCACATGGGGCCCACGCTGCAGACAGCCTTCCCTCGCTGGGAATGCTGAAAAATGCCGGATCCCRAGGAGCATATGTTCCACGTGCCCCTGAGCAGTCACAGAACACTACATTTACAAACAGAGAAAACCAATTTGAATCACTCAGTGCATTTGCATGCGGCGTCTGCAGGATGGTTTAGAATGAAGATTAATGTGCAGACTGGAGCAGGGGGCTGTGGTGACAGGCAGGGAAGAGCCAGGCAGAGGTGGCAAAGGATGCTCAGGGATGCAGGAACCTCTCACAGAACCTCCCCAGGGACAGCAGCAGCTTCTGGGTGCAAATACCAGTGCAAAGGCTGYTTATTGCTTTTGCAAGGTACTGCTGCTCACGCTGGGGTTGGTAAAGGCCAGCTGAAATTAGATCTTAATCTCACGTCCCAGTGGCTGRCAGAGATCATGCCTGGGCTCAGCAGCTCACAGGGATGGGCTGTGCATCCTCTCCAACGCTCCCAAAACCAAAGACCCTCACCTTTCAGCTCCTCCATCACCTTCACTCCCAAAGAAATCAAAGGGCAGAACTAGGGAGGCAAAACCCCCCCTGCACATCCAGCAGTCTCTTCTTTTAATGAAATTGAGAATTTGTGGGGGTGCTGTGAAGTGCAGATTGCAGCAGAAGGCCTGGGTGAGGTCCTGCATATGCCAGCACCATCAGAGTGGGCTCATCCTCAYTGAGAGGTGGCTACACCACACTGGGATGGAGCAGCTGGGGCTTTTGAAGCACAAGGCTCTGGTTTATCAGGTAAATAARCCAGGGAGGTGATAAGCCACTCTCTGAAACCCTTCAATAATCCCACTGATATATGCCTTGAACTCACACTCCTTTCAGATTTCCCTGGCTTTTTAATGACAGAAAAGAAGATCTCCGTCTCAGAAATGTTCAGTGTCCCCCATTGTCAGTCTCTAGCTTAAAAAAATAATGAAGTTTACTCTCCTGCTAGCCTGTTATCAGGCCAGTGCAAGATGCTAAGAGATCAGCATGCCACGGTAAGAAATATTTCTGTCTATTTAACCCACTAATTCAATCTCAGCAAAGAATGAAACCCATGAAGTATCTATTCATAAAGTAAATACAGCAAGCAGAAATCAAATATTGGTCCTGTTTCAGGCCATTAGCTGAGAGGATGCTGGGAAGGTAATAGCCACAATTTTTATTGTGTTAAAAAGAAGTGGTTTGTTCCAACCAGCCTTTGTTTTTTTGGGCTTTTCTTTTTCTCTTGCCAATAAATGTCAACCTGAAATGTTGTGGGGAGAACTGGACAAGAAGCACTGGRCAAGAACACTCCCAGGATGTTTTGTCCACTTTGCCACATCCAAAGGTGGATGCACACAGCCTGCAGGAAGTTACTGCCCACTCTCCACAGCTCATTTCAACATTTCCTTCTGTACATGCAGCTTCGTGGACTGGCAGCTTCCATAAAGTCACTCATTCTGCTTGGAATGTTCCAGGAATTTACAACAAAAGCCAGGGCCTCCTAAATTAAAGTGTTTCCACTCAACCATCCCCCCTTAGTGCTTCTGAGGGTGTTAATTGGATTACTTAATGGAGATTATTTGCCAGTACAGTCTAGATGTGAACATATTGGGATGTAGCATCTCTCATCCCACTGATGGGGGGCTCCAGAGCCCATGGGAGAACAGTTTTGGCACATGGAATGAAGGTAACACGGGCTCTGTGGTGCTCACAAAGCACCACCAAGGCACCAACCAAAATTCTCAGGGAGGAAAATTGTAAAAAATTGCCAGCTTTTATAATTTAACACTTATTTTTTAATTATTATTTCCTAATTTTATGAGGTAAAGCAGCCCATAATGTGCCCTCTTCATCCCCTAACACACAGAGTGCTGAACTGACTTCAGTCTCACTCTTCCATCCTGCAAATCCAGCAGAAGCTGTCTGTCCTGTACTCTCCACATCCATTCATCACACAAATTGATGCAGAAGCTTCAAGTGCCAAACTAATACCACTGCAGAGTGCAATTAAAAATGCATTTAATTCCACTAATATTTCACAAAAAAAAACATTTTCACAAATAGCAACTSCTTTCAAAAGAAAAATAAAATTACACAGTAAACGTCACCAGAGCCTTAAATAAAGGGAATTGCTATTGATCTCTGGGTATCCTAAATTCAGTAAAATACTGTGGCAAAATTGTGTTCTAATGAAACAGTAATTTAAATGTCATTAATTTCATATTTGCCATTCCCTTTCTACTACACTGATCCCTAAATTAAGGGCATTAATGTCTCCTATGTCATTTAGGGATTTAATGACTTTGATCCWGATTTAAAGGTTTAGAAGTGTTTTGTTGGGAATTTCCTGAATGTACTCTCCTAGGAACCRTCCAACCTTTTCCAGAACCAGGACAGGATCTAATGGCAGCTCCCAAATAAATCTGTGTTTTTAAATTTGGGAAAAAAAMCCCCAGGGTTTTCCATTTCAAATCAAGCAGCTCCCATTTCTCCCTTTTCATGGCAGATTCCATGATAACTTCTATRTACTGAAGTTACTGCTGCTTTCCCCCACACCAGGATCTTCCCTTACCTGYCCACACAGAGAATTTAAATAGTTCAACCTGGAGCTGAATTCTTYATKTAAGTGGTTTGTGTCTCTCCTGGATAATCTCGTACATGTGCTTCATTATATCAATAACAGTAGGAAATTATTGATTTTTCTGAAGCCATTAAGTTCAATTAACTTCTCAATTCAAATGGAAAAAATGGTAAATTACCTTCGTTTGATGGTAAAACCAGTAAGGGAGGGGGGGAAAGAAAGGATAATACTCTAATTTGTGAAGTATGTGAGCAAAGTGGTAAAGGTAAAGCAAACAAATGAATATTCTTGTAATAGCTCTAATCAGCACTGCTCAGCATTTAAAACTGGCATCATTATGCTCACTGGACTGTGCAGCCAGAAGTAGTTGTGATGTTGTTTACCCACTTAATCTTGTGAATAAATTATAGCAGAACAAATAATAAACAATAGGGAAAAGGGTGGAAAATCGTTTGGAACAAATTAAGCTCCTGCTTATCCTCAGCCTAAAGCACACCCCAAAAATTGTTGAGTATTGAGAAATGCAGAGAAGTTGGAAACACAGGCCCAAAACTCTCCAAGGTCTTGGGAGACCAACCTGGGCAGGTGGGTGGGGAGGACACCAGGATGTGTGAGCCCTGCTGTAAAACCCAGGGATAGGCAGGTACACAATTATGAACTAAAACTCAATTAAAAAAAACTATTAAATCATATGCCAGTGATCAAGGAATATAAAAGTCACCTGATTTACACTGGGCTTTACTTACTACTATTAAATGAGTACTACATTTTTGCTGCTGTTCACAAACACCAGATAAAAATCCAAGTAGAGATGAGACCAATGAAATAGTAAAATAAAACTGAGTACGTAGTTACTGAAATAGCCTTTTTAAGTATTCGGATCTAAGTTTTTATTTTAAAAGTTTACTGGAAAACACCAGCAAAAATTTCATTATTTCATTTCAGTTACTGCCCTAAGAAGACCAGTGCCCCCAGATGCCTTTTCCCCCCCAGCAGAAATAATACCTGGTTCTTTCTCTGTTTACTACAGCACCAGAAGGAACTTGGCAGCCAGCTTTGGGCTGAAGAGTCTCAGAGGAACTCTTCCCTCCACCCAGCTGGATTTGCACACACTCCAAACCCACTCCAGGAAGGAATCCCCGTGCTGTGATGAAACTTTTGGGACTCTGACATGAGAATATGCAAAGMAATAAACTGCCTGCCTGAGCACTGAGGGCTTCACAGCTCCTATATTCAGTCCCTGCAGAGGGTCCTGTGCACCTGGGAAGGTGGGGCTGGGATTTGGGAAGCCTCCTGTGCTCCTGCCTCTGCCTGTTTCAGTGCCCAGCCATGGCCAGACTATTGATTTGTGCAGTGACTGCCATCAGTCATAACGAGGAAACGAGAAAGAATCCATCCATCCTGACACAAAGCCACCACCAGATGTTATCTGGGGCTCGCTGCTGATTTAATTYCTACTGACCCAGTCGTGYGGGTTCACTGGAGCTCGTGTGCCTGRGTAAGAGTTCACTCTGTGTCCAGCAGTAATCTTTGTGTTATTACTGAGTTCATCACCTTCAAGCAGTCTAGAAGCAGCAAGAAAACATTTTTTAAAAACTTATTTATCTTATTTTCACATGTTGAAGTTTGTTCTTTTTATTTTACCTTTATGGAGTGATTTTTATTGATAAGAGCAAAGTGTCTGGTCATTTCTTGATCAAGTACCATGCTAACTAAAAACTGTGGTTTTTGCTGAGTAATTCACTTTTAATGTTCTTTTCCTTTTCTCCCATGTGAATTCCTCCTCTCCATTTCATATCCAGCTGCAATGAACTTTACTGCTTAATCCTATAAAACCCACATACACTCATTTTTCTGGATGAGCAGTATAAACTTTGAAATTAYGTATTCCCAAGGCTTTCCACCACTGGCAGCCTTCTTATGAGCCRAAGAGGATGTGCTTAGATCCTCCTCATCCTTTCCTTTCTTTCTGCCCTTTGCAGGTTTTGTGCTTGGATACCTCTCCAGTTGTTTCCTTTTAGCTCCACAACATTTCAAAACTTTTTTTGATGTTGTTTCCTTTGACCATGGCTCCACAGCACAGAAAGATCTATCAACAGTGGTATATATGTGTATAAAAATCCATTTTTAGGTAGATGAGCAGAAGTAAGGAGAGTGTGCAGCTGGATCCAGACCAAGCTCTGGAGAATACACCACCACAGAAATAAATCAGCTATTCCCACACCCAGTGGTCAGTGGCTGCTCCTGACACAAAATGTCAGGGATTTGGTCCCTTGTGGCCATGAGCTCTCACATTTCTGTGGGAGAAGCCTCCCTCCAGCTGCTCCTTTAGGACACTGATGTGAGATGATGACCAGACCAAAGACACTAATGGTTCTGTCATCTTCTGACAGCTTTGTCCCTGCCCATCACAGCAGGCCACGAGCTTGGCCCAGGGTGTTTAAAAGACTGCCCTGAAGTCTGGGATGAAGGCAAAAAGCTGGGCTGGTGGCTGCTTACCAAAATGCATCAGTGACTGAGTGTTTTCCTGGGAAAAGCCCTGCTGTGAGCTCTGCAGGGTGAGTGTGAGGCTGCGTGTGCCACGGGCYGTCCTTCGGGAGCTCCCCGCACCGCGAGCCAAAGCTCACCCCAGCACAAGGCAGATGTTCTCCAAGGCAAGCATAAGGCTGTGGAAATCAGCTGCAAAGCTCAGGAGAAAATTCACACCCACCCACTCCAGATGCAGGCTCCAAACCTCAATTCTCCCCCCTCCCCTTCAACTTCAGGACGCAGCAACCAACGCGTTAAGAACCAAAAAAATCAGCTCGCTCTGCCTCAGAAAAACTCCCACCACGACAAAACCAGCCAAACAAAAAATGCTATTAAAATAAAACACCCCATTGCTCACACTTCTCCTCCTGGGGAGAGATGACAGGATAAACTCCACATGATGGATGCCAGTCCTGCTGCTTAGCACGCTCCAGGACGGCGCTCTCACGCGAGAGGGATGAAAACAAACTGGGGCAGCAAGCAAGGAGCATCCCAGCCTGAAGTYTTCTGGCCCAGGGCTGCTGCTCATTAAAACCATGCAAAAATTGTCACTTCAACAGAAAGCTAAATGCAATTCAGCACTACTGAGCCAATCTGGGAGGTTTTTTTTTGCAAAGCCTGACGCTGGAGGGGAACCTTGCAGTGCTCCCATGGATAAGCTGAGCTAGGGCTGCAGAAAGCCCCCAGCTGGGGAATTGTGCAGTGTCATCATGCAAACACTCTGTTTGCTCTTTGCCTCTCGTGCAAAGGATCTTTGCAGGCTCTTGTGCTGTGAAGTTTTTTACCAATCATTCCATCATTTTATTCCACTTGCCCAGTCATGGCCACCAGATCGATTTCTTTCTTTCCTAATGCAACCATTAGTAACAGAAGAATAACAAAGCATCTTATCCCAGATCTCAAACCTGCAAACAGATCTGCTCTCTAGACTTCACCATTGATTTAATTCCTAGTGAACACTACAAATCTTTACTGCTGAAAGTGTGGCTCTCATAGAGGTCAGGAAAATATCCTCCATTTAGCATTTTCAAAGAGGTTGAGTATTAGAGTTGATTTTCAGGTGTTAAGTTGTAACATTCAAACCAAATGTTTCTCCCTACCAAGCCCAAAGTGAAATTCTAATATCCAGTGGGAAAAATAGCCCAACACTGTAGATATTTGCCTGTCACTGTACTTATTTCTCATTGAACTGATATCTGCATTTATGATTGATTCCTGGTTGTGCTTTCTTCATCTTCAATCACATTTTCAAACACAGTCTTTCTTCATAAAGAACCACCATTCATATGAAGTTTGTTATTTGCTATACTACAATTACTATAGCTCTACACACACTAGGAAGGGAGAAATTGTAGTTAAAAACACTGAATCAGGAACTGATGCCTTTGGAGACCTTTTCCCCATACAAAGGACTCATCCTCTTAGAGCATCACCTGCAACTGGGGTTCTACAGATGCTTTTTTTTATGGAGTTTCTATGATTTTTGACCAGAGAAAAAGAAAACTTAAACAAAAAAAGAAAGTCACCCTTCTACTGAATAACTGAAATAGCCTGAAGAAGAAATACCTACTCTTTAACCACTATTAATTAACAACCTAAAACATGGTGTAAGTGCTCAACTACTTTGTAAGTCTGCACAGGGGGGCTGAACTTTTAAGAACACGGTTCTGTGCAAGCAGAGGGTGAYTGGAGCAGAAACATCAAGAACAGAGAAGTATCACACAAACAGGAGCTCTGTGCTTAGCAGCTCCAGAGGGAGCCAGGAGAGAAAGAATTAACAAGGAGAGGTATCAAAATGTGAGCAGATTCTTAAGCAGCTGTGAGGAGATACCCTGTGAAATACCTCAGCAGCTGAAAGCCARTGAGGACTGGTCTCTGCACAGGGACCAAAGTTCACAGGCTCTGAATCTCACTCRTATGGATCCCTTTCAAYATCACATTTTCTGRTCAGATCACAAAGTCACAGAATGGTTTGGATTGGAAGGACCTTATCAAAATCCAACCCACCTACCAYGGGCAGGGACAYCACCCAMTRGATCAGATGTCACAACAGGAGCTTCCATCTGGGACAAAAAGCAYRTTTCATCCCTGATTTTTGTTTTTGACAGGCTGGACTCCCCATCATTTCACAGAGGCCTGGGTGTATTTCTGCAAGGAGGGCTCTGGTCCAAGCACAAAGCACCCAGCCTGATGAAAAAGCAGCTGAGTGACATCCTCTGGCCCAGGCTGTGCAGGAGGCAGAGCTCCATGCTGATCATGGCATAACCTCAGCTGGTTTTTACCATCTGGGGAGCTGTGAAGCAGAGCCTGAAAGAACCAGAGGTCCTGAACATTCCTGAGGTCTAACTGGATCTGTATCCAAGCTCACCTGGCAGCTCCACGTTCTGGAAAGGAATAGCCAGATGTGAAATAAAACCTGCTTCTCATGGCACTGTCCCAAAGGCCAGCGAAGGGCAGTGTCCCTGTAAATGCACACCAGCTCGTGGCTTGGTTTCAGCCTCAGCCTACACCAGCCTGTTTTATGTAACCAGAGAGAAGCCACAGGATCCTAAAGTGGCACTTCCATTGAATCCACCACAATCCCAGCCAGCCAAATGCCATTTAACACCTCAGATGATGCAATTCCACCGGGATGCACTTAAAACGAGTCCCAACTCACTCTCCCYAGAGGAATGCAATTTATCTGGGCTTACAGCTGTTGCATTCACAGGATAAGATTATGAACTAATCCTTTCAGGAGCATTAGGAGATATGGGGGGCCAGAGCAACAGAGCTGTGCTGATGTCCCAGGAAACGCTCTGGCTGTGAGCAGGATTTGGGGAAACGAGCACGAGTCCTGCAGGGCCCCTGTGGATTCCTGTGCCTGCTTGAAAAGGCCTGGCTTCTCCAAACACTGGGAACTGGGAAGGGAGCCCACTGCATGACCAAGCATGTCATGGCAATCCACAGGAGAACAAGCAGAGGAGGAATTTAATGGGATGGTAACACGGGCTCAGTTGGGTGGAATTAGATCCCCACGATGCTCCTGTGTAAGCACAACAGCTCCAGAGCTGGTGCAGACCCTTACACCTATCCAGCCCATGAGCACACTGAGGATTCCCAGCAGGTATGGAATTACTGCCTATTATTCATTCCTCCTTAGTAATAATATCAATTTAGCTGTTAGTTTTTGTTTTGACTCAGTGCTTAGGAATCAGCGGGGCGATAAAGCTATTTAAATGGAAATACTATTCAAATRCACAATCACCTGATTGGAACACGAACAGCTCCTGCTCCTGAACATTTCTCATATAATAGCAGCTTTTTCCCTCGTTAAATGCAGAAATCTGATTAACATTTAGATCACACGTGCTTTACTTACAGCAATTAGGACCAGATACCAGAGTTTTGTTAAACTATGTAGGATTCTYGTGCTTTATCACGAAGGGGAGAACAAAGAAGCTCCTTAGCACTACATCTGGTCCTTTCTACCACTTCTGTTCTACGCACACTCTCAAGGACAAGTGTTTAAATTTAAAGAGAAGTCCACAGGGACAAACTTAGTGAGGAAAAAATTGGACACCCTGATGAACTCAGCTTTGTAACATAGAACAGTGATTGGGAACACCGTAATTCCATGCACTCCCTGGCAACACCCAATTAAACAGTCCAAGGGGTTACAACAGCCAGAGATTAGGAAAGAGCTGCTAAAATARCACACACAAGGCCTGAAAATGAAAACCTTTTCTGCTCTGATCAAAAAATAACAGTAATCTGCAATTCATAAGGTTCAACTCAAGTTAGAAAGGATCAAATCTCAGCTGTTCAAAAAGCTTCAGAAATATAACTGAAGAGGTAATTTAGGATGTCCACCGCATTTTGCTCGAGCTACGTTGTCAAATACTTCACAAGCTGTCATGTTGTTCAGCAAATGCAACATGTGGAGCTCAGCCCTCTCAAGTACGGAGCACAACCAGAATTAAACAGTGAAACGAAAYAAATGAAACTCTGTCTGAAGAAGCCCCAAGTACATTAACATTTCCTGAAACACTCTGCCCTGAATGGTCCCAGAAGAGACTCAAACAGATCTGATGAAGCATTTTCCAAGAATAAACTTGACACAAATGAATAGGACAGAAAAGTGTTTCCCAAGCAGACAGGCTTGGTTTCCTGGGACAGCCCATGGTTTTGGGGCTATTCCCTTTTTTTTTCTTTTTTTGAGGTGTTCCACCCTCACCACCACAGCAAACCTGACCTAATGGTTTGGCCCTTTTGGATCACCAAAGATGCAGCTGGTGTCACGCCCCTGCACTGCCCAAGTGCTTGCACAGCCCAGGCTGAGAGTTCCTCTCATCCCACTTCCATTTGATTCCCTGCCTGAGCCCCCCACATCATCAGGGACCACAAGATGCCATTTTCCACACATTCCTAAGGGARGGAGCTGGCGTGTGTGCACAGTGGGAAAAAAAAATTCTCCTCTGCACAACACACAAACCCAAGTTTAAAACAATGCAAATCCAGCTCCTCTCTTCATGGGTCACCTTTAATCTTTTATACAAGCGCCAGCTCAGGTCAAGGTTGAACCRACTTAAGGAAAGGACTCGGAGTCCTTTGAAAGAGCCTGCGAGTACAATCTTGTGTTTGCATTTAATTAATCAGCTGAAGCTTTCAAATCTGCACTATTATCTCTTTAATAGAGCAGCCCCCTGAAGGCTCTAGCAGCCAGCCCACAGCTCCTGGGGCACTCTGATGCAAACCACCGCCAGCCGCGATTCCCCGATTTCCAGGCACGCCAACAAAAGAGCTCCAAATTTGGGAGACTAAATATTAATTGATGGTAAACAGAGTGAGAGTTAGTGGCAGTGATCAGCTTCCCCAGTTGCTTTCCAGATAATGTTGTTGGTGGTTAATGAACTGTGTCTTTTCCCTTTCTCTTTTATTATTTTTTTTTAAATCCTGCAGATGTCCGGCGCGCGGGAGCTGCTCCTCCGACGGCTCCCAGATGAACRGCCTGCTGAATGTCTAACTTCCCACGCAGTCTGTATTCCTCAGACACTAATTAGTGATATTTCAGGAGCTGGAAATGATGGAAGAGTCTCCTTTTTTTYYCCCCCTTTCCTTTTGTTCAAGACGTGTTAATAATCTAAACCAGGCTGCTCCTGCCATCGTTTCCCACCCCACTAACCCGATGCCCACCAAAAATGCCTCCAGGGTCAGGAGGGCAGACAGGAGGTGCCTCACAGTGGCCTCCCCACCCAGGGAAGCTTCATTTCTTTAACAAGGAAGTGAAGAAAACCAGGAAACATTTAGAAACACATCCAAAATGCTGCCTTGTTATGCTCTTTATCACCCACATCCCCAAGGAAGCAGCAGCTCCTGGCCCTGGTGACAAGTGCCAGTGAGTCACTGTGCTTTCCACTCTCACAGGTTCTGATTTACAAGGGAACCACAGCATTCCCATCAGCATCATGGCCCAGCTGAGACTGCCTAACTMAAGCAGAGATYACATTTTTGGGKKTTTTKTAATARCACCASTAACTCTGGGAGAAATTCTGGGTTGGGAAGACAGCAAATATTCTCTCTGACACACCTGAAATTGTGTAGGGGATAAAACCTGAACTGGAACACCTCTCCTGATCTGCACCCAGGAGGACACAGGACTTGACAACAGCCACTGACAGAGAATGCCACCCCCYAAGGAAGGTGGAGGTGCTAATTTCCACTGTCATCCCTATTTAAAATGTGTGTCTTGTTCCTGGCTTGCAAGAGGCTTGTGTTCTCTTGGGACCAGTGGCAGGATCAAGGTTCATTTCCCATGGATGAGTGGCTGCCCTTAGGAACAGGCCAGTCCTGACAAGGACAAAGGGCTTCTGCTCCTCCTGCTGTTTCCAGCTCTGACTCCCCATCTGCCCTGCCCACAGACAGGGAGTGTTTCCCACAGCCTGAAGAAGAATTAAATGTCACCAATTTGTAGCAGAGGGGAAGGAGCAAGACAACATTAATTGAGTTCAATTATTTCACAGGCACTTTTCCCTAGCAAAGCACGCAGAGCCTTTGGACATCTTCATCTCAGAAAACCCCGCTCATTATTTTGGTGCTGCCACATGAGGCATCCTCTGGCTTTGGCAGATCATCAGCAGCAGTCACTCAGAGCCATCCCTGCATCCAAGGCTTTGGGCAGCCCTGGGGGAGGGGTTTTTCCCCCCATTTGTCCAACCTCAAATCCTTTTCCCCCACTCAACAACCAAGCTACTTCACAGGAGTAAAAGGCCAAAGAAGATTCTCTGCAGTCCTGCYATGCCCCATACTGGAAGGTACCATACAAATACCTACAAAATGTGTTTTTCTGAGCCTGTTTTACTTTCTATTACACAATAAATGTCCCCTCCTCCCCCCTCAAAAACCAAGGAATGACATGGTTAGCAAAAATGAGAGAAAACTACCCCAAAACAGCCTCTGGGAGCTCATCCCAACTCTTATTTAAGAGCCAAGCTGTGAAAGTGTCACACAGCTGGCTAAATTTGGGATACAGCTTCCCAAAACATCACATCTGTGGGCTACCATGCACCCTCTGCCAACTCCAGAAGCTGAGGGGAACCCAAGCTCCTCCAGAATTCATCTTTGCATACAACTGTGTGAAATCAATACACTCTTTGATTAATTTTCTGTAACAACAGCACATCACATGATAAACAAATTAGTTCAGAGAAAGAGATTACTGTTTTGTTGCTAACATCTAATTTATCATATAGTCTTTCCACAGAATGGATTAAAAATAAGAACATATGCACTTATTTGGACGTTTCCAAGAGGAACGGCAACAGTTTAAAGATGGAAAAATTCATGTTGGAGCTCTCTCATCCTGATATCCCCCTCTTCCATTMTGCCATCAGGAACCAAATGGTTTGACTATGGCTGCCTTATCCTCAGAGAAAAGGGGAAAAAAAAGCACTTTCCTTGCCTGAAAGAGATCCAGGCTTGAGGTCAGTCATCAGCAAAGACAAATCCTTCAGTCATTTCCATGAGTTAGAAAAATCAAAGCAACTTTGATACCTGCCTTGTCTCCACAGCCTTCTCACTCCTGGGAATGCTATCAATTAATCTGCCTGTGCTTTGCAGTTCTCCCCTCATTGCACTCCAGATGAAGGACACAACCAGCACACCTTCAGGAGAAAAGCCTGCAGCCTTCACCAGGTGCCCACCATGTGGAAAAAAATGTGGCTCCATTTCCCTGCTCTTCCCAAGAGGCCTSAAGCCTTCATTGCCTCCATCACAGCAGCTCCTGCAGTGGCTCCAGCTCTGCCTCTTCCAGCCAGGCTTTGGCAGGGGATAAAAAGTGAAACAGCCTCCAACACTCAAGGAATAAATGTAAATAAGGAGCCCAGAGTAGAGATCAGGGCTGGGACAAGAGACAACCAGCCTCAGGAGCTATTTCTGGATGTAACACTCATCTCCACATTTGTAAGGCRTCAGCTCACCCCAAGTAACACCTCAACACCCAATTCTGGGCCCTAAATTCCTCTAAGACTTCTAAGAGCAAACATTAAAGAGTGGTAATTCTTTTTTTTATTATTATTTTGTTTAGCTTTTACTCCACAGGGTATCTTTGTTTGCTCTTTTTCTCTCCTCTAAAAGCAAAAGCTTTCAGCAAAACACAGCTTCCAGGGCTCACTGCATTACAGAGCAAGGTCAGAGGTCTCCCCTTCAAAGCAAGCCTCTTACATTGGAAACACTGGGARTGTGCTCTGTGCCAGCAAGGAGGGAAAATAAGGTTGGGCTGGAGGACCACTCATCYTAGATTTGTTTTCCCCTACAAAGGCTCCTGCAATGCTGAGGCAATTTACTCACAGCCCTGGAAATGTCGACGCAGATATTTGGGGTCGCTGGACTTGGCTCTTTCACCTGAGATCAGATCCCTGCTGCTCTGGAATAAAGCAGCCCCTTCAGGCAGCAGCAGGACACAAAGCTGTGTGTGCATCAGACTCTGCTGCCCACATCACAGCAAGCCCTCTGTGCTGAAGGGGGACAGGGAGCACGAGTGGCCAGCACACGGAACCCGGGCTCACAGGCACAGGCTCAGCCTCTCTGGCAGAGCTGCCCACGCTCATGGGGCAGTGACACCTGTGTGACCTGCCTTGGGGACACCCAGACACAGAACCATCATGGGGTGCCCCACTGGGGCTTCCCATCTCTGCAGAAAAGCTGTGTATTGCACAGCAGAGAGCCTTGGGGTCACAAGGGTGATCAAAAACCACAACATGGACACACTGCTATTGATCTGCAGGAGCTGCATCCATGAACATCCACATGTTACTCACAGTTCCTTCAAAAGAGATCTGTAAAACTTTACTGACACACCAAAAAATCCACCACTCCCTCTTATATTGATGACAACCATTGGTACAATCACTTTTCAAAAGGGGGAAAAAACAAAATAATAATTGGAAAAAAAAATTAAAGTCAACCCCAAAGTAATTCTGCCAACACATAAGCCCTTCACTTAGCAAAGAAAAAGACACTGCTGCACTTTCCTCCAGGTGACAGCAAGCTAAGCAAGCACTGCCAACAGTGAATACATTGTCCAGACATGCAGCCAAGTAGAAGATGGGAGGAGGCTGGGCTTGCCTTTGGTGGCAGAGCAGTGACAAAGCCTTGCCAGCAAAGTGCTTTAATGGGAATTCCTGTTTCCCTTGGGAAAGGCCGAATCATTTGATTGCCAAAAAAATATTTAAGGATTACTACCCAAAATAATTTCTTCTGCTACTGTACCATATGGTTGTGGCTCTACACAGGCTAAAAAAAAAATAATAATTACATACTCTTTACTGTAAGTATGGCCTGTTGTAACTGAAATATTAAGCTGTCAGACAATTCCCATTGCAGCCAGTGCCTTGCAGTCCCCTGCTGGAGATGCTGCATCTCATCACAGCTTGTGCCTCATGTGAGGCAGCTCCAGGACCATGTTCTGCCCAGGTGAATTATGAAACACATCACACCCAAGTGTCAGGCTCACATTCACACACGAAATTTGATTTAGGGGTACATATATTCCTTTTGGTTTACTTCTCCACCTAAAACCAGCAAGAGCTGAATAAGTGTGCAGAAAACCTCAGGCTSCTAAGGGACAGTTTTTTGGCAGGGAAATTCCCCCTGGTCCCCATGGCAGCTGCTCCTCACCCTCTGGGGCCAGTGGCTGCAAACAGCCCAAAACCCACTGCCAAAAACACAGGCACCACCAACAGCTGTAGCACTGATTCAACTGCTGTAAGCAAAACAAAACCCCTGCCCACTGCTKTTATTCTGGACTAAAACCCTGCAGTCTCAACTGCACCAAAAGGAGAGAACACATTTATATCTATTTGGTCACCATTTGTTATTTTATTTTCAAACTTCAGCACTCCATAAAAAMTTAAAACTGCAGGCAATGGCTCTGGCTCTGAATGGCAGCTGACTTGCAGAATGGCTGAAGAATTCACCTCAATAGACCTGGGTACTTCAGCTTTGTTTTCTCCCCCTCTTTCTTTGTTTTTCATGGGCTAATTCAAGAGCAAAAGCCTTTATTTTCTTGCCCATTTGTGCCTGGTGCTGCACTAACACAGAACAAAGTSCTTGCTCCAAACACTGCTGCTCAGGAGGGACATCAGAGCAAGTGGAGCAAGATTCCACAGCAGCAGAACAAAGGAAAGCCAACATTTATTGAGATGTTGTGGGCACAAATGTCAGYTTTCAGAAGAGAAACAACAGGTTCTCTTGCAGATGCACATGGAAAGCCACAATCCTGAGTGATGTGGCCTGCCTGGGAGTCAGACTGGATCACCTGCAGTGGTCCCTTCCAACCTGAACCATCTCTGCATGGATATGATTTCTATCAAGGTGATGGGATTTTCCCAAAGAACACCATATATGTTATTTGTAATCCCACAGAAAAATTTGGGCTTTTTGTTGGTTGTTTCATGTTTCCTTAAGAAAGCACTCAGGAATGGTGATGTTATCCTTGCACAGAGAAACACAAAGACCTTGCATTCTGCTTCCAGCTGGATAATCTTCCAGGCCATCAATACCCACTAAAACATTTAAAACAATTTATATACTCTTTATACTCTCTAAAAAGGAAACAGCCTTTAAAAGCTGAGTTACACTCTATAATTACTCTAATTCTCTTCATCTGCCATTCACAAGAACCCAAATTAAACACCACAGAGCACCTCAAGTGCATCCATGGAGCAATGAAGGTGGAATTAACTCCAAATTAAATGGGATGTCTTTGGAGATTGTCATGCCACTATTCAAAGTGCACAGAGTAAAACTATTTGTATTACTGCATGGATTATTCCTCTTATGGCAAGGTAAGTATTGTGAGAGTCTGCTTCAACATTTAACTYAGACTACAGAAATGCTTAAATTAGAAAATCCTGGAGCTGAACACCATAAATATTGGAAAAGTTCTAGGCTGGATCAGCTCCAAACTCTGCAAATTGGAATTTAATCATTGATCTTCTGGTGAGTAAAGACTTTTCCTTCCCTGCTGACAGAGCAAAGGCAGCCAGGAGAACACACACAGCCACTGCTGCCCTGACCCCAGCACAGGGAGATTAGGAGCTGCTGTTAAATTCAAAGTGTGTGACTAAGGGAAACTACAGAGAAATTCTCCTGGGGTTGCTTCAGATGTGCTCCATCACACTGCCAAGGGTTTGGGAAAGAGCTGCTGTGCTCTTTATCCTCAGTGCAATRCAGCCAGAGACCCAAACACCCCAGAGGGAGCAGATTTAACATCTGAAGGCAGCACACCCAAGGTGGGTCACACCAGACCCACACCCTGCCTCTGGTCAATTGATCTGTGTCAGATCCATTTTCCCAATAATCCAGTGTCTTTTCCCAATAATCCAGTGTCAGGCACCCAGAAAAAAAAAAAAGGAGGATTTCTGCCTACAGAAGTCAGATTTACAGACCTAATAGTTTAGCCCACGAGCTTAAAATTGAACTGGGCTGCTGTTAGTTCAAAGCTGTGAACAGCATTCACTGTGCAGCTGCATGATAACACCTGGAAAAGCACAGCTGCACCCAAGGAAGCAGGACAGCCTGTTTGAGGGATGCACCTGATGTCTTGGAGCTGGCAAGGAAGACAGGCAGGATGCAGAGGAGATTGCACCTGCTGCCCATCACCCACCTACCAAAGAATTTGGGTGCTCAGGATCTGAGGCACATGGCAAGGAAGCCACAGAGATGTTTAGCAAAGGGCAAGCCACTACCACCTTCATGGCATGCCCAGGGCTCTGCCTCCTTGTCATCTGTCAGAACAGGACAGAGGTGAGAAACTGAGGATGGGAACTCACCCTGCTCCAGCTTGGACTTGTGCCATGGCTGGCAGCTGCTTCCCCAAAAAGGAAAGGAATAATACATCACTGAGGAGACAAAGTCTCACTTTTGCACCTGGGAGAAGGCTGTGAGTCAGGTGAGCTGTGCTGGAGCCACAGAGCAGCCTGGGCACAGCAACTGAACCCGAGTTCATCAGATTTGCAAATGCTATTGATTTATCTGCAGGGTGCTTTATAAACAGCCATCCCACTCCCCACACAGSAACAGCACCAGCTAATACATTCTCAGAGGATAAACAGCTGAGAGAAACGGTCTGGGGCATGAATTTACATTTAGAATGAGGTTTCTGTACTGGCTAAGAGTCTGCAGTGTAATTATAGCATTTCTTCTTGATTCCCCCTCCCTTTGCAAGGCAATTGTGTGTGGGTAACCAAAGCCCTTACAACAAATTGGTTAATGTTAATGAATATCTAACARCACAGCACATGGAAGTGTGAGGGCAGGACACAGAGAGGGTTCCTAGAGCCCAGGAGAACATCGTGGCTGCCCTCTGCCACACACTGCCTGGGCCTAGAGCCAAGAACAACACAAGGCAAAATGTGACTGCAGAGGTCTCCTGGTCCTGAGCTGGCTGTCAGATGATTTCAGCTGATTTAGATGTCACTGTGCTTTAATCTGTTGTTTGCTGTAACGCACTGATGAGAACATTTGAAGTGGGCACAGCATCACCCATCTCCCTTGCTCATCTGCTGCATTTCCATCTCCTCAGTGCACAGCCATGGAGGTTATTTCCCTGCATCTTTTTACAATTCATTATTTGTCTGACCACAGGCTTATCTTGTTTTATCATAAATTGCTCAGCCTGCTTATCTCTCTGTGCTCTTAATCTGTGGGATGGATCCCAAAGTATTATATGTTGCTTACCTCCTCAGCTCCAACTCTTTGTCTCCCAGTTCTGTATCTCTCTATATATACATTTATATATACATACATTTATTTTATCCTGCTGCAAATTCCCCTTTCCAGGTTATTAACAGAGCAAACTTTCACAATCCCATCTGTTGTCTCCATGCCAATAATTCTAAATTGCTTCAAGTCTTCCAAGGGAAATCCCGATCTCTGAAGCACAGGCTAAAGATACCTGCCCTCCTCAGCTGCCCATGGAGGATCAGCCTCTAAATGCTACTGGGTCTAAAGATGCCTCACCAACACATTTTGACTTCCTTCTAGCTACTGACACAGATTCCTAAAAGGAATTCCTTCAGTACTGCACGTGATTATGTAATTCTGAATGAACATTCAATTATCCCAACTCAAACCAGTTTCCCATATTATATCACATTGAGGCTCTTAGGGGTTTTCTCTAAGCCTCCCATTCCAAAGTCAGATTTAAAAGCAGATTTCTTTCTAGAGCCTGTTTATAAATGTTATTCCCTGAGGGTCTCTGAAAATGTATCAATGCCCTCCCACACCTAAAACAACGCAATTCTCCAGTTTCCTCAATCCAAGCAATTTACATTAATTCTATCTCCTAAGTTTTCCAGTATAAATTTCAATACTTAAGGACTGTAATTCCTGGTGTGACTTCTCCCACTCCATCCTGCTTTTTTTTTTTTTTTTTAAGCTGAGGAATGCACGTGTTTCTTATGGCAGACATCTCCCATTTCCCTGGCAACAAAGAGCCAAAGAATGATTTTTTTATTTTATTTAGGCTCTAAGCAATCAAACCAGCCCTGCTTTGCAAAGAGTACACGCAGGTGTCCGTGTTGTATCCATGTAGTTACACAGTATTCCACTCTGGCCCTAGTTAGTAAATAACCTTTACAAGTTCTTGAAGCCCTGACATTTCACATTCARGGATTTGACAAATGTCTTAATATTTCCATCTATCTTTTATTCACCTTCCCTTCAGTCTCCACATCTGCTTTCCACCTCATATTTATTCCTCCTCTTTGCTTCACAGTCTTCCTTATCAGTGTCTTTTATTCTTGATACATGCTTTATCTGCACTGTGATTATTCTTATTTTTCCCTTCCTCATCTGCATGGAAGATACTTTAAATGGATTTAAATTACCTGATGGAACAAACTCAAAGCAGTTCAACACAAGACACTTCATGTCCAGCAGCTCTGAGCTTCTCCATCAYATCTCAGTCCTGTTCATCCACACTTCCAGACTCCCTTCTAGGGAATTTAGAACCAAAAGGAATACAAACAAGGATGTGTMTCTTGTATTCACCCACCCAAAGCATTTACAGCCACTCATCTAAATGTCAATTGATTAAATCAGAGCCAGAATCCTTTGGATACCCTCTCACCTCACCCAGTTGTGCCCAGGCACTGTGCAAAATGAAAGCTCAGATGTGACCCTGATGTGTTTGCACAGCTCCCCGGGGTGAGCCTTTCTCACAGAGGGCTCCCAGCCTGCCCCCCTGTGCCCAGGGTGATTTACAGGTGACAAAGTGAGCTGAACAAAGGCCAGAATCGGGCCCCACCCTCTCTGGGGGTCCCTGGACCTGTGCAGGAGCTGCTGACCCCAGACACGAGGTGCAGGCTGTGTCACAGGTACCTCCATCCTGCAGCTGGCACTGAGGCATCACAAACAAAAAACATCTTGCAGAGGAAGCCTTGAACTACAGGTGGTGAAAACCAGGAAAAACCCGAGATGGAGATGGAAGGGAAGAGGGATAAAGGGGCTAAACGTGCATCTCAGCATACAATATGCAAGTTATAACCCATCATCTAGAGAGACATCTGAGGACACATCCCCTCCACAAGGGGCTCACAGAATTTTGGACTTTGCACTGAGCTCCATCCTCTCAAACACCAGGTGACCTCTGATCTGAGCACACAGCTCACCAAGTGCCAGCCTGAACCACGTCCCCACCTGCAGCTTCCTTCTCAAGAGGCTTTTAACCAAAGCTGGGGYCYGTGACTGCCACTAAGCTGATCAYCCACCTGTAGCACCTTGGCAGATGAGGAAAATACGTCCAAAAACATGGATGTTTTGGGGGTTTGGGGGCCATCAGCATCATTTTCCAGTGAACAGCAGCACTTGCTGCCCCAGTAGATGCTGCCCCAGCCCATCCACGTGCACTTCAATGAATTCATCAGGTTTACAGGAGGTTTTCATCACCATCTACACCCACACAAAACACACTGACTGGAAGATGGTCCTGCAAGGATGGAGCCAGGGAGCCTCTCGCTGCTGGATCCAGCCCAGCTAATCAGGATTACACTCAGCAGCCATCCAAACTAAATCCACGGATGCTTGTACATCTAAGGACCCTGAAAATAGGGTACTAAGTGACTACAATGTTTCATTGAAGCTATGATTAATTTTCTAACTCCTAAAACCCAGTGGGGGTCTCAGTAGCCCAAGTCAAAATGTTTCCATACTGCCTGCAAAAAAAAAAAATGTAATTGCCAAATAGCTTCATTTCTGGCCTTGAAATTCAGTATTAAAACCACGTATTAGCCAAACACAGCTTCCAAAGGAACTGGGGGATTCWAATAGCCTAATGACTGTCTCCTAGAGTTCATTTTTCACTTTTCAATAATTGGTTTTTCAGTTGCATTTGCATAGAGTAAAATTCCATAGCCCATTAAGTTAATCACAAGATGAAGCTAATAAGCGTGGACACGCACAGACATACCTAAGCCCAGATCAATTTTGGAAGCAGTGATTTGAAGTTGCAGCAGAATAACTGCTCCTCCAGCCTGCCAATTTGATAGGTAAAGGATGTGCTTTAAGGAATTGAAATTTTACACTGCTGAGAATAGCCCACAGTTATTCAGTGTAACTTCTTTAAGGGGAAAAAAAAAAGGAAGGAAAAAAAATCTAACAAGAAAAACACAACACAGTTTGAGATGAGTGTTTTGGTGAAGTTCAAGTGCAGTTTTCCCCTCTCCATCCTCCACCCAACAGCCTCCCTGGTGCACCAGGCCAAGTGCATTAAGGGATGATGCTCCACATCCTCCAGCTSCACACAAGTTCCACTGCTCAAGTGCTCTTCCCCACCACATCTCTGATTACCCAGCCCATGGAACTCTCCAGACCAGCAACACCTCTCTCTCTGCAGGCTCCTCCAGGCCTGGCTTGGGTTCCCATTTTCCAGCCCTCACACACACAGAGCATCACTTTGCTCCAGCCCAGCTGGCTCCAAAAGCTGCCCCAGAGCACAGGCAGGATCTCCAGCCCTGCCCAGGGGGCTGCAGCCACATCCCCACCAGGCTCTGAAGCCTCCCCTGCCCTTGSAAACCGGGCTCTTTCCATGGAAAGTTCCCACTTTGCAGAGCAGCTCTGCGCCGCCGGCTCCCCATCTGCCTGCCTGGAAGGCTTCACTCCATCCTGTTCCTCTAACACAGGGTTTTTGTTCTGCAAAGCCATGCCTGGGAAAAAAAAAACCCACCCTTTTCCTTCTCTCCCTCTCTATCTCTCTCTTTTTTTTTTAATACTGATGAGAATGGGAATTTGGGGTTTTTTTTAATATAAAAACATGCCCTTTGTCCCACATGGAAAAGGGATTTCCACTTTCTGGCAAGGTCTGTATGGAAGGACTCAAACAGAATAGATGATGTCAGAGCTTAAGAGCTTTTGGGATGATAGTTTTGTGGTGGCAGAGCCACTCTCTTTTGAAGCTTAAGGATTTGAACAAAATTATGGGAATGCAGCCAGAGGCAGTTTGTTCAGTGTTGGCTTTAGAGGGGTGGGGGCTTGGCAAACAAAAGAGAAATCATGGTTTTTTTCAACAACAATATATATTTGAAGGCATTTTCTCTTTWTTGGGAGTTYTTGTTTTTCTGTTGATCTGCAGAGKGATCTGTTATTTAAAAARTAYATAAAYCAGCTGARGAATTGAGGTGTTGTTTGGTGGAAGGTGCTTTCCCTCTGCTGGGAGAAGCCCCAGCCATTGATTGAGGCTCTCTGGCTTTTCCTGGACCTTCAGTGGGATTTGGCACAGGCTCCCCTCAAATGCCATGGCTACCCTTTATTTCTCTGCAATTATTCAGATATGAAGCCTTAATTTTGTTGTTGTTTTTGTTAATCATGACATCATGGGTGGAAACAGGGCAAAGCAAGCAGCCCTGGAGGGAAATGAAAATCAATCCAAGCTGCTCATTAAAAGGTAAACCGTCAATAATCTTTGTCAGGCCTTTTTATCTGGGGTTTTAGCACAGTGTGATCCCTAAGGCAGCATGTGGTATTGAGATTTAGGATGGCTCTGACTTTTCACATCTCCATCAGGAAGATTAACTCCTTCAACACAGGCTGAAATTACCCTGATTCTAATCAGCACATAAAAATGGCACAGGATTAAAAGGGATCATTTTGTAGCAGGTTTTTTTCCTGTATCTGTGCTGACAGAAAGGGAAAAATCAGCTTCCTGAACTAGACTGAAATGGTGCCAGTCASAAATAGCTCCACAGTGAAAACACTGACCAAAATATCATTATTTTATTCTCCAAGCATTTATATTTGTAAATAAAAAGAAGAAATACTGAACATGTGTAGGGGTTTCCTAACATGTCAGGTTTTTTTTACATTAACAACTTTCTCTCTAATTTAGGCAAACACCAATGAAGTTTATTTCTCTAAATCCTTGGTAACACATCTTAAATTTTTTCCATCAGTTTTCTGGGAACTGAGCCTCCAAATCACAACATTCTTCTCAAAATTAAGATGAACTCTTGTCTAATGATTAGCACTGGGCTCATTACAGTTCATTTCAGAAGGAACAGTGTTATTCCTTCCTCTTTCCACATAAAATAATCTTCCCAAAGAAGCAATTCTTGTGTCCTGGATCACAGTGCTTTAAGCAGGCTGCCATCTACCTTTGCCTACATCTTCTCCTCCATGGATTCACTGCATGGTATAAAGCACCACTAAAAATCATGAKGTTTTGGGGGTTTTTTACCTCTACAAAATCTTTACTTTGGGAATTTACCAGGCAGATTATGGGAAGGCAGGACATCACACAGTTCAAGTCTAACCTGGTGCTTCAAGCAGGCATTTCCACATACAAACAGAGTGACAGCTACACCTGGATTSCACCTGCTCAGGACTTCTTGGGATAAGCATCTCAGTGCACATGAAAAAAAACAAAACCTTAATTACAGTTCATCAGAAGAGTAAAAATACTGGTTCAATAGGTGTAATTACATCCCTGCTAACTGCTTTGCTAATGGGATGTTCCCAGGACGTTGGGTGTATGTGATGAAGCCATCCAGGATCACAGGAATGAGTTTCTTTTCCCCAAATCCCACTAACTTGGCACAGTGACACACCAGGAAGGCAGCACAGCCATGAGAACACACCTGTGGCTTTGGTGCCAGTACAGAACAAGTGACCAAGGAATCCCCCTCAAAGCAAGAGGGGATGGCTTCAAACAGASAGGGCAGGGTTAGATGGGATACTGGGAAGAAACTTCCTTGGGAGGGTGGGGAGGTCCTGGCAAGTTGTGACTTTCCCCATCCCTGGAAGTGTCCAAGGCCAGGCTGGACAGGGCTTGGAGCACCCTGGGATAGCAGAAGATGTCCCTGCCCATGGCAGGGGGTGAAACTGGATGATCTTTAAGGTCCCTTCCAAATGAACCATTTTGGGATTCTATGAAAGCCATGCCCCCTTCCACAAGCTCTGCACAGGGACAGGGGAGCCCTGTTAAACACAGATGTGTCACTCAGGTGTGATGGTAACACTGCATTTCCTGGAAACCTCAGTCTTTGACAGAAGTAGCAGAGGGAAAGTAAAAACACTTCATTCTCAATTACGAAACCCTTTTAGAAAAATACCAGGAGCTGACACTTGTGCTTTATCATTGTCCTGCAGCCAGGTTTGTTTCATGTGATGCTTCAACTCCAGCAGCAAGGTAGGATTTAAATAAAGCCCATCAGGAGCACACAAGCTTGATAGAAAACCCTGGTTTTGCAATGTGGGTTTAAAGTGATCATACTAAAATGACAGAAAAAAAAAACCCAACACAAAAGAAATGCAGCTTACAAAAATAGTGGTGTATTTATATTTATCAGAGTCCTCCCTCCCCTATTTGGAAAAAGCCAAACCAAACAAAACAGCAAAATCAATCAACACTGAGGTATGCTCYTGGCCTTAATCAACACTTTTTATTTTAGCTCATCAGTTTGAATAGAGACCTAAAAGTGTGCTGAATTATTTAGCTTGTAACTGCTGGATAACATATTAGGGAAATAATCTGCTGTATTTACAACACTGAATAGGTTCTGATTTCCCTCACTACTTTTCTTGGGATGCAAATGTTGAGAAAGAAATGCAAAGCTTGATAATGTTTTGTTTGGAACTGGAAGGGCCCAATTTAGAAAGGTGGGGAGCCCAGTTGGGCCAGGGCCTGGACACAGAGGGATGGATGGCCAGCCTGGAGCTGGGCACCATCATTTCTCTGGGAGAACAGGAGGAAAGTGAGTGCTAAAGAAACAAAGCTCTCCTCAACAGCATGTGCCAGACCAGGCAAGTGAAAAYGCTCAAAATTCCACCTCTCTTGAGCCCTGAAAATCTATGTTAAAAACAAAAAATTGTGATAGTAAAGTGGGTTTCCCTGTGGTAACTAAATTTTCCCTGATCTCCTATCTAAACCTCCTCTGGCACAAATTGGGGTTGTTTCTTCTTGCTCTCTCTCATTTGTTAAATGTGAGAAGAGACTGACCCCACCTGGCTCCACCCTCCAACCAGGGAGTTGTAGAGAGCATGGAGGTTTTTATTGGGAAATATTTCCCAGGAATCAGCTGTGGGCTGWTCAAACAAGCAGTCAGCCAGAAAAGGCTGCCAGAGGTGTGATCCTGGAGCAGCTCCAGGTGTAGTACAAGAAACACAGGCAAAGAGATCACAGTAAAACAAAAATATCCCATGAAGAAGGCAGCCACCAGAAAATGCATGAGCTGCTCAGTTTGGCACTGGGGCAAGTGCAGCTGCCAGGAGAGCAGGAGTGCCTGGGACCTCTGGGAAAACAGGCATGGCACCAAAAGGGCTTTGCAAACTATGGCCACAATTTCCCTTGTGATTTAAGCAGCAAAGGCTGAGCCCCTCCACTCAGCCACCCCTCTGCACCCACAGGGCCAGACAGACCAAGAAACTGGTTTGGTTAAAACTTGAAAGGCAGAGCTCCAATTYACTGTGATTAACTCCAAAATTAATTRTGGGCCTGCTCCTCMCTCAGGTCCACCACCCAATCCTCCTACAAAAGGAGACATCTAGCTCCAAAGAGAATAGAAAGGAGGAGGAAGAGAAACCTGAAGTTGTGTTTCCATTGAAAAATGTCATATTTGGCCACAGCTTGAATCCAGATCCTTATCTATAATAAACTGATATAAATACATAATGCCAGGCATCTGAAATCAGATTCTGCTACAGTGACATCAACTGAATGCTGGCCCCATGTACCAGGGTATGAAAAAGACCTCAGAGGAAACACAAAAAGACAGAAAATCAGTGTGCTACACATTTCTATAGACTCTGAAAACCTCAAATTGTAGGAAAACAGATGCCCAGAGCATTTGCCAGAGTTCAGAAGTACCAGGAAGAATTAGTTCCCTTCATGGTGGCAARCACTGAACACATTTGACAGAGGTGCTGTGCAGTGTGGAGGCAGAAAGTGCAATCTCAGGCTGATGGACAATCCCACTGCTGCTCACCACTGATGCTGTGGAACTCATCTGTTAATCAAATATAGTAATTTTTCAYGTAATGCAGGCCCTGAAAGCAAATGCATTTCCAGCAAACAGCTCATAAAAGCAGAGATTTCTACCAGTGTATTTAACCCACAATTTATCTCCATCCGAGMTCTCGTTATACAACACCACCAGTGAGCAAATGAATATCTTAACTTTGGCATTTCAGAGGAATGTTCTGCTGAAAACTGGGCATCTTTGCCTGAGAGATTTCTGGAACAGTCMAAGTACTCCCAGCAAGTTTATTCCATAAACTATCTACCAGACCATATGTTTGCTGCCTACAAGTCTGGGCAGGAAATGTCCAGTAAGAGCCACATCTGAAAGGAGGAAGAAGCAGCAGCCAACAGCGCTCCTGTCACTAATCTGCATTTGCAAATGCCACAYTGGAGTTGGCAAATGAAGCATTTCAAGTGCAAATAGCTGTGAAGACATTTGTATGGAGCACTGAGTGATGGGGAGACRCTGGGTTTGTTTCTGTTTCGTTTTCCTCAAGTTACCTGGGTGCAAAGCCACTTTTCCCAGGATTTTTTAATGTATCTAAAGATGATGCTTTCATGGAAAAATCCCATTTCTCTCCTAAATGCTCATTTTGAAGCACAGCTACTGACAATAATTATAATTGCTGTGATTTTTGAGCACAAACACTTATCCTGTGAACAATTACAGGCAAATGTCTCCCAGCAATATGGTCCTACAAGTTTAAAGCACACGCATTAAACATGGTTCTAAAGTCTATAAAAACATATGTGTGTGTTGTACATATAAGAATATAGACAATATGTTTCCTTTACAAAGTAATTTTATGTTGAAACTGATTTTAGAATCCAATTAYGTTTCAAAAAGCCTTAAATTTTATATATTTATACATTATACAGTGAATTATGTCTGCATTATGTGTGTGCAATTAGATCCCATGCAAGATGATTTTAATGGTTAGGCTTGATAATTTTAAAGGCCTTTTCCAACCTGAACTACTCCATGTATTTTCCAGTAGCAAATTGATACAAATAGTCCAAGACTGGGATAAATCAAGACAGAGATGAAATATTACGATCCAGGCTTGCATTTACAGGATGCAATTCCCAGCTGATGAAAGGGAGTTTTGGAAAAGCGTCTCTGTCACTTATCATTAACACTGACCASACATAACCCCAAGATTATGCTAATAAAGACAACATTCAATTAGCACACAGAGTGCTCTCTAATCAAAGCCCACACAGTATGAGAGAAGTTTGAGATTATGGGG